>JAUBOD010000404.1:247154-259810 GCA_032353885.1 Nothura maculosa | reverse complement strand
GCCTTCTCGGGAAGCTCCGGGCAAGGGCTTCCATAGAATGCTCCACCAAAACCATCTCTCCTGTTGCAAACACTGTGTCAATCACTCACCAGAGCGCGGAAGAGGATGCGCCGGAGCCCCTGCAAGGGGCAGAGCACACACCTTGCTTACCCAAGCAGCTGATGGGGTCCCAGCCCCAGCCTAGCTTGGAAATCTCAATCTGTACTAGTAATCTGCAGGTTGCATCAGATTAGCAGGAGAAAGGTGCATTCCAGCTCAGCTACGTGTCCATGCACAGCAGCCTCGAGCAGAAGCCAAATCTGCCACAGGGAATGGGAAAATCCAGGCCCTTAAGCCCCAAAGAAACTCCAGGTTTGTCTTTCAGGAACATTTGGCTGTGAAAACAGGAGTGTTTTTTTTTTTAAAATCTTTTTTTCCCCACTAAATTTTAATACAAAAGTTGAGATTTTGAAGTACTTTAAAACAAAAGGCACAGTCCTGCATATTTTAATGAAATGTTGTTGCTCAGTGATCTGGGAAGAAAGAATTTAGAAGTGCTGCATGTCTCACATCCACAAAGTCTTCCTCTGACCTCAAATTCCTCCTTATCTCATTCTACAAGTTGCTGTCAAATTTAATTTACGGTCCAAAAAATTCCTGAGGTCTTTACTTACACAGAGCATCTCTCCTCTAATGCAAAGGCCTTTTCTGTTTTTCTGTCTCAACTACATCGTATCATCATTAGACCTACCCATGCAGCACCTGTCAATCCTAAATTTAAGTCAAAAAAACCATTACTCTTATTACTTTCTTTTTTTTTTTTTTTTTTAAACTAATACCACCTCATTTGAAAGTTAAATGAGATGGCAACGAACAGACTGTCTTAACATACTCTGTTCCTCACGGTTAAGAGGAACTTGTAGCAAAATACGAATCCCATCTTCTTCTGAAAAAAAACCCTCCAATTTATTTCTCTATGTTCTCTATCAAATCTTGACTATGGTTAAGACTCCTGAAGGAGCACTCTGTGCTATGTCAGCTAGCACCATCTCATTTCCATGCATTCCCTTGGACATTTATCTCATCTCAAATCTTAGTTTTCTTCGCAGCAGGAGACATCTGTTTATTGCCTCTATTCCACACCTAACACAGGAGGTTTCTAGGTCATGGTAACAGCTCCCATGTTTTACCATGTATTTAATAAGTAATTCCACCAAACTATTCCAGCTATTGAATTAAAACTAAACCCCCAGCTGTGCAGCCTCCAGGCTGCTGCAACTGATTCTTATCCGATTCGGATTGCACGATTTAACATCCTTTGTGTTTTTGCCCACTGAGTTTCACCAGGCAGGTAGCTGATTAAAAGGGCCAAAAAGAAAAAAAAAGAGGGCAGAAGGAGAGGAAGGAAAGAAGCTGAAGCAGTATTAAGCTCCTAAATTCATACTATATTTAAAATAAAAAAAATCTTAAAAAAAGATCTATGCTCTTTCTCTCAAAGTGGCTGCTTTTTTCATTGCTTGTCTATCTCATATGATGGAAACCTTGAGTAATGAGTTTCATTCCTGTATATATGAGTCAGTGCATATACCCCCCTCCCCAACTCACTGGTATACTCTGCTTTTCTCCCCACACAAAATCAAAAGAAATAACTGTGGGAAAAGAAAAAAGAGAGCACACAGTAAGTCCAGTGTTTAACTAAGGAACACTTTTCAATGATACAGAAAACCCTCACATGATAAGCAGCATCTGGAAGTGCTTTTAGAGGAATATAAATAATGAGACACATAGCACTTCAATGCTGAATTTATAAGGTTGGTATGTGGCTTGGCTTTCTTTGAATCAAAGAAGGAACAAATAATAACACAGAAAACCAGAACAAGTCACAGTACTGAAGGGAGAGATTCAGTATCTGCCAATCTCCTCTATTTATATATAAACTGTGCCACTGAGGTTAAAACTCAAATCATCCTGGAAGAAATCTAAGAGCAGAGGGGAAACAAGAACATTTTAAAAATATTCCTCCCGTAGACATTTTATATTTACGAATCGGGAGTAAAAATTACCTGCAAACTATTATTAAGCAAGTCAAAGTCACTGTATCGTCTCACAATCTGCAAAATAGAAAGACAAAATTGAGGAAACATGCTACTATTCTCATTAGCATTTTACATTTCAAAGATTCCACCCATAATTCCCATCTGTAAACTTTTTTTTTCTTTTTTTCTTTTAACCATTTTGTGTACAAATTCAAATCTACTGAATTCATGCCACACTGCCAGAGGGCAAAAGAATTGCTTT
Organism: Nothura maculosa; assembly: GCA_032353885.1. Lineage (NCBI taxonomy): Eukaryota > Metazoa > Chordata > Aves > Tinamiformes > Tinamidae > Nothura > Nothura maculosa. The sequence continues at coordinate 257,533 of JAUBOD010000404.1, read as the reverse complement.
CAGTATCTCAAACAGAAAGAACTTTCTAAATGTTATCTTCAAATAGTTTTTCCAAAACTATTTGCGGGCAGAGGTTTCTGCAAACAAAGCATTTTCCCATGTTAGAAGCTAAATTATTTCACGAGCATCTTCATTATAACTTCTATTTTTCACTGGTCATGCATCAGCAAGGCTGTGATTTCAGCATCAGGGCAGACAAACAGGTACTTGGGAGTTAAAAATGATGTTCATAACAATACACAGCAAGAACATGACACAGGATTTTCCTGTTTTCCTGGAATATTCACAACGGCAGAAGACAACATGCCTTCTGCAACTGGCAGTAATTCTGTTTTTCTCACATTTCTGGACCAAAAGCATTCAAGCACTTCACTCTCCCAACTCTCATTCTAGACCAGTATTTCCTCCTCTAGCACAAAAATTTAAAAACCTTTGAGGAGACAATATTTGAATTCTTTTTAAAAAGCATCCTGGTTATATGGATCACAATTTCAAAGAGTTACCTGCCAACTGTTTTCTGCTGAAACTCCTCTCTGAACACGGATTATGTATTCCTAGAAAAAAGGAGACAGTTATTAGAAATGAGAATTACCAAAGGGAGTTATTTAGGACTTCTCTAAATACAACCACTGTCCAAAAAGGACACACAAACAGAAAACTGAGATTAGATTTTAAGCTTCTAGGTAAATCTGAGTTGTATTAGTTCAGATCCAGCACCAGTAGCTCTCACTGCTTAATAGAGGGAGGGTTGCAGGGAGTCCCTGGTTCTCAGTGCTTACAAGTCTGAGATATTTGCAGTTTTATTTGCTACGAAATAAACGTAATATTAGGAACACTCCCCACATCATCTCTGTTGAGAACAGCTCAGGTGAGAAAAAAGATGAATAAACCCTCTCCCCACCTCTAAAATCTATCAAATAGACACCAGGAATGACTATCTCCCTCAGTATAGGAAAAAAAAAGTTGCCATAATGTAAATTCTGCCCAAACTCTAGTTATTTTTATATGAAAAAAAAAGTTATAACAGCAGCTCTGGAGTGTGCCTGAGTACCTAGAACATACCAGTTTGTCCTGATGATAATTCTTAATATCTAATACACAGCTAATGTTAATTAGATGCAGATTAAATAGGCAAGTATATATAAAGCTCAGTGAACCACTTATAGATTTTAATGAATATAAATTATCCTACCACAATTAAATTAATAAAGTACAATTATTTTCAGTCTTCACCTCAAGCTTTGCTATGGCTTCTGTAAACTAATACCTGATTAACAGAATAATATCATTATTTGATATTCATCTAATTCATCTAATTCTCTCAAGAACAGACAAACATCACGTAAACACTACAGAGGTACTTGAGAAAACCCCAATTTTGCTCATCTCTATTTCGGTTGAGTTTTAAAATATCTCTGAAAATATTTGACATTTCAAGTAAACAAGGCAATCCTTTTTCTCAAGAGCCTATAACTTCAGTTCCAGATAACACTTAATTAGCAAGGAAATTAAATTCATGTGGGTTGCAAGTATAGTAACAGATACTTCCTTTACCATCAGCATCCCTAGAGAGTTCTTATTACCAAAAAAATCATTTGCATTCAAAGCTATGAAAATGAAGCACCAAAAATCAAAGGATAAGGAATGAAAAGATAGAGATGCTCAGGAGCTCTGCACCCCCAGATGTGGGGTGATAAAATTCAACCCAAGAACAAGAAAATCTAAAATAAATGAAATTTTAAGGCACATCTCTCAATACTGCTGATCTGTGATACCAAAGAGCCCTTTTTGCACATGCACCAAGGGACTCACCAAGGCTCTGCTTGTTGCTGCTCGGTCCATACGATCCCATTCCCGCTGCTACAGACATTCAAACACTTTTTATGTAAAATGCTTACTGATTTCTCCATTTGGAGCCCCACCAGTTCTGCTGAGCTGCTTACGTTAATAGGAGTGTTATACAAAAAGACATATTACAGCATTATCCACAAGTTTTCCTCCGATATTAAACTAATGCTGCATTCCAGATTATCACAAATAAACAGGAATGAAACAACAGCGAGGGAACAGGGGCATTTCCAGCACCCGGGATTTATATCCTCGATTTGTCTGTTCCGTAGCAATAACTGTTTGTGCAAAGCTGGCATGTACCTGCATACCAACGAGAAACTGCAATTAACTGAATGCGCGAACCGTGAAGTGTTATAAATTCAGTTTCACAGTTAAACCCCACTGCAGGCATTTATTAATAACTTCTTTCAGGTTTTGTGAAGCCTCTTGTGTTTTTGGAAATTGCCCCTGGAATCACGCAGAATTCATTTTCCCCTTTTAAATGAAATTAATTGAACAGCTTGTATCCGGAATAGCATGTACATGAGGGATCTCACCAAGCACGGAATCCCATCCCGGACTCAAATTCCCATTTAACATTTACCACCACAACAAGCAGCACGAACCAAGGGTTACAGCTACTCCAGACAAGAGCCAAAGGCAACGCTTATCAGATGACACTATCCTGTGTGCTGAGTCTTAACTAATCTGGAATTTATTTACTGCTGTTTCCTTCCAAAGCACAATGCTGATCGGGCAAAAAAATGCTACTCTGCTTTCTTGAATTCACTTAAAAGAGCCTTTCTTAGGAACAATTATCAAGTATCTGCAGCAACTTTCAGCCTCAAGGATAAAATTAAGAGTTGTAAACACAGAAAGTATTGTAATTTAAAATATTTCATAGTCTAACAATTTAAGTGAAAGTGATAGAAAATCCAAAACATCATAAATCAAAAGTACTATAGTAGAATTCAAGTGATTCTTTACAAGAAGTCAGCCAGATCCGCTCTGTCTGTGTTTTCTTCTCCTACCCATTTGAAATTGTAATTATTTGCCTGTAAAAGCCCAAATCCTCATAAAGATAACAGCTATCAACCAAGTTTATTCCAGTCCCAGCAGGATAATGATATTTGGAAACCTGGTGGCAGGAATTGATTCAACAGACACAAGGAAGGCTGGAATCAGAGCTAACCCTCAGCTTTGCCTGTTCTGCAACTGTTGGCTCCGTGGCTGGGGAAAGCAGGAAGAGCCTCCTCTACCAGCAGACACCTCCCTGGCAAAAATAAAATAAAATAAAATAAAATAAAGCAGCAAGTGCTTATTCAGCAAGCCCCTAAGGAACACTGGCTATTTTCCTGAAAACACACACACGTCAGTGATGATTCACGTTCAGTCACTCAGCTCTTCCAGCACTTCGAAGGAGCAGCGCTATTGCCCAAGCCTGACGCAGCCACTGAGGACGTGTCCTGGGTGGGCAGCCCCAAAGCTCAACCCCAGCAGAGACCCCGTGTCCACTGCACACAACTGTTCCCATCACCGGGATGCTCCTCATCCCTGGAGGGCCCATGGATGGACAACTCTCCAAGCTCCTCCTCAGCATGTGGGATGCACTTTTTCTCTAAGATTATTTGCAAAATAGGTTGGATCATTGCTGGTTTTTCCCATACACTCAAGCGTTTTCCCATTTGGTTCAGCTGGAAGCATTAACCAAGCTGCTCTTGATGCAAAAAGACTCATAGCCTGCAACAAGGGAGCATCCCCAGAGGTAGATGCAAGGCAAAGCCCCACTAAGCCATTTCCACCAGCGCCCAACGCAGCAGAACCGGCCACCGTGGCACTACTTTGTCAATACCATTAATGAAAAGCCCCCAAAGTCTTTTCTTTTTCTTCCAAGCGTTGATAACCACGCCACGAGTCAAAGAACGGCGCCGATGGGAAAGCCACGCTGTGAAAGCCAATCCCATTCCCGATATCCACCGTGGTGACACGTAATCCGCGGAACACAGTGCGCTGGGATTTAGGGAGAAGCTGACACTTCTTGCAGCAACAAGCTTGGGATTATAATTAGCAGCTGTGACGCATGATCCCCACAGGGCCAAGGCTTTCATCTCTGCGAGGAGAGAGCCCAAACACGCTGACACCTGCCAGGAGGCAAATTCTGTTTTGTGGAGCACAAAATCTGAATTCCAACCATTTGCTTTCAAGGCTTCCTGGTTTGACGGTGGGACAGAGACCATGCCATGTGAAAAAATAGGAAAAAAAAAGTTACATAGATCCGCATACTCAATAATTTCTATTTAGTTACAGCATGCAAACATGAAGCACTTCACAGAAAGCTTCAGAAAGGGCAGGTGCTCAAGGTTCATTGTGCTACAAACCCCAGGGACTGATAACCAGGCTCAGGACTGGTTCGGATGCACAGACCCTTGGCGCTGTCACACAGAAATCTCCCCCATGTCTCACCCTCCTACGGGGATGGCTCAAATCCTTTTCCAACAGCCGAGTTTACCACACAACTTCAGAGAAGACCTGGCCTAGGTGGTAGGGAAAGGTCTCAATCTGTAGAGGACAGGCAATTTTGAGCTAATCATTTCTCCCCACAGGGAGGAGATAACTAGGGACCTTTACCTGGGAGCCACCAACAGGACAGGCCATAAAAACATTCCTCTGGGCTCTCCTTTGACACCCCTCGAGGCCAGGTTTGTATGTCTGCTGCTTTAACCATCATCACGGCCAAGCACTTCCCTTTGCAACCCTGCTATTCCACCAACAGCTCAATATACACGTTTAAACATGCCAAGTAAAGCAGTTTCACCCACGGGATCCTTTCCTGGCGCCTCTGATGGAAAATGGACTTGGGAGGAAGCAGGGAGAAAGGAAAGCTGCATGACCCCAGCTTCACACCATCATTTCCTAAAATCTGGTTCCTACCACTACAGGATAGCAGACAGTTTCTGGAAAAAAATCTATATTCACATATATTCCATATGTCAACATGGAATCAGCGATAACGATGCTGCTTTCTCGGATTCTCTGTCAACAGCAACACCATTAACGCTGCTTGGGATTAACATCATCGTGAAATTACCCAGATGATTCAATTTGCTCATTTTCACACAGAGTCAGCACTGAGGGGGCTGTTTCCAGATTCACCAAGATTATTCCCCAGCTGCTCCAGCACTTTGTAAAACATCAGCAGCTCTGAACTTCTCTGATGATTCTGCTGATGCTCCTAGGTACAAGTTGCCTGGCAAAAGATATCAAAATGTTTAAAAACTGCTGTTTATAATTTCTATTAAAGATTATTATTATTGATATGTATTTTCATTATATATGGCCAATTAAAGATTACTGTTATTTAAACAGAAAGCAAACAGAAGCAACAGGATTTTGCAGAGAGAGAACAGGAATGAATAAATTGCAAGTTTAGAAAATCATATAATAAAGTGTAGGGAGCCTCTGGTAATGTATTTTTGGGTAAAATTGGGTAATGTATTTTGCTTCCCTAAGAAAATCACCTCTGAATTTCTGGCTCAGGGTAGTCATTTTCCTTCACAGATTTCTGCTCTCCATCAGTTTAATCCAAGGGGGCTCGCAAAGCCAACCACTACAGAGATCCAGGTCGCCTTCAGGTCACATCAACTACAAGTTTGGAAGGGTTTTATTTTATGAGTATTAAAAAGACAAAAGCGTAATTAAGCATGAACGCAATCCCCGCTTAAGTAGGCTGGATTGGAACAATTTCTAATAAGAAGCTCTTTTAAATGCTTATTTAGAAAAACTCCCCTGGGAAAAGGAGCAACAAAATCAGCTCGCGGACCTCTCTTTACTAGAGGGCATAGTACTTATTTACCATTGCACAACTCAGCATTAAGCCTAGTTGGGTACAAGCAGCAGCTGCAGCACTGACCCGCAGCTTAAAAAATGCACAAGTTTGGGGATAGAACACAGTTTCACATATGCTGTATCATTACTGCAATATTATGTTATTGCATTGTATGATATACTGTAAATTCAGCAAGCAGAAGCTGTGAACTAGGACAACTGCAGAAAAAATAGGACGCGCGTGTAGACGTAATGAAACGGACTGAGCAAGAAAATCTCTGTAGAGCAACAAGAGAAACAGCAGCTTTTCAATCTTCTGCATCGCTGGGGCCTGCACTGGAGAAGAGAAATAACCAGTGTTTTCTTTTTCAGGAATTACTCAGCAGTCAATAAAAAATATCCTAATTACACTGCAAGATCTCCAAGGCAAGGGATTATTAATGTCAACTACGCCCTGTCAACCAACACTCTAGCAGCAATCTGCTAATTTAACAAGGTCACTGATGCAAACCCTGATATTGAGTATCTACAACAAGCTGCGTCCAACCTTCAGCTGTCTTTTTGAGCTCAAACTTGGCAAAAAAAAGAAAGAAAGAAAAAACAAGTTTAGTTAACCAAGTCCTGTGGAGGAACTGCATTTCCAAAACCTCAAAAAAAGTGGTGAGATCTAATAGTTCTCTACCCAAACTCACCTCTAAAACTAATTGCATACTATTTTTTTCCCCCAAAGTGAAGGCAGCAGACTTGCAGAGAACAGGTTACTTCTAGAGGAAGTGTGCAAAGTCCTTTACAAGTTTTTAAAATAAATTCTGAAGTTTTGGAAACGTGTCTCCATTTTTTTTGCATTACAGAAAAATCTAGGAGAAATACAAATGTTTTTCAATATTTTTTTGAGCCAAAAACCATGAGAGTGTCAACATTCATTATCACTTAAGGAAACCGAAAAATGCTGAAGTGTCACAGGAAAAATTGATTTCAGCTGTTCCTTTCTAAAGGCCTTCCTGACAACAACGTACTACAGCAAAACTGGCTGCTTCACTGCTGCAATTTCAACATGCAGTGGATGAAATCGAAAAGACACTTCAGAAAAGAAGGAAGTGTTCAGAACGCATACACGTACACCCTTCTAGTGTCTACAAGTGTTGTAAACCCTGCATGTTGTATGGGCAGATGTAAAATTTACTGCAGGGGATATGCCTAGAACATCCTGAAAGAAAACAGCACTCTATGCTAAGGCTTAAAAAGAAAGGTCCATTTAAATAGTGAAGATAGAGATTAAGATGCAACATGAGTTTACTAGCCACAAGTTTACTAGCCACATTTTTAAAAAGTTTTAATGGTGGAAATGCCTCTGTTGTCATAACACAACATTTGGCACGAAGATGCAACACTTGGAAATGGTTTAACGCATAGGATATAATTCCACTCTCACCGAATTCAAGGAATGCAACGACAACCAAACGACCTCATTTCAGCAAAATGGCCAGTGCACATACCTACCCACTGAGAACACGGAGCCAAACCTATGGAAAACGCCCCACGTGCTACTGGAAGTTACGCAGTTACTCTCTCTGGTGTACAGTGCTAATGACTAAAGCATGCAGAAGCAGTAATGAAGTTGTCGGGGGTTGCTAATGTAGTTTCAGCTCTACTAAGGGAGATACCATTGGAATGCCTCTGCAATATACATTTATTTGGCTTTCAAATGAGAAGTGTTCTGTAAGCACCACACTACAGAAGTATTTGTATTTGAGGACACTTTTAAACAAGACTCAGAATGCTTGTGTAATGCACATACTCAGGGAAAAAAGAGGCAAAAAAAAATCAAAGTATAATTTTCATCTTCAATTATTACTGGAAATAAATATGCAAAATAAATAACTCAAAAGCATGGGGATATCATACTAGGTCAAAGAAGAATAACTGAGTCCTTTTAACTTGGAAAAAGAATAACAGGTGATTGTGAGTAAATCTGCAAGTTCTGTAGTTGCTTTTCCTAACAATCTAACTGTGTCTTCTGGAGATTTGATTTGCTCTTGCCATGCAAAAAGTGTGAACCTCAAGAGAATATTTTAAATAGCAGCTTTATGCGTTCCTGAGTTTCCAAGGAGCTGGCGCACATAGGTAGTAGTTTTAGGTTTTGCTTTCAGTTTTCTTTCTTATTTGCTTCTTTATCTAGAGGAAATAGAAACTCTGCCGAGCACAGCCCTTGGTTCAACGTTATAAAGTTTACATTTACACAGCCTGTTGTATAAAATCTAAATTAACAGAAGCTACTTAGAACAATAGGCCAACAAACTATTCATTCAGCACAAGCTTTGGTCTTCTGCTTGGTATTTCACCATATCCATAGAGCTTTTCCTCAAATTCTTTGCCCTTTCCGTAGCTGGTTATGCAGCAGGCTGTTTTCAGCACCTGTGGAAGGTTTACATTATTACTAGCTTAGTCATCATATTAAAGCTGTGTTCAATCCAGGGCTAAATCATCTTCACATGAGTGTTTTTAGAAACAACAATCTAAAAGAAACAGAAAAAAATACTCATGGTCGTGTTTGTATTTCTGCTTTGGAACAAGTCTCACTTGTGAAGACCTAGTTCTCCAAATACTGTTTTGGGGTAAGGAACTGCATAAATCCACATCCTGTGAAGAAATTACCTTGGGACAAGATGAGGGGCAGACAGAGGAAACATTCAGTTATTGATAACCTGTTTCCATACATCTATAATAAAAAAACAGTGTTAAGGCCCTCAAAAGCATTTCAACATATACCTTATTCCTTAGAGAAGGGATTTATTTGGGTAGTTCATTTAAACCAGGAAAGTTCCAGTCAGGTAGAGCACCTGACATTACCAATAAAAGAATTATTCAGACGCCAGGGACATCAGACCATGTGTCCAAAGTGACAGAACAGTCATCTTATATAAGATGATAACATTCAGTTATTGATAACCCGTTTCTATACATCTATAATAGGAAGCAGGTCCCTGGTTGCAGCTTCCTGTATTTTGTTACCCCACGCTGCCTCTGCACCAGCCATCTGTGCTGCACACACGTCAAACCAGCTTTCAACTATCAACAGGGCTCCCGCACTAAAACAAACAGTTACTAATAGATGTATCTTAGAGGCAGATTTTTCAATCAAAAAGCTCAGCACTCTGTTATTAACAAAAGACTGGAACAAAATGATACGCATTTTCTTCTCCAACATCCATTAATAACAGTATACGGAGATGAGGGAGAGAGGGCAGCAATTGCTACCAAGCGCACGTGTGTAAGACAACACAGAGACCAGCTGGACTGAAAAATGGCTTCTAAAATACTCAATTTTTTTTTCTAGCCAAAAATCATGCAAATCAAGAGGAGCACAAAAAGCTATTGTCATTTACGCTAGTGAAAAAGTGTAATAATCCACAATGAAAACAAGCTAACAAGGCAGCAGTGCTGTAATCTGTTAACCTGGGAGTTCTACAAGTCATACAACCTCTCAGCATGGGCACACAGACCCCTCAGCTACTGAAACAGGTCAAAAACCATTAGACTTGCCAGAAATAAACCTCGTTAGCTGCATTGATAGCAGGAGCTGGGACCATCCAGAGCCAGGACCTTCACAAAGTCACCTAAAAGCCTCTTCAAACATAACTTCTGGTCAAAGATGTGCCGCGACATTAGTTAATGCGAGTTCCTTGCAATGTACATTAATAAATTAAGCAAAATCTTCAGGTGTGGATTACTTATAGAAGACTTTATAGCAGAGCATAGAGATGAGTGACATCCCCTACACGAGCAGTACCCAGCAGAGGCCAGGAACAGGTAGAAGGAATCAGTGCTACAGAAAGGGAGCAGGAGGAACAGCCCTTCTCCATGTCAAACGTGCTTCCCACAAGCCTACCTGCTGCCCAGGGATCGCTGGCCTCCTTTTCTAGCCCAGCACGCCCATTCCCAGCACAGCAATGCCAACAAGCAGGAACAACAGCCGGTTCTCTCCTGAGATCTCTCTCACAGCGCTGCCTGGCTGCGCTGTAAGTAAATCCTAATTTTTAAAGTGGGGAACTACCACGAGCAGGAGCTTATGGAGCTCGCACCATCAGTGCACGCTCCAGGCCCGCACAACCGTTGCGGGAAGCTGGTGTGCGCATCCCATGGGATCCAACCTGCTCCCAGCCGGGGCTCGTGCTGCCGGGTGCCGTCGCTCCCTGCGACAAGGGCGCTTGGAGGGGTCTCTGCACTGTCCTGCCTCCAGCAGCGCAAACGCGGCCCCTCGGCGCCCGAGCAGGGCGGCCAGAACCTGCCTCTGACCAGAACGCACCAAGGGAGCCCAGCACAGAGAATACAAAGCTTAATTCAGGCGGGAGATGAGGCCCCTTTGGAGGGACGGGATGCTGGATGAGCCGATATGAAGTCCCCGCGTCGCCGGCACCGTGGGGTAACCAAGAGCAGCGCTGTAAGAGGCCCCAGGTGCTCTCAGTTACTGCCCCTTACTCCCACCCCTACCCTGCTTGCTCCCACTTACCCCCAAACAGCTGCCTAGATGATCCCCATTACTCCCATTTCCACATCACTCCCAGTAACCCCATTACCTCCACTCGGCTACTCCAGTAACCCCATAACTACCCCTCTTCCCTCCCAGTTGCCCCTCACTTACCCTCACACTCTGCCGCCCCAGTTACTCCCAGTTACTCCCAGTTACTCCCACTGCTTTTGCCCCCCCTGCTCCCCATCACACC
>JAUBOD010000404.1:214667-225380 GCA_032353885.1 Nothura maculosa | reverse complement strand
TGTTATTTATAGACAAGCAGCAGAATTACTTTTGCCACACTAAGTCTCTGTTCACTCAGACAGGAAAGGAACTAATCCTCAGGAATCTTTATGCATTTATGACTGATTTCACAAGAACAAGACACATCTAATGGTGCCTCAAAAGAGCAAAATCCCTCTGAATTTGCACTTGTAGACAAGTAAGAATTTCTGTCATCACTGACAGCCATTAGTTCCATGACAGCAACTTATTTAGGTGCAGAAGGATTTTTGTTTGCTTTATTCCTCCTCCCCAAAACAAATTCTTGTCCCTTTCCTTACCGTATGATTTCTTCTGCTCCCTTTCCCCTCCTTCCTTCAGAAAAAAATCCACCTTGGTCCACAGACAGCTTATACGACTGCATTCAAAACATGCACGTGCTGACGTGCACAAAAGCTAAAAGTAACAGACAACGGGTAAGCTCATTCTGCAGCCTTTCCCTCTGAGGAAATAGCATTTGAGTTTTTACCCAGGCACTAGAACATGTTAAAACCCAGCAGGTTTGAACTGGCCCCCTGTCAAACTTAATGGCCCTTGGCCAAACAATGCAAAAGTCAATGGGAGCCTACAGGGCTGATGGGAAAGACCAAGTGATAGAGGCGATGACAGCAAGAAGGTTTCCTTGGGAAATGAGGCTGCAATGAGCATTTCTTGCTGCTTCTACAGAAGTTGAAGAGAAACCTGCTTATAGTTGGAAGCACAGCTGCTTACCGCTCAATGACATAGAAGTTGTCTCCGTCATCCCCTTGGTCAATCACATGTTCCTGAGGTTGCACCTTCCTCTCAAACATGGCATCAAGGACCTGAGACAGCTGCTCCTATAAAACATACAGGACAAATCAAAAACAAAAACAAAACAACACAAACAAACAGCCCTCCCCCAAAATACACCTCTGTATCATCTGCTGGACAAAAACAAATTCATTTGACTTGATATCAGTTGTGCACTCCATTATTTTTAGCCTAGAAAAATCCAAGTTATTTTTATATTAAATTTTCATTTTTATGAGTACCTCATTTATTTACAGCTTACTAAGTGCAGCAATACAAGCAAAAATAAATGCTTCAGCTTTAGAGGAGTTATTAACAAAAAATTTATGCCTAAGTGGTCTAATTTATGCAGTGTTTTGGTGCTGGTGTATATGTATGTCATATTCTCACTCGGTATGAACTGAAACAGCTTAGCTGACTGCTGCAATATATATTGCTTTCAAAACCAGCACTACGAAGATAGACTAATATCTTATTTGCACTGTCATAATCTAAGAGCCTAGAGGCACGGATCATATAGCATAAGCCTATGTATAAGCACAGAGTGTTTCCCAAGGTTCTTGGTGTCTTAGAGAACCTGCAGCTTCAGCAGAGACCACAGATCCAGGAGAGGCAAACACACAAACACACACACAGAAATAGGAATATACTGGTCAGCACTGCAGACTCCAGCCAAGCTTCTGGTGAAACCTTATTAGATTTTTTTTGGCAGGCATCACAGACAGCAGAATTTGAAAGGCCGTTTAATAGAAGCGTCCTGCCTCAACACTTAAGATGCTTTCCTACCTCCATTCTTAAGTCCTTTAACAATAGAGTTGCATTGCAGCTTCAGTGACAGCATGTTCCAAGTTTAAAATCTAAATCATATCTAAGATTCTAAAAATATATTGCATAAACACACAAGCTAGTTCTTAGACTCTTAGATGCACTTCAGGTATTTAACTGCAGTCATTAAACTGTGAATAGCAATAGTGGCATCTGCAGGTACAGCTATGCTAAAGATATAGTCTACCTTTTCATTAGAATTCTGTTTTCTCATCTTTAAAACCCCTCCCAATACTTAATCTAAACAAAGAATCATTGCCTGGAGGCCATTTGCTTTAACCGCATATTTCACAAGAGGCATTTAAGCAACAGATGTCAGAAAACAAGCAGCATGGATTTTAAAATGTTTCTCAAAATACTGTAACTAAACAGTGTTTTATTTGGGAAATAAGTAGGCCAAGACTTATCATTAAGTAAATGAATCACTGAGCTCTTCTGTCAATAAAGAAGCTCTAAGATACCTGAATTGTAAGACACTCTTGATATACACAGGGGTACTGAACATGCTCGAGTGCCTTACTAGGATACCAGTCATTGCTCTCACTCAGTACCTACATGTGTTACATATATTTCATTTTTACTGTCCATAATCAAGTTGCTTGCAAAAGGAACCTTTCAAATGGCCTAAGTAAATGGGCTTAATGACATCAGAAATCCCAGAACAGTGAAAGGATGGTGTTGGAAAGGAGAACTTTCGAAGAAACTTCTGTCTGAATGTCAGTATCTCAAGCCTGCTGCAGTCAAAAAATCTTAACTTTTTCAGGAATGCAGTTCAGTGTCTCTCAAGGTTTGCATAGAAACCAAAATTGGAAGATTCTCCTGACTTTCAAAGAAATCTGAGCTAAATATCTGACACCATAAATTACAACATTCATCCTTTCACATCTCAGATGAAGCTCAATGATTCAACTCAGAAAGCTGCAATACCACTTTTACTTCCATTTAGAGAAAATTGACTGAAATGTTGATATTTAATTAAAAAATGAAGTCAAGGGATTGTGCATACTGTTCAACACAAGAAATACAAATTGTGTAGGTTTATCCCATTTTAAATTACATATGAAATTATGAACCATCTGGAAAAGAAAATCAAGTGCAATAAGATCCATCAGCAGCTACGGAGAGAATTTTTTTTTTTTAGTGAAAACAGAAAAATAAAATCCACACATGTGGCCGGGAAAGCAATCTGGCAATCCTGGTAACTGACAATATGACATTTTGTTTGTATTATTCATTGATTTTTGATCCCCAAATACATGCCCCAAACCAGCCTGCACATAATTAATAATTCATAGACTATCACAATGCAAAACCAGTTCCTAGACTGGTAGAGCAAACTATATAAACCAGCAACTCCAGTGAAGATTTCCTTTCAGCAATATTACCTGATCTAGGTTTTTGAAGAGCAGGATATCTTTACAGGCTTCCTGCAGTCTGCATCTCTGTTCATCAGTTTTTGGATGAACTACCTTTAAACAAAGTAAAACAAAACTGTCATGACAGTAAATAAAGATGATTACAGGCTGAAGCTTCAGAGGGAAAAGCAACACAAATTAAGAGCTTTGAAGTATCTGGATTTGTTATTTACATAAACTGTCTGAAAAACAGAGTAAAAGAAAAATAAAAAAAGAAATTATTCTGACAAACACACAAGCAATAACATAATCAAAGACATGAGAAAGTAGAAGATCTCTCTCCTATTTCCATCCAGCTATAGGTACCTACAGCTGGAAAGAGCAAAAAGATCCAGTTAAGGCTTGGACAGCGGAAAAATATTAAGCATTTTGGTTTGAGCTCTGCCTATATTAGTTCCAAAAAACCCTTACTGTTGGCATAAACATAGTTCAAGAAAATGTATGATACATAGTTCTGTTAGCCCATATAATAAAGTTACCTAAGTGCTTTTTATCTTCAATAAAATTACTAAAATAAAAGTTCTGCTGTAGAGATTTCTTTGTACTTCTTTTCTGCTATAAACCTCTCCTCAGATTAAAGGAATTAAAGTTCACTCTTTCACAGAGATATTTATATACCTGCTTATTGGGCATGTAACTGTGCAACACATGAAAAAACTTTAATGATCTCATATTTACCACATAATGATTTCCAGAGTTACTAGGAAAAAAATGTTACTTTATTAGGAATTTCTCAATATTCATTATCCCAAGTTGAGGAGATCTTAGACCTCTCTTCTGAACGAAATGTTGTTTTTACCAATAAGCAATCAGGAAAATTAAGATTTTTAATAGAATCAATATCCAGCTTTAAAAATATTTGAATGATCAAACACAGTTTTTGTTTTTCTTTTTAATGTCATCTTATTTATGAAGTTTTAAAGGAATTTAATTTAGTCTTAAGACTTCCATTGCAGAATTATGATCCCCCTCAGGGTGAAACCTGGTAAATGAACACCAGAACTCCTTAGAGGAAACACTGAACCTTCCCAGCCAGGCTACCAGGATTTCCTCACATCAAAGCAGGCCTAAAAAATACAATTACAATATCTTGACTTGTAATTCCTAGAAATTCCCAACATTTAAAGACAATACAATAACAGGTGGCTTCTGGCTTAAAATATTGCAGCCAAGTATTCCTCTTATGAACAGCAATCTCTCCCGAGGCAGAGCTGCTCTTACAAGAAGGCACTGAAAAGCATGTGAGGAATTTTAAGCACCCATGAAGAAACAGCTGTATTAAAGCTTAACTCATTCTTCCCAACCATCCCAGTGCTCCAGGAACAGCATCAGCAAGTGCTTAACATCATCATTAAAAATGAAAATATTTAAATTTGTCTACATGGTAGACTTAAGGACTCTAAAGAGCATTGAAATGTCAAAGCTATAGTGACTAAATAAATATATTTGGGACCAATTTAATGCATGAGCAGTGGCATTTGTGAGTCGTCACAACCTCTGGGAACACAACGAACAAGTCTGAGGAAAAAGGTGACAGAGGCATCTACCTGCCACACTGTACAGAGAAGCAAGGATGACAGAATTCAAGGCTGACCAATCTTACCCTTGGTTCTGTATCTTCTTCCTCTTCATCTGGATTGAACGCTTCGGCACAAACTTAAGGAAAAAAAGAGGAAATTATTCAAAAACTGCTATTACTTGAGTACAAGCATCAAACTTCAACTCATTTCCCCTAGATTTACTATCTATATTTTATTTTCCTACTGGGAAAACAAAATCCTTTCTGTTCTTTTGTTGCGGTATTGTTAGAGACTTAATCCTATCTATTCTCAGAACATGCACAATAGGGCTGTTCTCAGAGTCTCATGTAAAAGGTCTGTGCCTTGCAACAGAAAGTAGTATTGCCTATCAAGTACTGCAGTGAATGCATACACATTTTCTCTCAATTCTTACTCCAAGCATAACAATTTCTATTTAGATTCATTTTAAAACATCTTCTTTAAAAAGCAGGAGGGTAAATTCTGCAAAACTATTGTAAATATTGATTCATTCTCCACAGTACAATGCATATAGTTAATAAAATACACTAAAAGAGCATGTGCAAGGTGGGATGTGGGAAGTAGTCTACCTTAAGGGAGGTTTGCAAATGAGAATCTCCCACTTTTATTTTTACATATCGCATATTTACACAGAAATTAAGTTGGGAAATGAACAATCAGCTTGACTGTGGTATATTCTTATGACCAAAAATAGTGGCTAATCTCTGTTCCCCCATATGCTACTGTAACTTACAGCTTAACCAAACGAACATCAAGTTCTGATAAGAAAATGACACTGAAGCAATTATTTCAAAGGGATGAGTTGTAATACCTACAGAAACAACTGTAAAAGAAGCAGTAGCAATGCAGAGCTTCGAAATTCTAGAATTTTAAACTTATTCATTTTTAATGCTTCTGAAATGGCTTGTCCTCATAGTAAACCACCTACAAAATGATTTTATAATATAAATATCTTTCAATGTCAAAAATCTAAGTCTCTATTTGGGATTTTTTTATTAGCCCATGGACATTTGCAGTTCTTACGGGTCAAAGTGGACTCTGCATTTTAACCAGTTTTCCTGATAGGAAATCAGCCCTATTTTCATCTAGTTTTGCTCTCACTTCAATAAAGACAGTCTTATTTCTGAGGCTACAACTCCCTTGCAAAATTTTACAAGGCAACACAAGCAAGGACTTTTCTTTGTACTTTATGCAGGATCCTGACAATACTGAAGCCTTGGCAGAAAGCCCAGGAGCTCACTGCAGTGACAGCGAACTGCTGAATGGGTTGAGTATAAATAAGCATCCTTAAGGAAAAAAAAATAGCAGGCCCAGTATTCAGCAACTTGCAAATCATTTAAAGATGCACACAGAACTATTGACCTTGTCACTGTGCTTTCAAAAGGGCTATAAAAACACACAGGCCTAACATAATTCCCTAGGAAAGATTTGCATCTTCTACAGTGCCTGAAAGTTGCAAGCTCTTCCTAGCAAATTCCAATTTATTTCCTTTCTTTCTGGCGAGAGCAGAGAGGCCGGAAAACAATGCAAGCCCTCCATTTATCATCGCACAATGTGAAATTCCCATGGTGAAATCATTAGCCATTTAAAGAGTACTTATTTTTCATTGTAGAACAAACCAAGTGTAAAAGTGCCGCTTCTGGCATATTAATGGTGCAAGTGCAACAAACAAACATATGATTGGAGTCTAACAAAGCTCAGTCCACCCACATTTCTGGAGAGATATTTTAAACAGGAGAAGCTGCGCTCTTCCCCAGCTGGAAAAACAGCCCATCATTTGGTCCAAAGATGACTGCACTTGTAGGGAATATAGATGTGTACATAGACACAGAACTTGACCTGATAGGTAAATACTCACTTAATATGCAATACAAAAGCACTAACAGAGAATATTATTAGCATTTTTGTCTGAAAGTTTTTCTCCTCCTTTCATTTTACAGTAAAAATCAAAGTCTACTATGAAAGTCTTGGATTTTCTAATAAGGAACATTTTCTTAAAAAGATTTCTTGCTTTAATCAGTAGGGAGAAAATGGAGATTTTTAATTCTTGCACATCGTAATAGACAGAAGTTCAATCCTGTGTCATGTACAAGCATAATTACCTGAGATAAAAGCACATTCAAGCTGCATAGCTGTGAATTCAGAGACCATTCTACTCCATTACACTGTTCCATCATTTCAACTCTCAATATTAAACCACAATTTAGATTTGGTGCCTCCTCAGCTGCAAGGAAACTAATGCTAAGAACACATTTTGGAACTGAGGAAACTCTTCTCAAGATTTCCTTGGGAAGAGAAGTTTTATTACCAAGACCAAGAACAGCAATAGAGCAAAACCTTGTTTGAAAGCATGTAGCAATAAAAACACAGTTCTGTGCAATGTTGTGATCAATCTTAACCTAGGGCAACAATCTTGCCCCTTCTCCACCTAACAATGGTCAGTTGATAACTGCATTCTTCCAATTCTCCAAAAAATTCCCTCTATACGGGGTTACCTCAGATTCTCTCTCAATAAGAGTGACTTTTGTTCTTAAAAGCTTCATATTTAAAAAAAAAAAACCTTTGAAGTGTTAGAAGTTGCCTATTGCATTTGCAAAGTCACAGGAAATAAAGATGCAGCCATGGAAATATCCACACATGCTTGCTCCAGAATGGGCTGCTAAGTTATGGAGTGCTGAAGGATACACCAGAAAATAAGAGACTTCAGTAAAATACAACAGCCTCACAATCCAAGAAGCAGTTCCTTGTTGTTGGAAAGGCCTCTCCAGGAATTGGAGCAATTTGATCATTCTCTTCTCAATGGCACCAAGAGTCTTGCACCCTATTTTAAATTTGGGCACAGACTTGGATTCATTTATGTCTTGTAGAAGGTTGATTCTTCTGGACCGTGCAGCTAAGTAAAGTTACAATAAATCAAGAGCAGAGGTGGCAGGATTACGGTGCAACAGATGGCAAACCAAACTCCAGAGAAAATAAGTGTTCTGTCATCTGTTTACCTGGAAACATGCTGCAAAATCATCATCTTTCAAACAATCTCCCCATATTTTTAAATACCAATTTCATGTATATTCATTAATTAACATTTAATGTATAGTTATAAGAATAACGTAGAAGCATGTTTAAGATCACTATAAAGCTTTACAATGTTCTGTGCTCTGTTCCCTCTGTCGATAAAGATAAGGTTTTGTCTGGAGCATACAAATAGTTTGCACTGAGACTTGTGTAAGAATCTTCCCTATTTTATCTTATAACCCAGTAAGATTGGAAGCAATGTCATAAAGCCAACTAAAGAAACAGTGTAGGACTTCAACCCTTCCCTTATGCTTGGGAGTCACTTACATGACAAAGGGCAGTACAGAAATATATCAGAAAAACACAAAAATACTACATTTTCTCATACTGCCCTGGGACTGTGTTTCAAGCAGAAAGCCCTCCCCTTACTTCTCATTGTTTCTTCCTTCAAATTGACACAGAAATTTCCTTATTGAGATCAAAGTGGCGAGAGAGACACATTTTGGACTTCAACTGACAGCTCTGATTGACAAGAATTTATTTATTTGTAGCCAGAGCTATGACACTTAATATAACATCTGTTGTGGGTGGTTTAAAAAAATAAAAGGGGAGGAGGGAGGTGACAGAGGGGAGTGGGAGAGACAGACATAGAAAAATGATGAATTTTGACCTCAAGCTTAAACTAATATTGTGATATACTGGAAAGCCCACATAAAGTTCTGCAGCCTACTCATATTAATATATATTCCAATCAACAACGTTTTTCTATATATTTTAAAGCATGACTAATGCAAAGAAAAGGAGAACATGACGTCAACAGCTTCCTCTGGTTTAAGTCCCAATATGTCCCATTTTTTCTTTCCACCTTTCTTAATTGGCAAGTTGTCTGCCCTGTTGAACACATCACCTGGCAAGATCTGCTGTCGACAGGCAAGCAGTGCTGCTCAGCTGTTCTCCTGATAGAAAAGAACACCCAAAATTACCCATGGAAAGACCATTAAATCTTTGCTTGTGAAGACAGACTTGCCTCACTGTTTTATACTAGATTCAGTTCATGTTTTCGCCATGCCAGTGTCCTAATAAAATGCATATTCCAAAGCAAGCTTATCTTCATGAGGTCATCCAAAATAATTTCTTTTGATTGACAGAAACATTGATTGGAAGGCATCTCTGGACATGATCCAGTCCAATCCACCCCTCACAGGAGAGCTACTGGCACAGGCAGATGAGCACAGCCCATGGTTTTCCCAGCAGCCTTGGAAAGCTCCCAGGGAGATGATTCCCCATGTCTCTGGGAAGCCTGCTCCAGTGCCACACTAGCCTCCTGGGGAAGCTGCTTTTCTTAATGTCCCATCTAAACCAGACAGAAGTATGTCTGAAAACAGTTTGGAGAGATGTAGGAAATCACATCGTTTCTATGTGACATTTCCAGTACACATAACTCTAAAGCAAATGCCGAGCGCGAACGCAGAGCAGGTTATGCACAGGAGCGACACACCTCAGGTATTTCCAACGGCAAAAACTCTCTCATACAGACCATGCTTCTTTCCAAACCTACCCTACTCGCTTCAGATGGTGCTGGAATTGAAAGATTAGGTTCCAATTTTCAGATGCTTTAAGTGAAAAAGAAATTCAGGCAATTATCCTACCATTTATATGACAACTTCCAGCTCGCAGTTCAGCTTATGTAGCTTCTACAACTAGTTTAAGCTTTTCCCTTCTATGGCCCCTGCCTCAGCTTTCAAGAATAAGCACATATTTAAAGACATTTGAAGGCTCATAAATGAGACAACATGATCACTGCTTTGTTGTGCAGGTGACAACATCTGAAGGCAATAAAGATCTTTCTGGTTGCAGCAATGATGGGGGGAGTGTAGGAAGAAGCTGATGTAGCAAAAAAGGTTGAGCACTATCTCTGTTTACGCAAGTTCGATCACTTCCGAACTATTTTGTTTTTCAAAATACCTACTTTTGTCATGATAAAAATCTGCTGTGAGGTAATAAAATCTGTGAGAAATGGGTATCATCCAGGTAACAGGTGTGTTACAAAACAGCAGCTGAGATCCCTTGAGGTTAAGGCCTGAAGTCTTTCCAGTACACACAAAAGGAAGAAAAAAAAGAGACATATGAAAATGTTGTCTTTTGCATAAGCAAGAAAAATTGTTGATTTTTTGCTGTAAATATAAGCAGCAGCAAAAACACAGAGCCATATTCTGTTTGCACTTTTGAGTAGCACTTCCTGTGCTTCGGAGTGAAGCTGTTCTTGCTCATCTTCACTGTGGAGATGCATTGCCTCCTTGCCCCTCACTGAACTTATGAGATACATGAATGAAAATCCATCTGGAGCAGTACATGTAAAACAGCTTTTCCAGTCATTTATCCAGAACAGTAATTGTTTAACACTCTGCTCTTTCAATTTGAGCTTGTCAAAGCTTCAAACATTTCTGCTACTCCAGGCATAGCTGCAGAGCCTCTTTTGGAAGCAGGAGGCCAGCTGGAGAGGTGACCACTTCCAATAGCCTGTCACTCCCTTTCGGACAGCTGAGGTCTAAAGTAAGCACTTCAAACCACTGTGGTCAAGAGGAAATGACTAAGCTTAAACAGAACAAGCTGCAAGTCTTTGCTAACTTAGCTCAGTGCAGTTTCTTCTTTTCTTCTGAATTTTGCTTTCATCTTTCTTTCGGATAACTCTGAACATTCCCTCAGAAACGCCACTTCTTTGTTTCAAGAATTAAAAGATTTTGCCATGTCAAAGCAGGCATCATGCTCACACCTCAATCCAATCACAGGCAGGAGACAACAGGGAGCCCTTTGCACCGTCTCAGCAATTTTCATCTTTACAACAGTTAGAATGAAAGGCAATACTGAAACTTGAAATATAGTTGAGCCATCTATGGAAAAAAAAATAGCTCAGGAAACTGCTGCTCTGGCATTCATGTTCACTAAAAAGGAACTGACTGAAACCAAGTGTATTTTTGGCCAAAAACTCAAGCCCTGGTCTTGAAAGATAAACTTGCCCTTTTACTCTGAGTCACTACAAACATCTCCAGAGACAGAAGCACCCTCATCAGCACCAGCACTGCTTCCTATTGTGTAATCTGGGTTTGTGCAG
>JAUBOD010000404.1:122361-140266 GCA_032353885.1 Nothura maculosa | reverse complement strand
CCAGCCTGTGAGCAGACCCCTCTGCTCTGTAGAAGGAGCAACTATTGCCTGGTTTTCCTTAAGGGCTTATGCTGAGCATCTGTCGGTACCCTGGAATCTGTGGTTCTCTACTGCAGCATTCAAGGCTGCTTGTTGATCTTCTGCTGATGTTTTGGACTGCCAGCTTATCTGGAAAAAGAAAAAAAGAAAAAGCTTTTCCTGCCGCTGCTGTGGAAGAAGTATTTTCTGTATGGGCAGTAAAGAGAGCCAGATGGTCGATGATGATTTTTCTCTCAGTAGGGATATAGAGCTTTTGATGTTGATTCTCAGGAGACCTGCTCTGCTTGAACTCCACGAGCCCATCGAAAGACGTGACGGCGAGTGACAGGCTGAAGGTGCAGCAGTGCAGCTGGTGGCTGCGAGCTGTTCTGTGCTAACAGAGCAGTCTCTTTGCTTCTGAAACAAGTCAGCGTGGAAGTAAAGCAGAACTCATTGGCCTGTCCCTTGTAACACGACTTTAAACATCTTGCTGCACTATTCTAGAGAGTGCTCAAACGCTTGGTCCATGCTGGCCAGAGCATGCTGGAGCTTGCCAGGAGTCCCTATAGTGCAAGCAACTCTGCATAGAAATGTCCTTGTCAGAGCAGTTTTCCCTCTTCTTACTCCATTCCAGCATAGAACTCTCCTCTCTACACTAAAGGCTTGGGAAGATGTTGCCTTTCTCCCCCCATCCTTTGCTGTCACAGCATGTCAGTGCTTGCAGCTCGTCACCACGTCTCTAGCCAAGTGAGGGGTATCTGCCCTTGTGTAACCTGCTTGTTGACACTCAGCAAGGACCTTGGTCTCACCTGACAACCCTGATCAGGACTGGAAGCTGGGCATCCATTAGTGACTAATCCTGTGACTCTCTAGTTCTTTCCTCTCTGGGCTGTGGTGACTAGATTGCTAAGAGCACCTAAACTAGGTGTTTACATTCATCATTACAACATGTATTGCAGATGCACCTTACTGAGAAAATTGTATTATGCCTAATAGTTTGATGAGAAATGACTGGTATTGAGCTGTTCTTGTTTGTGCAATGTGTTAGTCTTTTTAAAACGTCATAATTCTAAGCACTGATATGCCTTAAAATATGCCAAACTTGACTTTTGTTTTGTTTTTCCACCCAGGTATCGCATGCTGTTGCTAAACTTGTATTAGTTAGTTTTCACTGGCAAATCTCAGAGATTTTGGAAAGGTAAGTACAAGTAGTCTTTGCCTATCTGTGCTCCATGCTTTTCCCCAGTTTTTATTTTTATTTTTAATTGTTTTAATTTTTTATTTCCAAGGATACTCAGAGTATTCTGTGAGTGTCCTTAGATACATGTCTTTGGACCTGAAATCAGGCTACACAAATCCATGCTGGGGAACAGAGGAGAAACATTATTTTGTTGAGGCTATAAATACTTGTCAACAGGGAGGCGGTAGCGGTGGCAGATGCCTTTCAGCTTGAGGAATTATCATGCTAGGAACCATGTAGGTGCATTTAGCTTAAACATTGGAATAACAGATTAAGAGCTGCATCTATAATTATTTCTTTTAGATATAAACAGAACATATGTTCAATTTTGTATCTATTTCTAGTAAACATTCTGCTATTGAGGAAAAAACAGCCATAAATCATCAATGCTAAACTCATGCTGATGTACAAGTTAGTAATAAATTTCTGATGATGCTTTTGCTCCTTCTGGACGTAAGTGGTGTTCTTTTCCCCAATCTGCCTCGCCTTTGGAGAGCAGCAGGAGCTGGAAAATGGTGCTGCAGTTTATTTGTCCTTTGGTTACTGTTGAAGTGCAGTGAAATCCTGCAGCTGACTTCAGGAGGAGGGTTCGGACTTTGCCCAAGTGTGTGCAGGAAGTGTGTCAGGAGGCACTGCTGCCTGGCAGCCCCTCCAGAACATACTGGCTCGGAGCTGAACGTCGTCTGAAAATAGAGAGTGCATCAGTCTGACACTCTGCCATGCCAATTCTGGCCCTGTTAGCCAGCAACTGCGTTCAGCTAATGTCATGGGAAGTGGCTTTCATATGTGTGTTGTTGCGGCACCTCTGGTAACTAGCAGGTTGTGTTGGTTATCATGCTTCCTGCCACAGCCCTTCCCTAGGGAATGAAGGGGGTGAGGTTCATCTGTAGCAGCTCTGAGCAATTCTGAGTGACTAATCAGATTTAAACAGGTAGAAGTTTGAGAAATGGTTTATTCCTAAAGCTCTGACTTTTCCAGTTCTTCAATAGATGTAGTCCTCAAACTTCCATCTTCTTCCTCTTGTGTTGTTGTAGAGTGACATTCTGAAATAATCCCTAATACAACAAAAAAATGCTAGTGGGGATGGAGGCTTTCCAGCCTAGTCACAACAGTGGTTCTGCTCTCTATTGTGAGAATTCATTGGTGATTTTTTTACTGGAGATGTAAGCATTCCCCTGCAATGAAAACCTCAGGCATCAGGGCACATTTAGTTCTAGTGTTGCTAATAGACAGCTTCATATTCCTAAAGGATGCCCATCTGTCGCAAGGCAATTGTTAATGGGATATTAAACTGGAATCAGTGTGAGACCTAACTAGGAAAACTTAGCTTTTGCAAAGCAGACAGACAGGAGCAGCACTGAAGTGTTATCATGGGCTCAGGACTGATCTAGGAGTGAAGATGTTAATAACGAGTAGCAATCTTATCTTCAACAGTTATTTTTCTGGCTTATAGGAAAGAGAGGAGTGGAAGATTTGTAGAGAAATGTCCATCAAGAATAATAAGGGAGATGTTAGTCTGTTACTGGGTAAAGTGTTATCTCTGTTGCTGATTTTGAAGAAACTATCAGAAAGGTTATTTTGATGATAGTTCAGCTTGCTCCATGAGCAGACTTACCCAGGACACAGATATATTTGCTTTCCTTGTTGAAGCCTGCACTGCCATTCACACAGAGCCTGTTATTTATACAAGTGAGAAGGATCAATTTAACAAAGCAAAAAGCATCAGAAATTGATTTGATGATTCCTCAATTGCTCTTTCAGGCACAAGTCTAATGCTGCCCAGTTGCTAGTAGAAGCACGAGTTCAGCCCACCTCATCCAAACACGTAAGTATGCAAACTATTCTGGTCTGTCCCTTGGCAGAGGCACCTTTGATCCACCTCATTTGAGGATTGCGTTACTAGTGACACAGCCTGTCCCATATTAACCTTTCCCAAACTCAAGCCTTCCACCCCAACTCAGCCCTGTTTCAGCTTTTTCAATGAGAACCCGTTCAAGAGTTATCTGGCTATATAACAGCTTTGGTGTTCTCTTGCAGTTAATGTCACAGAGTTACTTGCCCTATAAGAGAGTTCAAATAGTGCAGAGCCTCAAGAAAATTAAGATAATGTTTTGGCATGAGTGATGCTACAGCATGGAAGGAGCAAAGCATGTGAGCCTGGCTACTACTTCCATTTCTGCTCTCTCTTAAGATGTGCTCTAGGGAAGTTCTGCCTGCACTGACTGAATAAACTTGTTTGTGACTGAAAAAGATTTTTTTTTTCCTGACATGACTGAGTTTGCTGCACTACAGTGCTTGAGGATGCTTAAGCCAAATCTTTCAGGAATTTTCCTGCTGAGCCAGTCAGTGGTGATATTTGAACCAAAAGCTTATATTTTGCAGCCAAAGCTATGCAGATCTTTGGATTTTTTTTCTTGTCTCCTTTAAATAGAAGTTTCCTATTGCTTGTTTACAGCAGAACTTATTTGCAGCAGATGTATCAGTCCCCTCAACAGTTACTCAGGAGGAGAATACCTTGTGTCAGATTTTGAATGATAAAATATCCCTAGAGCGTGGAGGACTCTTTGGAGTAGGAAGCACAAAAAAAGGTTGAGGGGGAAATGGGAGAGGCTTAAAAAAGCCTGAATGCCCTCTTTGGCATCTGGGAGTCTTGGAACTAGCAGAGAATGAATACAGTTAGACAGCTGGCAGGACTAAGCTTCAAGGACTCAAATTGTAATCTGCCTAAATTCCCAGAAAAGATCTTTGCTCTCTGACACATCTGCAAATGAGTCCTGTTCACACTCCTTTTGAGTTTTTGTCTGGTTCTTTTTATCTGCTGTCATTTAACTACCCTCTATTGCCATAGTGACTCCATAAGAAAAAAATATCTTAAAGTTCACAGTTGATTTAAGATTTGACAAATGTAGTTCAATGGAAAACTCATTTCAGGCTTTCTATACGATCTCTGAGGCAAGTTGCTGTGAGCTTCAGCTCCTGATGCAGCATGCTGATTTTTGAGGAGCACTTTGGGGCAGATTTTCGTACTAGGTATCTGTACAGCAGCTAACGCTGCAGGCAGAAGCTGTAGTGATGAGCCCGGAGGGACGGAGCACAAAGTGTTTGCTGTTCACAGTGAGCAGTTGATCTGCACAACCACCTGGTCATTGCTGACCCGATGAATCTTGTTCTGGTCCGTAAGAGGTGCTGCTTCGAACAAAGTTGCTTTATTTCCTTTCTTCATGCAGTCATGTTATAAAACGTGCTCTGCTGGCCATGTGGCTGGGCTTTTTGTGCTCCTGCTGCTCTGTGAGCATCTCTGGCACAGAGGGATGTGCATGGAGGCTGAGGGCTGTCACACACAGGCCTCCCAAAAGGTGGCAGAAGTTTGAATAGATGGGGAAAAAATGGTTATGTGGCTTCTCTGTGCTCCAGCTTCTCTCCTGCTTGTAGCTTTGTAGTGCCTTGTCTCTGATGCAGAGCTAGACCTAGTTCTGGACCTAGGGTGGGCGTGGATGTGTTAAGGACTGGCTTTGTTGCCTAATGATGAATTGCTAGCAAAGGAGAGGTTCAGACCAGTGCAATGAAGTGTTTCCTTATTTTTCTAGCTGAGCAATAGGTATGTATGAGAAAAGCAAAACTGGGTTCTGGGTAGTGCCAGATTGAGGCAGGAGCACTTTGGTAGCTGTGAATCTCTTGTTCTTTATGAGATTAAAGAGGCTCTTGAGAAGGACCGACTGCAGGGACAGTGTAGCACCCCAACACACCAGTTGTTGTGAAGCTCCTCTGGCCTGGACCTCACCAGAGACACTGACACAAGGTGATGGTGACTGTGAGGGAGGTGAGAATGCCCTGCTTTGTTTCTGCCATAAAGCTGCCTTGTGTCTCTCCCAGGCAATGGTACATTCCTCTCATCACTGCGCAGTGTGCATGCAGTTTGTCCGCAAGGAGAACTTGCTCTCTCTGGCTTGTCAGCACCAGTTCTGCCGCAGCTGTTGGGAGCAGCACTGTACGGTGCTCGTCAAGGATGGTGTCGGAGTTGGTGAGTTCTCTATTCAGTGTGTTGATTTTTGTGAAGGTGAGCGGCTGAGTCGCTGTAAGAGCATCACAATAATGAGGAAATGGAGCATAGATATAAGTCTTTGTGGCAAACTATTTTTTCCTTAGCAATTTTAACTACTCGTGTGATGTATTGACACACTATCTGTAGAGTGTTATTCTTGCCTAACAGAACCCACATCTCCATAGACCCATTTTATGTTCCTTCTCCCCTTTGTGATTTCAAGGGCAGGACTGTAACAAATTGCAAGTTGCAAAGCTGCTGTATTTTGAATTTGCATCTCCCGTGATGTACTGTTTCAGTGTCTTTTGAGTGTTTGTGAATATAAACTTCTGTTTCCTTTTTGTTCAGTAGACGCCAGTAGTTGCCAGCGTTGTCATGGGCTTCTCTTATCCTGTCCTTCTGGCTTGACATTAACATGCAGCTTTCTACTTCAAGTGCCTGACCTTGTGAATACTGGGTGAAGCACTTACTGGTCTTGGATGCACTTGTGCCCTGCCGTCTTTCAGTGAATACAGTTAGGCTTCAGCTTTTCAGCAGCCCTGATAGATTTGTTTCACAGTTGTGCCCCTCTTGACACAACAACAGATGGCACCTAGGAAACTGTGTTGGATGCTCTGTGTGCTTCCACTCCCCAGTACATGCTGCTCTGTGCTGAAATGTTGCTTTCTCTTTGCAGGGGTCTCCTGCATGGCCCAGGACTGCCTGCTTCGCACGCCAGAAGACTTTGTGTTTCCATTGCTGCCTAGTGAGGAGCTGAAAGACAAATACAGACGCTACCTCTTCAGGGACTATGTGGAGGTACTGGCTCTTAAAATATCCTGAGTCAATTATAAGCACCAATGACTTGCAGAAATTCTGTTTGAAGCATCTTGCATCTTTAAACAGAAATGCAGTAACTGCAGCAAAATTTGTCTCTGATAAACATGCTGTGGCTGCTGCTATAGGACAGGGCTCGCAGACAAAATACTCTAGCAGCTTGCCAAAGTAGATTCTACTCTAAGGTCACCCAGGAACTTCTTAGCTGCTGCTTGGTTTCTGTCCTGAAGCAGAATTTCTGAGTGTTGCAGCTGAGAACTTAAAACTTCAGTCTGAATGTTAAGGTCTTCTTTGTTCCTGCATGGATATTTCAGATTTTGAAAAAATAAGTGCTTCATCACAGTGCAGCACATAAGTGTAATAAGTGGAGCACTGCTAATCTTACCACCTTGGTGTGTTCACAGAGCCATTATCAGCTGCAGCTGTGTCCTGGCGCAGATTGCCCTATGGTCATACAGGTACAGGAGCCGAAAGCCCGGCGAGTGCAGTGCAATCGTTGCAATGAGGTCTTCTGGTAAGAAACAGAAAAGGTTAAAGATCATGGGGAAAGTGTGTGCTGTCCTCAGGGCCACTCCATCCGCTTGCCAACAGATTCAGGGTGTAGAAGTATCTCAAATGCATTGCTGGAGTTGTTTGTAACTTGAGTTATCTTGAGTAACTGGACACTCAGAATCTGACTTCTTCAAGTGGTCAGCCCTCCCCCAGCTTCTTATGCTGCTTAGGAAGTGAGTGTTCTGACAACCCAGAAAGTCATGACTTGAGTAAGCCAGGAATTGCAAATCTTGCCTTCTATTAATTTAGTTAGGTTGAAATACTGGTAAATAGATTCTTGTAGTAAGATACAAGGTGCATTAAAGTCCAGTTCCTGGTGTCTCCATGCAGATAGCACTCACTCACCTGGGTCTGTTAGGATCATGCTGATACAGGAGCCTCATCCTGGATCCATCATCAGATTTAGTGTGCTTGTGAAGCACTTGTGTATGCCAAGAGCCCTGTAGTTCCCTTAGAGCAGACATAGGTAGGAAGGTTAGAGCAGACTTCTGTAGGAAGGGATATTTTAGCCTTCAGGCTTATGTTTTTTGTTAGAGAAGTCCTCAATTTGCTCTCATCCTGACACAGGTTTCTGTTTGAGAAAGTGGGCTTCAGTGGAGCACTGGCCATGCAAGCACTGCCTTGGTCTTTGTACTCTAGCACTCCACAAGTGCATTTGTGTCCCTTACCTCTCTTGATAGTTCAGATTTTGATCATCAGAAAAGCTTTAATTCTTGAGTAGCATCCTTCAAAATTGACGTCTCCTTTTTTTTGTTTTGTTCTTTATTTTTCCTGTTAAGCTTCAAGTGTCGGCAGATGTACCACGCACCCACAGACTGTGCTACCATTCGGAAATGGCTCACCAAGTGTGCAGACGACTCCGAGACAGCCAACTACATCAGTGCTCACACTAAAGATGTAAGGAGAAGAGTGCATGTTCTCTTGTGCCCTGGAAAGCAAGATACAGTTCTGTATGTACTTAGCACTGTGTCCTGCTTTTCCAGACAGCAAATCCCCCCTTTAGGGACTGTGGTATTACACAGCTGAACACCTTGGGAACACTTTGTGCAGGAAATAACTGCCTGGGGATCCCTGGGGACTTGGCAATCCTTATTGCAGACTGGTGTGATGCAAAAATCATTGCCAGTCAGGTGTGCTGCCCTCCCACGGGCTAAAGGCAGAATTGTGACTGCCTCTGAACAGTGCAGAGTCATATTTAAAGGGGGAAGAGGGAGGTACAGCAAGTACAGAGCTACTATCAAATAATTCACTAGTGTTCTTTACATTTGGACAAATATATAGAGTTCTGAGTTGGAAGGTGCAGGAGGTTTGGCAAAGACAGCAAAAGAGGATGACAGCATCTGTAAATAAGGCATTGGGACACCTGTAGTAAATTTAGAGTCATAAAAAGATATAGTATTGCATATTATACAGTTATGTCTACCAGCAGAATTTGTAGCCCTTAATTAAAGATTATAGATATTCTGTTTTTAATCTCCAGATTAACTGACTGCAGATTGGAATGTTAAATGTCACTTTGGGATTTTGTGACCTGACTTCAAAACAGTTCTGAATCAGCTGCCATTTTTTATACCACCACTAATGATAATTGTGATAGTGCTGATTAGCCACAAGCTTAAGTCCTGTTAGAAAAGTGAATACTTGAACTAGAGATATTAAATTCCACTCCTCTGGAGAAGGTGTCAATGTGTTATGATAGGGCTGTTGCTGCTATACTCTTTTGCAACACTGAGATTCTTTTCATTGGAGGATTGTCCTGGCATGCATTTTACCTGCCATTAAAATTTTTAAAAGCTGTAAAATTTGCTTCCTTTTTGGTACTTTTGCAAAAGTAACAAAAAAAAAATGTAAGAGTCTTACACTCCAAGGAATCGGTGGAATCCTGATGGAGCAAGGAGGTGTGTGGCACTTAACTGTGCTCAGAGTATCTGCTAACTGTCTTCCATTAGTGGCTGCTGAAGGCAGGCTACAGAGCTGCTTTATCTTGTAGTGTAAATAGCTGTGGAAGCTGAAGAGATTATATCTATATGCCTGAGAAACTGCTAAATTTGGTGAGAGCTTTAGTTTTATGAGTAGTAGGAACACCAGCAAGGAGATTATCTGTTTTAGAGGCAGCAGTTCCTGTGCTTTCTGCCAGTGTGCCATTGCAGGCTTTCTGCCTCCTTTTTAAATAGAGCTGTCAGGAATTGGTGGGAGAGGGGTATCCACATGTTCATATTCTCACATACACATACATATATAAAAAGAGGGCAAGGGGAAAGACAAATAATCATGCAACTGTGGTTGTTCTCTAAAAAGTTGCTGGAGAGAGATTTGGTCTAACAAATATCTCTGTTTTCCCAGTGTCCCAAGTGCAATATCTGTATTGAAAAGAATGGAGGCTGCAATCACATGGTGAGAAGTTTTCTCAATATTTAGATCCTCCTTGTTCTTAGCAGAGTTTTTTTTCTTTCCACTAACCAGTACTTCCCTTCTTTTTTCTTTCAGCAATGCTCCAAATGCAAGCATGGTAAGTAGAAGGATTTGGAAGCAGTTTTCTCAACATGTTTTAGTGACAAGGTTCTTTTTTAGTAATATGAAGAGCAATTGTGAATATCAACCAAAATATGTTTTCTTCTAGTAAAAGGTGAACATGCTACTAATTATAGACGTGTGTATGATGGTTTTATGTTTTTCCACTGACTGTGATCTCAGCTGGGTTCTAATTCAGTGCTGTTTTGGCTCCCGCTCCCTGATGGGTCCATTGTATAAAGAAGTCTCCATCTCTGTCACAATGTTGAGAACAGAAACTCTCACAGAGAGAAATTAAATGCTTTACATGTATATCGACCTGTCATCAGTTGAAAATACTGGCAGAACCGAACCATTTATTTCTGTTCACTAATGGAAAGAATGAGTCCTACCTCAGATGAAACTGCAGAAGTTGTGAATTGTTTTGGATAACATTATGTGTTAAGACTCTTTCATCCACCCCTGTGCAAGTAACACCTCACTGATTTTGCTAGCAGAATTCGTGTCTTTTGTCTTGGAGTGAGATGTATTCAAGCCCCGTGTGTTAAATGTGCCACTGAGAAATATTCTAATCTCAGAACCTTCCTTGAAAGATGTTTAAAGTTTTCTGTCCTCTCTCATTTCCTTTGCTTTGGGGTTTGCAGCAGCGCTGGACATGATTTAATGGAGCTCTGTGACAAGGATGAGCAAGCAAGTGCCAAGATACCATGATGAATGGCACTCAGAAGGCTGGTGAACTCTGAAAATACCAGTTTCAGTCTCTTTTTATGAGACATAAAAGTGATTCCTGTTGTAACAATTTCATCTTCATCTTTTTTCCTTCCTAGCAGAATACTCCCAGCCATCCCTTGAAATCAGGAAACTGCCGCTCAGGTTTCACTGTTACTCTCTTTCTTCCACTTTTCAGTGACTTGGTGTCATAAACTACTGATATCTAAAGCTACCAGGGTATTTACTTCCTCCTTGACAGAGAGGAGGGCAGACTTCTTTTTTCGCATGAGTTTGTTCACTTTTGGATTGGATTGTTCATATTTAATTCAGTCAAAGAGTCGTGTATGGCAGCATGCCAGTAGTGTGGAGGATGTAACTCGCAAGTAAGACTGCCTGCCTCTTCTATAATCTAGTGTGACAGCCTGTGCAGAGCACAAACACTGTTCTGCATATTGGTCCAAGCCTCTTGGGGAGCACAGAATGCAGCACTTGAGGATTTATTTCCGTACTTGCACGGGAGGCTGAGGAGCAAAAACCTTCAAGCCGAGCTGGTATTTTTGGCTCACCTGTTGCATTCTGTTATGCAAGATGTGACAAAATACTTGTTTCTCAGCTTAGCAGAAATATCTGAAAACAGATGGGCTGTGTCTACTGAAGCTTTTCTTTCTTAGAACTGTTTTTTTTTTCCCTTCTGTGTATCACCAAGGTTTTTTTGCTGTTTTCTGCAGACTTCTGCTGGATGTGTCTGGGAGACTGGAAGACTCACGGCAGCGAGTACTACGAATGCAGTCGGTACAAAGAGAATCCTGATATTGTAAACCAGAGTCAGCAAGCACAGGCCAGGGAGGCCCTTAAGAAGTACTTGTTCTATTTTGAGAGGGTAGGAGACATCTCTTTGGCCAGAGCTGCTGTAGCCTTTTAATGCTCCCTGCCTGGTGCAAAGGTCGTTGCCAGCAATCTCCGTGCAAGAAACTGCCCAAAGAGAATCTGTGCAGAATTTTCAGGCCTTGTTCTTTTTTAACTCAAAATCTTGCCCTGTGAGTCTCATCCAGCCAGTAATGTCCTCCACAAGGCAAATCATACTCGTTCCCATGTTTCCTTAAGATAGAGAAAATCAGTGCTACCCGTGTGCCACTGTACTGTCTTCTTGCAAAGTGAGTGCTACTGTAGGAAAAAGATGTAAAATGATATTATTCCAATCATTCCCTTTCAGCATCAGGAGACGTCAGAGTTTCTTGTATTTCATCTTTATAGAGGCCAAGAAATAAACTTTGCCATGTCCGTAGCTCTGCTGGTAACAGCAGACTTTTCGTTAAATGTCATGCTTATTTTTATTTTTTTTTAAGGTTTTAGAATATATCTCAAAGCAGTGAGGCAGTCAGAGCCTCTCTGTCTGTGCTGCAGTCAGTGCAGTGACTCAGGCCAGACAATGCAATTCTAGAGCAGCTTCTGTAGAAGAGAATGGGGCGGATGATCAGTGCTGCTGCTTTTCAGTGCACTTGTTTCCCTGTTCAAGTGCGTTTATTCTTCATGCCATGAGCCAAGTCTTGTGACAAAATAAATGTGCTCATTCTCAGCTCCCTAAACCAACAGGCCTTGGGAAATGGCCATGTTTACAATCTGCATGAATGTCGGAGTTGTTCACTGAGCCCGCATTAAATGTAAATTTAAACTCTTGACCTTTCTGTAGAAGCCCTTTAAATAGAGGAACCACCATTACTTTCCATCTTGTTAGTCAAAAGTCAATGCGTGAGCAGAGGACGTTTCCACTCTAAGGAGCTGGGTTTGCTCCCTGTTTTTTGCTGCTGTCAGTTTGTTGTCTGCAGCCTCCACTACTTGCTGCTGGAGGGGCTGCCTTGCTGTTCCTTCCCACAAAATGTCTTGCCTTGCTAGACTCCTACCCCACTACAGTTTTTGCTTGCTAGAGCTTGTGCTTTTCCAGCAGCAGTATTCTGGTCTCATGCCATTTTTTTTCTTTCCTCACCCCTCCCTTTGCAGTGGGAGAATCACAATAAAAGCTTGCAATTGGAGGCACAGACGTACCAGCGAATCCAGGAGAAAATCCAAGAAAGAGTTATGAACAACTTGGGAACATGGATAGACTGGCAATACCTACAAAATGCTGCAAAGCTACTTGCAAAGGTGGGTAGTTTGGGCTTGTTTTGCACAACGAAGCCAATCTACATGCCAAAATGCAAAATTCGCAGTACCAAGTGAGGGAAGAGAATTTTGAAAGTTATGGGTATGTGGGACAGTACATGTGGTCTAGGACATGAGCTAGCCAAAAATCAGCTGGAATTGGCCTCTGTGAAGCTACACTTTAACTGTGTCCATCCTTCCAAGGAAGCGGTAAGAAATTCCACCTTGAGATGTCACCCTTTTTGGAATGGGATCTCCTCTGTTGATATTGATCACCCAAATGCAATCGTGCTGACTTACAAATCTGAGACTTTTTTTTCTTCTTTTCTTTTCCCCCCAATCCCACAATAGTGTCGTTACACGCTGCAGTACACATATCCGTATGCCTACTACATGGAGTCTGGTCCCAGAAAGAAACTGGTGAGTCATTTTGCTCTTTTTTCTCTTTTTTTGATTGGTAGTATCTTGGGGTGTAGTTGGCAACATACTGGGCCACTTTCCAAATGTTTCTTAAGGGGGAGAGAAAAAAAAAAAATGCCTCTTCTGATTTTTCACCCTTTTGAATAAAGATATTTTGCTGCCAGTTTGGTTATTATGTCTCACTTTAAAAATTTAGTTTACAGATTCCATAAATCTATTAGGGCTTTTATTACATCGTGCAAAAATTACAGTTTTCAAGCTGTTTGGTTTTTTTCCCCACAAACCTGTCAATAGTTCTGGATTACCACCGGCAAGTACGTGGTCTTAGTCACCGCATTTTATCAAAGCAAGAGAGTTATCAATAACAGACTGTCCATTTGGAGGGCTGTCCAAAATGAATAATAGAAAGGCAGCTGGAATATAGAGAATTAGCGGAAATTTCAGCCTTCAAACTACAGATTGTTTTTTAACTGGGAAATTACCAGAATCTATGAGCTGCCTGGTTTTGTTTTCCTGAGTTTGGGTATGGATAGAAAGGATAAATATGCTTTTCCTCCTCACTTGGGATTCACCAGCAGCTCAGCCATCTGATAGGTTTTGTTATTTTCCCAGGGCAGCATTGTGTTTACCCTAACAAGAGATTTATCCAGAATGATAGGCTGGAAGCCTGGGTTTGTCCCTGGGCTAGACTATCGCACTGCTCTGGACCATGTTTCATGTGAAGAGCTGCTAGAGGATAATTTTTCCATCTTTGAATCAGTGTAGCTTTGCTAGTTGTGCTTTTTGATTCCCACTCTCAGTTCTTTGCAGGCTTAGAGCATCCCATAGTACGGACATGTCCAGAAAGAGTCCTGAATTCACTGGACATACCAATCCAAGAAGAGATTGTTTCTTTGGCTTAGTTGTCCAATAAAATAGTTATTAAAATTTTCCATAAGATTGTCTATATTCGCTCAGCCTGTGAACAGATGTTCTCCTTGGATCTGACTGGCTCGGGAGCCAAATGGCTGCTCCTGGGTATGGTTAGCAGCCCCTCAGCTGCCTGCAGAGCTCCTCCTGGGAGAATTTCATGACCCATTTCTGGCAAGATTAGCTGAGCTAGTAGCTATTTGTCCCTTGTGCTTTTTTAGGCTCACATGCTTAATTTTTGAGTGATGCAGGTTAGGTCCTCACATGAGGAACTCCTGGAAGGGTGATAATGTGTAGCTGAGGAGGAATGGCTGAAGGTGGATAGGGAGGAGGCACAAACCTGCTTTGTTAGCACAGCTGTCAGTGGAATGCTTTTGTCTGTATTTCAAGCATAGCTTGTGATATGAAGCTGCTCCACTAAACTTGTTTCTTGTTGCTGTGTAATTGTGCTGTTTGCAGTTTGAATACCAGCAGGCCCAGCTGGAAGCTGAAATTGAAAACCTCTCGTGGAAGGTGGAACGAGCAGACAGCTATGACAGAGGGGTGAGTTTTCTCCTGGCAATATTTTGTTATGGTTGAGCTTAACACCTCTGCAGGAGAGCTAAGACAAGTAAGGGAGGATGCTGAGAAGCTGCGTGTGGTGGCTTTTTGTAGGTAGCAGGTGTTGCAGATGTGGAGAGCTCACTGCCTCATAGGAGGAGGGAGGGCTGCAGTTAGCCCTGAGGAACTGAAATGGGACCAGTAACGCTCAAGAGGAAGCTACGTTCAGCCTTCTGATTAAAAACAGAGTCCTCAGTTTCTTAAGACAGAGCAGGGGCTGAGTGGCTGTAGAGGGAGCCCATGCTAAGAGGAATTCACAAGTCCTTGTGATCCAGAATACAGATGTAGTGTGAAGATTGGTACTTCTCAGAACGGAGCTGAGTATCTCCCTGGAGAAAAAGAACTCTTCTCTGGAGTTCACACTAACGGTTTCTCCCTTGTGTTTTTCCAGGACTTAGAGAATCAGATGCACATAGCAGAGCAGAGACGGAGGACCCTGCTGAAAGACTTCCATGACACATAAGCCAGGAGGAAGTGACAGAGTGCAGGGGTGAGAGCAGCGAGTGAAGTGATGGCAGCTTCACCGTGATAAGCAGGCACTGCCTCTGGGAGAACATGGCCAAGGACAAAGCCACCCCTCCCCTTGCAAGTCAGACACATGCAAACACCACATCTTAGTCCAGTTTGTTCTCTTATCTTTCTGTTTCTGCCAGGCTAGAGGCCAGAGTTCAGATTGGCATATTTCCTGGGACATTTCCCTCCTGCCCTTGAAGGTTTCAGAAGGGGAGGGAGTTTTTCTCTGAATGGCTGTTAATAGTATTAGATCATTACAATTTATGTAATTTTCAACGGTTGTACAATTATACAAACAAACCTTAGAATAACACACAACCCTTTTTAAAAATAAATTGGCAGTGGAGTGTTTTTCCTTAATCTGCTTGTAAATTTAATGGGCTTTTCCCCCTTCTCCCTCTCCCTTCCTCTGACCCCAAAAGCCTCCAGGCACTGAAGGAGGTTACAAAGTAACTCAGCTAGATTTCCTGATCCTCCTCCAACCAGGGCTTTGTAGCATTGGCATTGCATGGGGAGAGTGGCTGGTGTTAAGAGTGGCTGCTGCTGTGTCTGACCTGACAGTACCAGCAGTGGCTGCGGTTTAGTGCAATTACATGGGGCATCTCTCCTCTCGTAAATCAGCTGTGCAAAATCCTGCTACATGAACAGAAGAGACGACTTGTAGGAGAGAGACCAGGTTAAAGCTGGGATATGCCTTGAGGCAGGTCAGATCCCTGCATTTGATGAATCTTAGGTCTTCCATGTAGATTTTTGCTTTACTTTTTTTTTTTTTGTTTTTGTTTTCTGGGGAGGGCATTGTATTGCCAAAGTGAGTGACAAGGGTGTAGTAGCATAATGTTGTTAATCAACGCTTGGGACTTTTGCAGAATGAAGCAATCCGTGTTATAACAGTGCCATACATCCTGGTAAAGATTATTTGTGCCTGCTGGGTAACATGGGTGAGAAAAATTGAACACATTCATCAAGGTGAAACTAATTGCCACTACATCATGAGGAGGAATGATGATGTACAACACGTTCCCTGGCACATGTTGGCAATATGGACAGGCACTTGAGAACAGGTGCCCTGCTTGTGCAGAGCCAGGCAGAAAAATTAACTGGCAAAATTAATTTATTTGTATATTAGTATTGATGCTGGTGGAGACTTATCAGAAATTTGATTGTTAGGAGCATGTGGAGCTTTTTTATTAACATTCTTTTTCTAATGTAAAATATACACTAAAATAAAAATGTGAAAACCCAGTTCATGTTAGCAGGGGCTTAACGTGAAAACGGTTACTTAAATGCTGATGCTTGCCTGTTTGCTATGGGCATCAGGTCCCATATTAAGATTTCACAGGCACATGTGTTACCTGCACGAGGAAAATGTTGTACGCAAAGCGGAGCTGGAGTCTCTGATGTGAGGAAACCTTCACTTCTCTGGGGAAGTCACGGATTCCCTTCCATGCCACATTTGGAAGCACTGCCTTTGGTGCAGCCCTGCACTCTCATGTTGTTCTTACACGATGTCATTTGACAAGGATTAAACTGGAGGGGGGAAAAGTCCTAAATTCCTACTTGCTAGAATAAGCTAGCTCTGCTGGTGAAGCCATTTCTCATCTGCCCAAGATGGGAGACAGGTATTTGCAGCATATATAGCTGAGCATGTAGATTTTAATGAGAAGGCTTTAGGAGTTTAAAAGAGGAAGAGCTGTCATATGGACTGATGCTGTGACCGTTCCCCTCTTTAGGCTGGAGCCACAGGTAATTCCCTGGTCCAGGAACCAGCTCCTTACCTCATTCCTTCCCCTGCTCCCATCAGCAGCCTCTTTGTGTCCTCCTCAAAATACATCCTGTCTCTTCCTTCCCAAATGATTCCCAAAGACAGAGATGCTGGACACAGGGGAAAGCATGAGCACAGGAGTAGGTTTGCTATGTACCTAACAGTTTACACTGTCTAGAACTAATGTTTAAAGTGTTCTTAAAAGATGTAACGTGCAAGGTACTAATCTAGAATTAAAAAATGGTGTTCGTGTTACCTAAAAGTAACCAGCTAACACTCAGTCTCTCTGCAGAACAGGTATATGGAGTTTCCTGATCCCAAAGAGCACTCGCTGGTGTTACATAGTTGTGTGTCCTTGAGCTACCAGAAGGGTTTTTGTCTCTTTCTCTCCTTCCCGCCCTCTCCTGTGCCCCCACAAAAATGTTTGCTAAGAACCCTTGTTTGCAGGCCTAATAGCTGCATCCAAATATACTGAACAGACTGCTGAGGTGCTTGGCTGAGGAACAGTAATACATATTGCATCAAGTGCTCCTAATTTTTTGAAATTTCTTGAACTTAGAGCTTTGTTAACAGTTTTATTTAACATTCCCGCTGTCCCCCACATGCCCTTTAAGCAAGGCTGTGAATGCCCCGGGTTGCAGCGTGGAGCCTCCCTGGGGAAGGCACCAGGACTTGCTCTGGCAGCCCAGGAAGGGCGACTTCTGTGTCGGAGTCATACAGAAAGTCGTGGGCTCTGAGATGAAACCTGCAGAGCACGAGGACTGGTGGCTCTTGGCATGGAGTGGCTGATGCTGCACAAGGGGCAGGTGACAGGAAGGAGAACAGGCCCCAGACCTCAAGCAGAAGGCCTTTTTTTTTTTCCCTATCAGCTGGATGCACAGCCTGTTCAGGGAGGTTATAGGAATGGAGGTGATTAGCGAGTGCTTTGTGAGCCATTCATTGAGGTACCAGTTTCCCTACACTGTGTTATGCTGCAGCTGTGCAATCTTTGTGCCCTTCTTTCTTTTCCCATTGCCTCCTGCACCAGCCTCACACCTTCTCCTGGGCTCCACTCATTTCAGCTTCACGGGCATTAGCGCATGGGCTGCCTCATCTCTCTCAGTCCTCAGGCTTCCCAGACTGTAACAAAAACTTTTCTACTGGCAATGCAAACTGCATGACTGCGGCTCCATGCAGAGCAGCAGGAGGTTTCTGTACTATAATCTTGCACTCTTCAATTTTAGACTTTTTAAGCGGGTGAAAAAAAAATAGAACTTTATTTTTAAATGAGACACTTGTTTTGGGGCTTCCTTTCTTGCCCGGTCCAGTCGGCAGGTTCAGGTGTGGGGACAGCAGAGGGGACAGTGCAGGGGGGTCCCACAGAGCAGCTCCTCTTCCTCCCGGGTGCTGACAGCAGCGCGGCGCTGGGCAAACAGGCGCTCGCAGTTGGTGTATCCGAAATAAATTGTGACTTTCTACTTTTCGAGGCGTGCGGCTCTTCATTGCTGGGGGGAGACGGCGGGAAAGCGCGGGGTAGCGCGGCCCACGTGCTCCTTTCCCGCCACCGCGCGCTCACGTGGCCGCCCGCGCCACCACGTGCTCGTTTCCCGCCGGCGCCCCGCGCGGTCACGTGGCGCGGGCGCGGCCCCGCCCCCGGGGCGCGCGGTGACGCAGCGCGCCGCGCCGTTGCCGG
>JAUBOD010000404.1:80483-93355 GCA_032353885.1 Nothura maculosa | reverse complement strand
CTTGCCGGTGTAGCCCCGCCCTTCCGGCGGCCATGGCGGCGCTGCGGCGGCTGGGCCGGGCGGCCCCGCTGGCCGCCGCGCGTGGGTAGGGCCGGGCCGGGTCGGTGCTGCGGGGGGCTCTGCGGGGGACACTCCGTGCGGGGGAACGCGGTGGGGCGGCGGGGAGAGTCCCCGTGGGGCAGCCGTGGGGCTGGTGGGTGTCCCAATGGGGCTGGTGGGTGTCCCAATGGGGTCGCCTTGGGGTTGGCGGGAGGTTCCCATGGGGCAACCTTGGGGCTGATGGTGGGGGGGGGTCCCCATGGGGCTGCCCTTGGGTTTTTAGGAGGTCCCCATGGGGCTGGTGGGTGTCCCTGTGGGGCAGCCTTGGGGTTGATGGGGTTGGTCCCCATGGGGCTGGTTGGAGGTCCTCGTGGGGGAGCTTTGGGGCTGATGGGAGGGGTCCCCATGGGGCTGTGGGGCAGCCTTGGGGCTGGTAGGGGGTCCCCATGGGGCAGCCTTGGGCCCGTTGGGCCCCCATGGCCCCGCAGCAGGGCCCCCACGGGCGCTGCCCCGCAGGGCGCCGAGCCGCGCTCACCGCCTCACGCCGGCCGACGACGAGCTCTACCAGCGCACGCGGGTGACGGTGCTGGAGGCCGAGTCCCCCAACGCCATGTTCATCGAGGGCTACACCAACCGCGGCTTCGCCGTGAGCGGCAGCCTCGTCGTGGGGCCCTGCGCCGTCCTGCCCCGCGCCATCCTCCAGTGGAACGTGAGTGACCGGGGCAGCGGGTGCCCCGCGGGGCCGGGGCCGCCCCGCTCAGCGCCCGCGCTGTCCCACAGGTCGGCTCCCACCGGGACATCTCCTCGGAGAGCCTGGCGCTCTTCCGCCTGCTGGAGCCCCGCGTTGGTACGTGGGGCAGGGGGCAGTGCTGGGGCAGCCGCCCCGCGCGGAGCCCCAACCTCCCGCCCAGCACCGCGTCCCCTTGCAGAGATCCTGGTGCTGGGCACGGGGGACAGGGTGGAGCGGCTGCATCCCGCCCTGCTGAAGCACATGCGGGCGTGCGGCATCGCCGTGGAGGTGCAGGACACGGTGAGCAACGGCAACCTGGTGTGGTTGACCCTGGGACGGGCTCTGTGCCCGCGGGTGAGCACTGGGTCGTCCTCATTCCCTCCCTCGTCTCCCCGCCAGGCGAACGCCTGCGCGACCTTCAACTTCCTCATGAGCGAGAGGCGCCTCACGGCGGCCGCCCTCATCCCGCCGCGGAGCTGCTGAGCGCCGGGGAGGTGCCCGGCGCCGCTGTCCTCGCCCTGCGGCTGCTGCATCCCGCGCCCCGCTGCTCCGCACGGGACCACACCGGCCGGGCCCCGGCGTGGGCGGCGCTGCGGCTCCCTGCGGCTGCGGGACTCGCCATGCTGCCGAGCTGCATCTTGTGCCGTGCGGTACCTGCAGCTGCTGGCCCCTGGCCCGTGATTCTGTGCACTGTGAGATAAACTGGCCCGAGGGCCCCGCAACTCTCGCTTGGGCTGTGTCCCGTGCCAGGTGGTGCGGGGGCTCGCGTGCGCTCCCCGTGCTCACCCCAGGGCTGGCCCCCATGGAGCAGCAGCCAGCTCCTTCGCAGAACCCCGTCCTCCCATTCTGGCCCCCAGCTCCTTCGCAGAGCCCTGTCCTCCCAATCTGGCCCCCAGCACAAGGTCACTTGGCACCTTGCAGGGACTGAGCTCTCACCTCTAGCGCTGCCCTCACTGAGCATCTTGCCCAGTGATGCAACTGTGACAGGACAGCAGCCCAAAGCGCCCGTGCTGGCGCGTTCCTTCTCTCACGTGATGCTGCTGCTGGCACAGCAGGGCACGGTCAGTGTCACAACCGTCCTTGCCTTATGCCAGCCACCATGGAGGGCACCAGCTCCCACCCCCTGCCTGGCACGGAGCTCCTAGTGCCCTTGCTCCCTCCTGGGCTCAGTGTCATCACCCACCATGTCTGGGGTCACGATGGGAACAAGCAGAGCCCTGCATGGGACTCCTGCCCACGGAAAACGGAGACGGGCGGAAGGGAGAACAAGCTCCAGGCTGACAAACTGGCCACCCCAGCCCCCAGCCCGGTGCTGGCTCGTTGTCTTTTCCTCTTTTATTGTAAAACGCGGCCAACGTCTGCAAGGCCCCAGGCGCCAGCCCAGGTGCCCGGTTCCTGGGCGGCTCTTGGGCCCTCCCAGGGGGTGGTGAAGCAGCCAAGGGACACGGGGGCTCCAGGCAGCGCACGGAGCAATGGCACTTGTGCAGCGGGAGCAGCTCCGGTGCGGGGGGCACCGTGGCGGGACAGGAGCTCTTCAGAAGAGGCGCTTCTCATACCTGTGGGGACAGGGAGGGAGGGATGGGGGCCTGCAGGGGCAGCAAACGGGACAGCCCTTCCACTCGGGAAGGAAGGGACCAAGGCACAGCGAGGAACAGGCGAGACAAGAGGCACCAGGGTACAGGCTGACTGCACCGAGCTGCTCCGCACACCCGGCCCATGCGCAGGGACACTTACGAGTGGAGGCCGTGGACCCCTCCTTCCACCTGGGCGGACGTCGTCCTCTTCTCAAACTTGAGCTCTCCCGAGTACATCATGGCTCTGCGGAGGCAGGATGGGGTCTGAGCCAGCGCTGCTTCCCTTGCAGCCCCATGGAATGGGCTGCAGCCCCATGGAATGGGCTGCAAGGGACCACATTCCTGCAGCCTCACGGCACAGCGCCCACCGGAGCCGAGGGAACGGGGTGACAATGTGGCCTAATGACACCGGTCACGGCTGCATGGGGACACCGTGGCCTAACCCGGAGCACTCACCGAACTTGGGTCAGGCTTTTGGCACCAATGTCCTGGCACGAATGCTGGATCCCAGCAATCAGGTACGGAATGAACTTGTGGATAGAGCCCTTGTCCTGCACTGCTCCGGAGACCCCCTGGGCCACTTTGATTTTGTCTGTCTCACTGCGTGGGGGATGAAAGCAAAGTTCATGAAGCAAAGAGGCCCCACGAGCTTGAGCTGCTAGCCCAGAGCACCGTCTCTTACCTGAAATAGCGATTCTGGCTGCCCAGGTTCTTGTCCATGGCGTCCAGCGAGCCCATGCCGCGGTATTTCTTGAGCCTAATTCCATCGGAGAAGAAGTACTCGCCCGGTGCCTCCGTGGTGGCGGCCAGGAGAGATCCCATCATCACTGGTGCGAGAGAGGACGCGGAGCAGCGTGAGCGGTGCCACGAGCGCCCCTCGCCCGCCCCTCGGTGCCCAGCGCCAGCCCCGCTCACCCGTGGAGGCGCCGAGCGCCAGCGCCTTGGCGATGTGCCCCACCGTCTGGATGCCTCCGTCGGCGATCACGGGCACCCCGAACCTCCGGGCGTACTCGGAGACCTTGTAGACGGCCGTGGCCTGGGGGCGGCCGCACGCCAGCACTGCGGGCGGGAGAGAGCGGAGCCGGGCTGAGCGCCGGCCGCGCCGCGCCGCCCGCCCCGGCAGCGTTCCGGCACACACATGCTCCAGCACTCGGGAACACGCCAATCCCTGCAGGCTTCTTCCCTACGCCAAGTTGCAGGAGAAGCAGATGCCCAGGACAGGCCTGCTGGGATGTTCCTCACGGCCCTTGACTCCAAAAGCTGTAGGTGTCCTTGGGATGGGGTGGTTAATTCCAGTGCCTGGGATGAGCCGAGCCCGGATCGTTCCGGCGCACGGCAGCCGTGCAGGGAGCTTGGGAAGGAAGCGGAACAAACTCCAAAGCTCCTCTCCAGAGCATCCCATGGCACATCCCACCATCTGCTCTTCCCTAGCAGCGTCACAACCTTCTCTGCGCACCCAGCAGCTCTTGCTGGAAAGGCAGCTGGCTGGGAGAGAGCTGATGTATGTATATATACACTTGTCTTTATATATACATACATACAAGCTAGCTGCACACACACACAAACACACATGCAGCAGCGGGAAAGGAACTGGGCAGAATGATTTCATGGGAAAAAAAATCCCATTATTTTGCAGGAAATCATTGTATCTTCCTGCCCCGCAGTGCAGCGAAGACTCTTTATGTTTAGCTGCCCCATAGGGAAAAGTTCCAAAGCTTGGGATTTACCAGCTCTTCCAAATCACTAGCAGTTAGAGGCCGTTTGTTATCCCTGGAAAGGCTCAAGGGGAAACCAGGGACACTTGTATCTCTTGAATGTCTTGTAACCCATTCGGCAGCCACAGGCAGGCAAATCCATCAGGATCCGCTTCTCCTGGAGCCTTTCCCTCCCCGGAAGCCTTTTCCTTAGTCAGTGTGATCCGCAAGGTCAGGTTGCAGGCATGCAAGGTTAGTGCTTGGCGGTGCAGACTGCGGGTTAGCCGCCCGGGAGCTCTCCCCATGGAGAGCTTTGCCAAGGCCTGGAGGCCGGGATCGCCCGGCTCCGCGTGGGCATCCTGCAGGAACGGGGGGTAACGGAGCCGACCCGTGCGCGGCGCCAGGGCTCGGGCAGCGCCCGCCCGCAGCGGCACCGACGCTGTCGGCACTCGAGCTGCTCTCGCTCGGCACGTTGGCGTCACGGATGCTGCAAGGGAACAGCTCTCTGCAGCACCAAGGACCTGATCCATGGTCCTGGGCATCTTGTGCCCTTCTCTCCGCAGGGAATAGGGCCCGTGGGGACCTCAAAGCAGCGGCCACGGAGACCAGCCCTTAGGCAGCAGGTTGCCTTGTGCTCCGGGAGCTTTGGGCCATTCCGGCTCTCCCAGGGCTTGAAGGACGTGCAGGCTTCCAAAGCAAGGCTCGGAGCACACGCACACACATCAGGCAGGCGCGGGGAGGGGTTGTCCTTTTGCAGCCTATCTGGGAAGGGCGACCCTGCCAGATCAACTGCTACACTAGGGAAAACCTTCCAGGATCCGCAATGGAAAACTCTTTCCCTGTGAGGTGCTTCAAAATTAAGAGAAGGGGAGAAAAAAAAATGAATGAAGACTCAGTTTGGGCGTCTGCTGGATGGAGGAGCATCAGAAAAGCA
Organism: Nothura maculosa; assembly: GCA_032353885.1. NCBI lineage: Eukaryota > Metazoa > Chordata > Aves > Tinamiformes > Tinamidae > Nothura > Nothura maculosa. The sequence continues at coordinate 88,384 of JAUBOD010000404.1, read as the reverse complement.
GAGATCAGAGTGGCAGCCTGTGCTGGGCAGGACAGAGGTCCATGGTTCTGGTTCGGAGCTGCCACCTTGGCCACACAGAGGTAGGTGCCTGGTTCAACCCCAGGGGTTTGAGTAACGCTCAGCCAGGCACAACCTCCCCACAAGCAGGGCCAGGCTTAGAGCAGGATCAAGGACTGCTCCGGGTTTATCTCCCAGCACCGGATCTGCAGGTGCACACCCAGCTGGAGACCCCAAGATGCAGCCAAGAAGCTCAATGAGGCCCCTAAGCTGGGTTTTGGAATGGAGGGTGGACAGGCCTGAATGCCCTGGGCCTTCATAGTTTAGACCCTGCTTTAGGAACTCAGCAAGGCTTCTCAGTTTGAATTTCAGATTCAAAACCAGTATCCAAAGCCACAAAACCCCAAGTGCATCTACAACTAAATTATTCTCAAACAAGCAGTAGGGCCATGTGCAGCCAAATCAGGGTCCTGCTTCAAGACACGTAATTAGGGTTGGGAACAGGGCAAGTGACTTACTATAGGTGCCCGTGACAGTAGAAGGGCATTTGGGGCTGTGGGACTTTAGGTCTGGAGGGATCTTTGGAGCAGCTAAACAAAAACAAACACACACATTTTAGAGACAGAAGAACAGCAGCAGAACAAAGGGCCCCAGCAGTGACCTGCTACTAGGCAGAGCATTCGGTGTGGGACAGAGCTGACTTTGCCAACCCTTCCTAGCCCGAGGCCAGGCCCTGGGCACAGCGCTCGCTCGCCCGGCCCCAGCAGCACCGGAGAGGGAATCCTGTGACCCCAAGAGCCGCAGCTCCTGCTCCACAAGGGCAAAGAGCCGGGGAGCTGCGGCTGAGTTTTGCACCCCCGTGTCCTGCTGAGCGCCGTGCTCCTCCTTCCCCCAGCGCAGCACCCGCTTCCCACAGCACCCAGGAGAAGCAGCCTCTGCAGGCAGTGCCCGTGCTGCAGAGCAGGGTGCCCGGAGCCCTCTCGCCCAGCCCTAAGGGGGACACCTCGCTCTGCTCCTGCTGCGGAAGCCTCCAGCCACGGACACAGCAGCTCCGCAGGGAAGGTCGCCCAGGACACGCTGTCCCCACGGGGAGCTCCCTGCAGCCGAAGCAGGAACGGGCTGCAGGTGCAGGGCTGAGCAGAGCACTCGGGTTCCTGCTCCCGCAGCCACCGGCGCCCGCTCGCTGCGTCCCAAGGGAACCAAGCGGAGAGGGGCTGCGTCTGCGCAGCCTCTGTGCAAGGTTCAGACAGGGAGACCCGAGTCCTGTCCTCCGGGTGCTCCTGCTCAAGGCCGTGCCCTATAGCTGAGCTGGGGACACCCCCGCCAGCTCCTGCTGCCCCTGCCCAGCACAAGCTGCAGCTACAGCAGAGACGAGGCCAGACCCCCCATTCCAGCCTGGAAAGGGCAGGAAGGTGCCAAGCCCCGCAGAGCGGCACTGAAGCACCATGCACGCTGCTGCCGGGGGAAGGGGAGCACAGACAGCTCGGCCAGCTAAACCCATCCCCAGGGCCGCCAACATTGCAGATGTGACAAGTTCCTCTCCGTGCAGAGCTGCTCCCGAGCCCATCCCACACGAGGCAGGAGCAGCTCCATGGGCAAAGCGGCGTGTGCCAACACCTGCTCTACCAGTGTCGGTCAGTACTGGCCTTTGCTGCTGCTGCGAGCCCAGAGGTTTGACCCAAGTGCTGAGAACGTCCTGGACAGAGGGGGTAAGAGAGCGCTCGCTGTGAGACGTTGCCTTCACAACGGCCGGAGTCCAGCCCAGCTACGCTGCCTTTCAGCAGAGAGTCTCTACTGAACAGATGCCCTCAACCTACTGAGGAGGGGGCTGATGTCTCTCACCTTCCTGCGTGATGCAGATGGAGCCACTGCCCATGCCGACCCTCAGGGCGTCGACCCCCGCATCGATGAGGTTCTTGGCCTGAGCCGCAGTCACAACTGGGGAGAGCAGAAAGTTGTTTGAAGAGAGACCAGCAGGGCTGCACGTGACACCCCCTGTCCCGGTATCTGCCCCTGTGCCTTGGCCAGCTGGCCCAGACAGACCCGAAAACGTGGGCTGTTTGGGCTGCTCTAACACAGTCGCACCCAAAGGCTGCTCTTTCCCATGGTTGTCCCCTCCTGGCCACATTTTCAGTGGGATCAAATTATGGGTTATTTCAGCGCCTCAAATTATGGACTTTTCACAGCACTCGGAGGCTGGAGAGCTTGCAGGTAACAACCAGGAAGGTGTCACCTTCCATGGCACCAAAGGCTCTGGGCCGTGCCATGTAGCGAGGGCAGAGCACCAGCTAGCAGCAGCACCGGTCACAGGCTCAGCAGGTAAAGACAAGAACCACCGAGCGCTACGGTCAAGAGGCAGGGAAAATTCCACTAGATTTCCACATAAAGCAGAATTCATTATTCCAATTATCTGTAATTTTTAAGGGTAAAGAGCCTGCAGTGCCCGGCACTGCAGAACGAGCAGCTTTCTGTGCTCCACTAGTCTGGAGAAACCATTTTCAGTTCAAGAAATTCAGTAAGAGGAAAATCTAACACACATCCCTGCAGTTCCATCTATGCCTACGAAGCAAACACATTTTAGAAACAAGAACAGACTTCAACAATTTCATACCATTTCCTCCAATAACTTGTAGGTTAGGGTACTTCTCCTTAATATATTTAATCATATTGATCTGAAAGATGGAGTTTCCTTGAGAGGAATCCTGCAAAAGAAAGAAAAGCATTTACACTCAAATTTCTGCAGAGTTCTGGAGGATCCTCAGGTCCTGCAACCCAGGCCGTGCCTGCGGGAGCTGAAAGCTCCCCGAGCAGGCGTGGAGCCCAGCAGAGCTGCTGTGGGCTGATTATTCCAGCTCTGCAAGCCTGAATATCAAGCAATTAAGAGAAGAACATGGAAACAACACTGAGCAGTTAAAGGGAAACAATAGGAAGCCAAACATGCCGTTCTGCAAGACTAGCTAGGAGAGGATGGTGTCCCAGGACAAGAAGCACTTGTAGAGACTGTAGTAACCGAGAGCATTTCTTCACTTGGCCTTCAAGACTTCCTTGCACCCTTGAAGTCAAACAATTCTGGAACAAGTGGGACTCTTCTCATCCAAAGCCCCCAGCTTGAATTTGAGATGGAGATACACAAATTTTCACCTTCTAAAGCAAAATTATCTGTACTGGAAGCAGTAGCTGCAGTGCAGCTATCTTGGGTTAAAGAGGTTTGTTCAAATAGGATCCTCATCCCAACCCAGACCCAGGCAGGGCTCACCAGGACGACGGCGTCGACGCCAGCCTGCACGAGCAGGTCCAGCCGGTACTTGTCATCCTCGTGGGTGCCAATAGCAGCACCGCAGAGCAGCTGCTTCTTGGAATCCTTGGAGGCCAGAGGGTAGTCCCGGTTCTTCTTGAGATCCGTGCGAGCAATTATAGCCACGAGCTCATCGTCCTCGTTAACGATGGGCAGCTTGCCTGGGAACACAAAGGTGGGTGCTGTAAACGCCAAGCTCTGCAGGAGGCAGTGCCACCAGGGCAGAGCAGCCAGGACCCCAACAGAGGCGCGTGGCCGACACCCAGGAGGCTCCGTCACCCGGTCTCGCTTTGGTCACACACATGCCAGCAGCCCTGACTCATGGAGAGGGACAAGGAAGCTGCAGGACTGGGGAAGGATTTGGTATTTTCCAACTCATTATAGAAAAAGCACAGCTTTTTTTATTCATTAGAGACCTGATCCCGTGTTAAAGTCGCTACCAAACCCTCACAGAGTGGAGCCGAGTGCCAAAGGCCAAAGATACAAAACTGGAGATGTGTGGCTGGACACACTGCAGCTCTTCAGCCCCTGGGTTGCCAAACACCCCCCAAGTTCCAAACAGGCCCGAGAGGAACGCGGGTGAACTCTGTACCCTGGCTCCGTGCTCAGCGCTCTGTCTCTCGTCACCGTCCTCTCCGCAGGGGCACGTGAACCCGCCGTGTCCCAGCCACGCACAGACGGGCGCCCACGTCCCACTGCTGCTCCCAGAGCCCTCCCCTGCGTCACGCAGACGCCCTGGTACCTTTTTTACTCCTCTGCAGGATTTCATTGGCTTCCTTCAGCATTACGCCGGCCGGGGCCACGACGAGGTCCTCCCGCTTTGTCATAATCTAGGGGGAGAGAGGGCAGAGCGTCACCAAAAGCCCTTTGCACTGATCCAAAAAGCCTCTGTCCCTCCAAAACGCTCCTCAACAGCGGCGTGGGAGCGCTGTGCAGTGCAATGCGCCCCCAAAACACGGCTCCAGCACCCACCACCACATCAAATGTGCAGCCCCCAACCCACCACAGCAGCGAGCAGAGAGAGCACAGAGGGTCTCAGGGGGACTCTCAGATGACATTTGCTTGGAACCTCACCCAAACAGCCCTCTCTTTTGCCAGGGCATGGGCAAAGAGGGGCTGGAGGTTCTTGCACAGCCCCACGCTGTTTGGGAAAAGCAGCAGCCGCCCCCACGCTCGGCTGCAGGCAGCAGATCCCGGGCACCGGATCCGGGAGGATTCTGCTCGGAATAACCCACGGCTGCCGCGAGGGTCAATGGGGCAAAGGAGCCCTCTGAATCCAAACAAACAGCTGCCCACATTCACCCTGACAAACAAGCACCAAAACACAGGGGAGAGGTAAGGGGCAACGGGCACAAACTGGAACAACACGTGTGATTCGGACTTATGTAAGCAGCAAAAGCGCTTGCCAAGAGTGGGCAAGCACTGGAACGGAAACCGGAGAGGAGGGGAAAATCTCCCTCCCTGGAGACACGGGAACCTCGACCAGACACAAACCAAGGAACCTGCTCCACAGGAACCTGCTTTGAGCAGGGGGCTGGACTGGAGACCTCCAGAGAGCCTTTCCTCCCAGCTAGAGCATTCCATGGACATGTTCCACAGGGACATTTTCATAAAGGGTTAGAAGGGAACCCTGTTAAACTTCTGAGGAAGCCGCACACAAAAGGGAGCATTTCTGTTATTTGTACCCCAAGAACAGCAGCAGAGAAGAGCTTCACCCAGCCCTACGGTGCCTGACAAAACCCACATCCCGGGAAGAGCCTGAGAAACCCCAGGAATATCCTGACACACTCCCTATGTCCACGAGGCTCCCGAGCCCCAGGAAACCTCCGCATTTAACAGGATGGCAACGAGCCAGTGGGCAAGATCACTGCTGGCCTGGGCACCAGGGGATCTATGAGATGCCCCCTGCTCAGCTCGGCCCCATAACAGGGGAGCATCCAAGGGCAACGCGGGCGAGTTCCCAGCTCCGCACTGCCCAGTGATCCAGGACAAGGCTCCTCTCCGGCTCTTCTCAACGTGTCTCTTCAGGGCCATGAGCACCTCTAACCCCAGTCGTGTTTTAAGGCTCCTGTTAGGGATATTTATAGGCGATTTCAAAGCAAGCGGGATGAGCATGTGATCCCAGGTCTGGGCAGCAGCAGCTAAATATAGTCCTGGGCCGAGAGCAGAGGCTGCCGGGGCGGCCCCGTTGGCGTAACCTGACAATCCCACACAGCTACGGTTTCATGGAGCACCAACATCGAAAGCAACAGAAATCAACACCTGCACGGGAGAGAATAGTCCTGAAAAAGGCTATTTCTCTCGCATTACAAAAGCTCACCTCTCTCAGGGAATTATTTTAAAGACGTGGCAAGAAGGGGAAGGTCACCCAAGAAAGACCAGCACATGCAGGGCCTGCTCTACAGGGTGGACCCAAACAGGACAACAGCAGCAGCCAGGAACAGCAGGAAGGAGCTAGGGAAGTGCAGGAGAGCCCACACTAGCCTGGAGGCTCCCACGGCATGGAGAGCAAGCCCCAGGGCCAAGCACATGCACTGACTGCAGAGCCTTTTTTCCATCCGCCAGCCCTTTGCGAGGCCCATGGAGAGAACCCTGCAGCCCTGGCACTAAAATAGAGCAGCGGAGCTGGCGCCGCGCCGGCCACCCCCGCCTGGCAGCGTCATCCCTTCCCCATCGCAAGCTGCTCCGCACCCACATCCAGCTCCCGGTGCTCCCGGGCCCTTCGCACCTCTCCAAGGGGCAGGTCGTGCTCCGATTCCTTGAGGAAGTCGATATCTCGCGACGAGATGATCCCGACCAGCTTCCCGCCCATCTTCCCGTTGTCGGTGATGGGGATGCCGCAGAAGCCGTGCCGCGCCTTGGCTTCGAACACGTCCCGCACCCTGTCGTTGGGGCTCAGCACCACGGGGTCCGTGATGAATCCCTGCTCGTACTTCTGCAGAGGGACGGATCCAGCCGTGAGGAGCAGAGCCCGTGAGCACGTGGCCACCATGCGGCACCCGCTCTGCTCACGTGGTGGCCAACAGGAGGGCTCACAAAGCAGCAGCCGCGCTCACTCAGGTAGCATTTGGTGCCAGGGTATGCCCAAATTAACCTCTTTTGGAGGAATATTTTCTCTCATATATGTATATAAGAGCCTATATGTATATGGGCCTAAATATATATATATATTTATATATATTTGATGTTCTCCCACTGACAGGGACTGGCCACAGGTCCCAATATCCAAGTGTGCAGGACAGTACCTGCCACCCAAGGGATCTGCTTGGGCAGCCGCTCCGAGGCAGCGGGATCTGCCGGTGGTACCAGCCTTCCCGACAGGGCACTGCTGATCCCAGGGCATCTCCGGAGGGGCAACACTGCCATGTGGGTGCCATGGCTTCCTTACCTTCACCTTCCGCACTTCGTTGGCCTGGAACTCCGGCGTGCAGTTGTGATGGATGAAGCCGATCCCCCCTGTGAGCTGCCAAGGCAAAGGAGGCCGTGAGAGGCTCCAAGAGAGACCGGTCCTTAACCAAGACGTGCCCAAGGGCGCTGGCCAGGCTGGAGCAGACCCTGCTGGGGGGTCTGGCCCTGAGGCTGGCACCGTGCGGCACAGGGAGCCAGATAGGAGGACACATAGAAGGACAAACAGCAGCCCCGCGGGCCCCAACTCACCGCCATGGCGATGGCCATGCCGGCCTCGGTCACCGTGTCCATGGGCGAGGAGACGAGCGGCGTCTTGAGCGTGATGCGCTTGGTGAGCGCCGACGTGAGGTCCTGCGGGGGCAGCGGCCCCTGAGCGGCGCCCGGGCCGCGCCGCGGCCCCCCCCGCGCCCCCACTCACCACCTGGTCCGCCGTGAAGTCGATGTAGCCCGGGAGGATGAGGAAGTCACTGCGGGGAGAGAACGGGACCGCCATGGAACCCATGGCAACCCCAGCCAGGTCCGGCCCAGTCCCATTGATGCCCCCCTCCCCGGCCCGGTTCGGCCCGGTTTGGTCCGGCTCGGTCTCGTTGCCGTCCCCCCCAGCCTGGTCCTACCCGGTCCCACCTGGACTCGTTGCCTTCCCCACCGACCCAGTCCCGCCCGGTTCGGCCCAGTCCCGTTGCCATCTCTGCCCCGGTCCAGTCCCACCTGCGCCCCCCCCGGCCCGGTCCCGCCTGGTTCGGCCCGGGGCGGTCCAACTCGGTCCCGTTGCCGTCCCCCCCGGCCCATTCCCCCCCAGTCTGGCCCGGTCCCACCCGGTCTGGCCCGGTCCCGTTGCCGTCCCCCCTCGTCCCGCTCCCACCCGGTCCCGTTGCCGTCCCCTCTGGCCCAGTCTCGCCCAGTCCAGCCCGGCCCGGTCCGGTCCGGTCCCGCTGCTGTCTCCCCCCACCCTGCCCGGTCGCACCCGGTCCCGTTGCCGTCTCCCCCCGGCCCGCTCCCGGTTCCGGCCCGGTCCCGTTACCGCCCCTCCCGCCCCCGGCCCTCACTTGTAGGTGAGCCCGTCGCCGCAGCTGAAGAGCTGCTGCGCCGTGAGGCCGTCGTCGGGCACGTAGCCGGTGCCGCCGCTGATGAGGTAGTCCGCCATGGCGCCGCCGCGTGCCCCGCCGCGCAGGCCGCGCCCCGACGGCGGCCGCGAGGGCTC
>JAUBOD010000404.1:49290-62457 GCA_032353885.1 Nothura maculosa | reverse complement strand
TTTCCAAGCCAGACTACATCTCTCTGCAAGAAGATAACCTCTTATGGCTTATTTTCATCCGAAGGGAATCCTCACTGGCAGGCTCCAATTCAGGAGTGGAAAGCAGGGGCAGGCAGCAGAGTTGGGGCTTTTGAAGTGAAAAAAACCTTCAAAACCCCCAAATTATCCTAGCTACACCTCAGACTTGTGCACCTGAGCAAGCTGGCTGAAGGACAAATAGGTAATGACAGTAAAAACAGCAATCTCAAAATTTGCAGCCCAACTTAAAAGAAACTAGGTTTAAAATACACTTTCCTCAAGAACTGTCCTAAGTCAAAGTGATTCCTTATTTAAAAGATTAACACTGTAATAAAGGGCTCCTTTTTACATCTTGCCAAAGTGACCCAATACATGCATACACATATAAAATAGATCTGTAATACAGTAGGTGAAAACAGTGATCACTCTCAAGTAGCAGGAAATGTTGAGCTTGTTATACAACTGCTTTGCAGGAAGTGCTCTGCTATCTACCAAAGTAAACAAGGTCTATGGGGAGTGTACAAGGCAACTGCTCAGAACAACTGCCAGACAGACGCTCGCTCTGTGTTTTCCCTCCGCTCGTTCATCAACTCCTGTAAGATAATTCCACCCGCCAAAAAACCAAGCCTTTTATGTGTCTGAACATCAAGACTATGTTGTCAAGATATGTGCTGGGGCAGGATTTAGATCCAAGACACTTAAAACACATTAACTAGGGAAAACAAAACAGCTCCCCTTTTTATATTTCCATGCCTAGGAAGGGCCATCTTTGAACACCCTACTCTGCAACCATACTTTGAAGAGACAAACTCAGACCTAGCAGCTAATAATAAGCAGCATTTGCAATACTAATGTATTGTTTGGAGGCTTTGGAAGATAAATTAAAGAGCTACTTTTTGTCAGAAGAGAGGCTACATGTCAGAAGTAAGGTGAAGGCAGAGGAAGGAGAAGGCCACATCCAAAGGGAAGCAAAGATACTCTTGGCAGAGCCAGAGAACTTTTCTTCTGGATTACTTAAGTACATCCTCCCCTGCCTTACTTTATTAATTTCAGCTTTTATTAATATCCTATAATAGTCTGAAGTCAAAGAATAGAGATTGGGGGAAAAAAATGGGCAAAATTATCAGTTAACAAGACATAAGCACTTAACAGTTTATGTGGGTATTTTAAGCATTCTCTATACAGGTCTGTAGTCTTGCTCAGCTGCAGCATCTTCTCTTAATCCCAGCCTAAAGAGCTCTTGCCATCTAGCCCAAATCTTCCTAAAGAGCTGGAACCTGGAACCGAGGATCTTCTCTGTGTGCGCTGTGGCTAGACCCTACTCTGATGTTCTTTCTGCTAAGTCTGGGGAAGAAAAGAGGCTCATTAGCCTCTGTACAAATGTCCTATTCAGTAAGGGAGTCAACATTAACACCCTTTCACCCCAGCATCATCAATTCTGTATGAGCTCAATGCACAGGACCAGCTAGCAACATTCTTACAACAGCAAGAACCAGGAAAACTCTCACTTGAGTGGAGCAAAGCACAGCTCTTCACAGCTAGGACAGCACAAAATACATCAACTTGGGATGCAAAGTTGTTTCTCAAGATTGATAATGGCACCACTGTGATCCTGGCCATGGAAGGCGCTCCAAAACACTTTAGACTTGTGTAAAACTTAACCACACAGTTCCATCTACTCAATTTTTGGGTTAACAGTGTCTGACAAGAGTCTGTTGAACCTTATCAACGAGAAAACCCCGAAGTGTTCAAGAAGGAATAGAAAATTTATTTTCCCAGGATAAATAAAACCACCATGTACTGCTGTCATTTGTCCACAGCAAGATGCAGGCTGAAACCTGAGCACTCTCTGTCTATGATCATAAGGTTGTCAGCAGCACTTGGAGCTGTGAGGCTCCATCCAACTAGTTATATTATTAGTCACCTTCAGCACCTCCACCACACAGTTAGACTTCAGCACTTGGGTTTTCCACTGATTTGCACCTGGGTTAGCAGGAACTAAGTGGATTATTGTATCAAGTACTGGGATGACAAGTCTGATCACAATCTAAGAGGGTGCAGAGGATGAACCAAGTTTCTCACAAGGTAACAAGGCAGCAGTTCAGCAAACAAGGTGCAACTGTACAAGTAGCTCAATAGCCAAGCTAATACAAAACAAACAAAAACAGGATGAAAGACTTTGTTCTCGCCTCATGTTAGTCTGCAGCTGACTTCCTCATGGTCCACATCCAAATTCTTCAAATTTACTGGCTAAATAAAGTTCTGTGGCAGTGTAAATGAGCTGGGTCAGATGCACTGCTCGGGCCATCCCAAAGCGGTAACAAAATCAACCTGGTTCAAGCACCAGGCTGAGTTACCATTGTCACAGCAGCAGTCTGGAGAGGGGCGAATGCTAAACCCAGTTTTTAATCACATCTCGATGAGAAATCATGAAAGAGATAAGAACACTGAAGCTTCTGCAGGGAAGGAAAGACACTGTCTCATCTCAGACCTTGCCAACAGCAAGGCGTGTTCATTTGCTTCAAGATAACTCCAGATAGTTGCTGAAATATATGCAAGCCCAACTGCCCCAATGACACCCCAAAGCTGCTGTCCTATCTAGTACCAGGTTAGGCTACAATTTGGGAACAGACCAAAGGAAGCTGCAAGGCAATAAAAAATACTAATTATGGTGTGTACTCACAAGCATGAAAGCAGAGATTTTAAAGCAGAGTCACATCAGAAACAATGGGAAGGGCACAGACAACATTCCTTTGGCAAGCTGTGCAAGGGCTGGTATTTGCTAAGTATTTTTCATAGTCCCTAAAGTGCAGACCCTTTAGTTTAGAAAATAGGTACTGAGCTCTGGCAGCAACACTATGGTTATTTTAAAGAAGGTCAAGTTCTTTTTTCCTAGCATGTATGATATATGACCTCTCTCCCCATCTGCCTTAAGAGAAGGTTTCAAAGGGTCAAGTCTGAACTTTGAATAGTTCTGAAATGAGACAGCAGCAAAAAAAGTTGTTCCTTTTTTTTTTTTTTTAAACAAGTGCTTTGATGTCTTTTAACATCTTCAAAGCTAAGGTATTTATCTCAAAAAAATAATAATAATAATAAGAAAATTACAAACTCTTACTTCTAAGCAAATTGATTTTTCGGTCTGTAAATCTCTAGCTAGCAGAACCACCCCTGTCAGTTTTAAGAGTCATGAAGAGATCCAGTCCATCCATCCATGCTTTTTATTCCCCCAAAGCCAAATGACACTAGTTACTGTAGGGCAGCAGGTCAGAGCAGGAACAGTTAACACTCACTTACTTTTTAGGGAGAATAATTGCAGGTGAAATTACTCTGTGAAATGGATAACTAACTGCATCTTTCTCGCAGCATGCCAGTATGCATGTGAGCTGTTAACAAGTCTATTATTTGGTGGCAAGTTCACACTATCTCTTTACTGGTACGAAAGGAGAAAGTTCACATATTTAGATTTAAGCTGTAGAAGGGGAAAAGATTCATATCTGAAATGTATGAAAATTACACCTGTCATAAGCTCCAGTCATTTTGAGACATATAAGTGCCTTAGCATAGGCTCTGCAGGCTCATAAGAAATAAGATTAGATAACCAAGGTGGTTATCCCATGGTGTTTTGTTGGTATTTTGTTTGGTTTTCTCCTGGTGCTACATTTCCTTATTTAAAGCTTTTTTTAAAATTACTGTAATATGTATTAAAAAATGGAGATGATGCAAACAAATCACCTTCCCTGACACATATGTATCTTTTAGAATGTCTTTCTTGAAAGACACCTTCAGTGGCTGATAATCAACTTCCCTGTGTTTCCCCCTAACTTAAAGGCCAGTTCAAGAACAACAACATTCCCAATATTCAAGTGAAAAAGAGTTTTGATTTCAGTAAAAAAAGTGAAGGATTTGGATCCCATCGACATAACTAGGCAGAGAAACAGAAACCAGCAGGGGGGTATTTATAGCTGCTTCACAGAGTGCAAGGGCTTCAGGGAGTCGTGTCCATGCCAGAACTGTCAACCATTTCTCAACTAGGTTACCCCACTCCACTGCTATGTACGCTGCTCCTCCTGCAGCGGAGCTCAATGGAGGCAGAATCAAAACTGGATAGCAAATTCACTTAATAAGCGAAATACAGCTGCTTATTTATAAAGTTATTGGCTCTGACTCTTCAACACTCGCTTGTGGTTTCAATTTTAATGCTAGCTGGTTCTAAACACCATTTTGTGAGTTAGCAGATACATTCAAAGGTGATTTAAGATGCCTACCTGGACTTGCTGTGGTTGCTGGACCTGTATCTGCTGCTCTTGCTGAGTTTGCTGCTGGACACTGGTGGTCACAGGACAAGCAAGTTCAAGCAACGACCCGGCCACCTCGGTGCTGTCTGTGTAAATGCAGTTGCCACCTTGCTGATACACCATGGTGGTCGTGGCTGTCTGCTGAAACTCCTGCAGAGCTTCAGGCCCCTTGGAAGCAAGGGAGTCCAGGAACTCCTTCATCCTGTGCTGGGGGATTGTTCGCGCTTTCACACGGATGTATTCTTCGAAGGAAATGGTGTTCTCCAAAGAATTATTCATATTGCAAGGTCCTTAGGGTTCCTTAAAAGACAGAGAGAGAAGAGAGAGAGAAAGAAGACAGGTAAACTCTTAACTCTAGTTCTCCTACTGTGCAAGGACATTCCCAACTCCAGCAATTCATTCCTCACACTGAAGTACCAGATGAAAACCAGCAAACATGCACAGCCAGATGCCTCGAGACAGATGCTTTAGTTTTTCAAGGCATCTTGTGCTAATGCACTTTAATGAACCCTGGGGAAGTCTGAAGGACAACCACATGTTACCACGCTACCTATCGAAAAGCTCACTGCCAGGAGAAGCCTTCCTGTAGCAGTATTAACACCCATGAGGCCAGTTCTGGAGCAGGCTAAAGCAAGTCACAGTGTTTGAGTTGTTTGCAGCATGCAGCATTAGTGACAGCAGCTTAGAAATCAATACCTGTGCCCTGCTCTGCAGCCCCCGAGCTGGGAGAAGGAAGCAGCGAGTTCAGGCAGGCCATGCAGCTCTGTTCTAAGCAGCTAATGGGAAGCACAACAGAAGAGCATCAGATGGAGCCACCGCTGCCATCAGGACTAGGACGGCCCTATTGATCGGAGCTTAACAAGCAAAAGTGGTGAAATTAAGAGATTCCTCCTTTTACAAACGGGACACGGGGAAAAGGAGGACTCTGGAAGAGACAGAAGCAACTGCAATGCTGGATATCCCTTTGTTACAGCAAGGGGTTAGTATCATACATGCCATGCAGGAAAACAAAGGAGATGGAAAGAAAACGAGAATAGGAAAAGAGAGCAAAGGAAAAAAAAGTCACCAGAGAACATGAGAAAGCTCTAGCGTTGCTCTCGGACAGCATCCTCCTCTCTGTTATTGACTTATCTTGTTTAAACCCAGAAATTATTTCTGCACTGAGTATACAGCTAAGGCACCAATCGGTTCTGATACAGGGTAAATATATTTGGGTTACAACACTGCTAGCTGCTGAGATGGTCATAAAATATGTGAAAATACAGGACTAGAAGTTCAGTTCAGCACTGCATTATCAATATAGTACTGTAGTGCAAGCTGTGGAGGGGTGGAAAAGAATGGCAAACCCTATTATATGGACATTAAGAGTGTAATTCTAAATAAAATAGGTGTGTAAAGCAAAACCACTTATACAGTTTTTCACAGTGACTTGAATAAATGGAAACAAGGCAGAAATATCTGATTAAAAACTCAACTTCAGCAGCATGGTGCAAATGGAAGTTAGTTCTAGGCTCTCAGCAGCACTACACTTAAATGTAAGGGCACTCCAAAAGTTCAATGCCAATTCCCCAAAAACCAGGATGAGATGCAGCAGGTTAACCACTCTTTCCTGCTGTGTGATGGTAGGGAAAACTCCATAGAAATTTATTTCACTGCTAATGCACCAGACCAGGGTCAGAGAAAACAAAAGTACCAAACCTAAGGGAGCACATGAGCTAGTTGTTGATGAATATACAATTTATGGGGTGTTTTGAGCAATGATCATCACTGCATTAGATTGCTAAAGATCATATTCTTAAAACATGCATTGCTGCTTAGGGATAAAAAGCTATGGAGATCACTATATTAAATGCAACAGTTCGGGAAAAAAAGATAAAAACAGAGTGCTAGTGTTCCACCAGAGCTAGAAAAAGAAAGAAAAACAAAGCAGAACACACCCCTTCCAGCAGTTTTGACAATCCTTAAGCCATCTTTGTGTGACGGAGTTTAGTTAGTGACCCTAGAGTGAAGTTTCTCCACAAGGCACCCAAGAACAAGCCAAGAATCTCCCTCAGCTCAGCACTCACCTTCCCCAGCTGAAGGGGAAGCAACACTAAGTCAATACTCTGTATATCTCTATAGGACACGTCCTTAGCCCTTTCCCAGGTGACTGCTGCCCATACATCCACATGGGAATTGAAGAATGACCTTGCTAATGCATCTCCAGTGACTCAGGCAGGGCCTTTCTCCAGTGCACTTTGCAGCTCAGTGCAAGGAGCTTTGCTGGCTCTTTGAAGGTGGGAAGTGCCCACTGAGCGATCGGTGCCCAGTTTTTCTGCTTACAGCTCGCAAATACTCGACTCTGGCCACAAAGCTGGGCTTTCAGAGGCGAGAAATCATTTTGCACGCCCGCTTAGGGATGCAGCTTTGAGGGGGAAAGCTCTTCTGAAGTGGCCAGGATGCCAAGCTGGGAGCCCAGAAGAGAACACTACAGGTGCTGTGGGTCGCTGCAGGGTGACAGCTGGCTGAACAGCATGACCCACCTCGCAGCAAAGCTCCTGCCTGCTTCCTTGCTCCTGCATTAGGGCTTGTTATGGTGCAACTGCCCAGGGAATCAAGCCACAGGAAGCTGCTTTCTGGTAATTGTGTCAAGGGAGAGATCATGGAGCCGTGCCGGGCCGCTGTTTTTCATTAGCCCTAGCGGCCACACAACGCCATGAGCCCTTAGCCTAGTAAGGCTAGGAAGGAGCCCGGCCCTTGAGCTGGGAGCTGCTCCTACCCACGCTCTGCTCCTCTGCAGCCAAGGCCAGGAGCCCCAAGCCATAAGCAAAAGCCCCAAAGGAGTCCACCATCAGGTGTCTCTTCACCCATCTCTTCCAACCACCCACCAAGGTGAACACACATAACATCAACTCTTTAGATACAAATCCTTGACTTAATCGCTTCATCTTAACTGCTTCTTGTTAGCAAGCATCAAAAATGTACAGCCCATCAAGGCTCCCGTGGGCCTTCCCCTGTGATAAGCTGTTGGAACCTCTTTCCTTCATCTAGCATGGAGAGTTTTCGCTGTTATTCAGGGTTTATTGGCATCAGAAGTGCCAGTTATGGATCAGAAGCCCAGGACCACCGTGGGGTGATCCAGAAAGCCCCTGCTCCACAACAGCAGCTTCCTTTATGGCTTAAAAACACGGAGAATCTGCTCTGCATTGCTGGCACAGAACGGAAACTAAAGATCCTACAGGTAAAAGAGTAAGCTGGATTAAGCTGCTTTCAGGATCACCCATATTACTAAGGATAGGAAGCAGGGGGAGCAAAGGAAATCAGGCTGAACAGGCCACTCACATTCCTGTCTGTTTGAAGGCTCCTTGGGAATTTTCAAGGGAAACAGCACTTCAGAGAGCACTGTGAGGCACCAGAGCAGCCAGAAACTCAGGGAACTAACACTGTATTCAGAGATTTTAGTCACACTGAGAAGATCTAGAGAGCAGGAGATAACTGTGTTTCTAACCAAAGCCTCCTTTAAGGCCCAGCTTCACATTCAATAGGTTTTTATACTCCATCACACGCAGTTTGCCATTGCAGTTACCCCTTTTACTGCTAGTTATTAAAGCAGGTTGCGTGTTGTAGAACTAGTAAGCACCTGTTAAACGCAGCACGGACTCATCCTTACTCAGCAGCACGTATTTTTAACGCCGTATTTCAAAAAGAGCACTCAAGGTAAACTCCCTTCAGTATAGGGCCATCACTGCCCTCTGCTCAGGGTAATGACACTTCCCAGGCAACATAAATACATAAATAAATAAAATAAAGTTCGAGAAACTCTTTGGGGGCCACGAGCACACGCGGTTAGTTCACATCTCGGCCCGAGGTTACTGCAAACACACACACAAGTGGCAGCATGTGGACGGTCTGGACTCACCAGTCACCATGGTGCATGTATTTCTGCTGCTCTTGTCCTGAGCTCTTAGACTTGTAACGTTCTGGAGAAGACAGAACAAAGAAGCCCTTTTCCATCCCCAGTTCCTCTTTACTAAAGCCATTTTATTTATTTTTTTCATCATTCCAGGAATGAAAACAAAAGGAAAAAAGGGGGGGGGAGTGGGGGGAAGAAAGGAACAAGGAGGCCGTGGTGGTTCCACGCTGAGGAACGTGGAGGTGCCCAATGGCTACAGGCCGCTGGCTCGGCCTGCGCGGCGGCCCAGGGCCCCTAGGCCCGGCCTGACTGAGGCAGAACTTAGAACAAGGCAGCAGCGGTGACAGGAGCCAGAGTCCCCCCCGCTCCACCCGCTCCGGTCCCCGGGAGCCCCGCGCTGCGCGGGGAGGGGGCGGAGGAGCCGCCCGCGCCGCCACCGCCGCCGCGGGAGCCATGTTGGGGGCTCCGCCGGCGACGGCGGCCGGGGCGCAGCCGCGCGCCCCGAGGCGGGAGATGCGGGGCCGAAGCGCCCAGGCGAGCATGGAGCTGAACCGTGAGTGCGGGCGAGGGGGCGGCCGGCAGCAGCGGGGCAGCGGCCGCGGGCTCCGCGTCCCACTGCCCGCCCGGGTGCGCTCCTCATCCTGGGCTTTGGTGGCAAGGCCTATGTGCGGTGGGATGCTGCCCTGCCAGCTCCAGAGGGTATCCGAGCATTTGTCCTTGCTCGCTCCGGAACTGTGCTGAGGGCTCCAGGGAAGCAGGTGGAAGCCAAAGGGGGCTTTGGAGAGGAGATGGCAGCTGGGCATGGTGGGCACAGCAGCTGCGGGCGCAGGGTGCGCAGGCAGCAGCACCGGGGTTGCCGGGAATGGCCGTGCTGGGCAGCCTGTGGAGCAGACGTGCCGGCAGGCCGGGATTCCCAGCACACACGTGATGCCTGGAGCCGCTCCAGGCACGAACGCTCCTTACGGAGGGCGGGAGGGCAGGGCCCATGCAGGGAATGCAGCTCCGCTCCCAGCGCTGGGAACCTGGTTGGAAGGCGGGCACCAACCTGTCTTTCCGGGAACAGGGCACCTCTGGGCTGCCGTGCACAAGGATAGGGTGGCACCAGGCCCCTTTCCCCCTCCACAGCCTTCCCTGAGCGCAGCGGGCACTGCGGGGCTGGCGGTGTGGGCTGCAGGGCGCCTCGGTGCGGGCGAGCGGGGCCGAGCGCCCCGTGAGGTGACCCGGCGCCGCAGTGACCCCTCTCCCGCCAGGGCTGCTCCTCCTCACCTCTTTCCTCCTGCACGTGAAAGTGGGTCGGGCCGGGCCTGCCCGGCTGCTCTGCGACAACCGCCTCATGCACAAGTACATCGGGGAGGCCAAGGACATGGAGAAGAGAGCGGTGAGGCTGCGGTGCCCCTGCCCACGGGCAGCACCGGGCTCTGCTCTGGTGTCTCACGGCGCCGTCGCCCCTCTGCCCCACAGAGCCAGTGCCAGGCGCTGCCCCCGCTCGCCTGCCCCATGGTGCTGCCCTTGGTCGACTTCAGCATCAAGCAGTGGAGAGCCAAGACGGTGAGAGGGGCTGGGGTTTGGGCATTGTGGTGCGCAGAGGGACACGGAGCTGCACAGCAGCCACATCAGGCGGCACTGGGGCGGCACGCGGGCACGGCGGGATGCCCCTTACCTGGGACACGGGAACGAGGGGGATGGCAGCTGCGGTGCCCACAGGGCTGGGCGAGCTCAGGGTGCTCCCCTCAGAACGAGACCAAGCGGCGGGAGATCGCGTGCGAGCTGGCGCTGGTGGCGGGCGCCGTGGCGGAGGCGCGCGCGCAGCTGGCGCAGGAGTGCGCGGGCACACAGCTGCGGCGCCTGCAGCGACACGCCGGCTCCTTCCTGCTGCTCCTGCACACCTTCGGCTGGGAGGTGAGGGTCCCACCGGGCCGGGGTGCCCCCCGTGCGCCCCCGCGCCGTGTGTGACCCCCCTGTGCCATGGCAGGAGGGAGCCCCGGAGCCCGGCTGCTCCCCGCGCTCGGCGCCGCACGCGCAGCTCGCCGGCCTCTTCCTCACGTACCGGCAGCTGGTGCAGGGCAAGCTGCGCTTCTTCTTCCACGACCTGGCCAAGGACGCGTGCGAGCAGGGCCAGGGGGGCGGCAGAGAAGCCCCCCGGGCTTGGTGAGGGACACGCAAGGCTCTGAGGGCAGGGGGAGCTTGGACTGTGCCCTGGGTGCCCAGGAAGGTGCCGCAGGGAATGGGCTGACTCCCGTTCCAGAGGCCCTGGGCTGCCACCTGGCCCGTGGAGGCTGGTAGCAATAGCTGGCACTGCTGGGCACCGGCCCCGCTCCCACCCACGTGGGCAGCTCTACTGTGAAGGCGTTACAGTAAAATAGCTATTTTTCTACAGCGCTGTTTGTGTCTCGTTCCCTGCCCGGCCGTGCCGGGGAGGCCCCGCGGGGCTCGGTTGGAGGACGAGCTCCGGGGTCCCCTCCAGCAGCAGCTATCCCGTGTGCCCCTCCTCGAGCTTCCACGGAGCAGCCCTCTGGCTCCCTTTGACTGCACAGCCCAGGGGGTACCCACAGGGAAGAGCCCAGGCAGGTTTTGGGGCTCGCAGCCCCTCTCTGCTCATCCCGATTCCTCATTCTCCTTGCAGCTGGTGCCACTGCTGCCTCCCACGCCCACCGTGCTGCCCACTTGCAGAATGGCCCCTGTTTCGTGTGCGGCACCCAGGTCCACGGTGCCCTACCCAGGCCTGAGAGCTCCCAGGCAGCCTCCCCTCTCAGGCAACAGAGCCAGATGTAGAAAACACAGCCCAAACTTTAATTGGGAACGAGCCCAGCCCGTCTCAGGATGGCAACTCGGATAAGGATCCGGCCCCCAGGCAGGCGGCTGTCCCAGAGCAGCTGCCCTCCACCAGGGCTGCGGCTGAGCCTCATTTGGAAGTACAAAAATAAATGTGGGAAGAAACTAGCAGGACTGCAGAGCATCCGGCACGGCCCCTGCTCGCCTGTCGGGCACCTCTCCCCACGTGGAAGGGGGTGCAAATCCCACCAAGTCAGGAGAGACAAGGAGGGACCGTCCCCTCCTCCAGCAGCGAGGAGAGCCCAGGGAGCACCGACATGAGGGCGAGAAGCAGGGGGACCCCGTTCACTCGCCAGCAAAACGTCTCTGGGGCAGCCCACGGCGGCCGGACACCCTCTTCTAGAAGGCCAGCTTCTTCATGAGCAGGTAAACCCTGGAGTCCACCTCGAAGCCGTGCAGGTTGTTGGCGTCTCCCTGCAGCCGCATGAGCAGCCCCCCGTAGGACACGTAGGCCGAGCTGGGCGGGAGGGAAGGGAGCGGTGAGAGGGGCAGAGGCGGCGGCGCCGCGCGGGGCCGGGGCACTCACAGGCGCGTGGCGGCCTCGGTGGACGTCTCGTCGCCCTCGATGCGGTACACCTTGCCGTACATGACGTACTCGAACTGGTCCGCCCTGCAACGGAACCGCTGCCGCCGGCTGCTTCCCTCGGGACGAGGAGCCGGCAGCCCCTCCGTGTTACCGGGTGAACTCGGCATAACCGGGCGCCGCTACCTGGAGGGCCGGTCGTCCGTGGGGTTGTACTCGCCGTCGTCCAGGGTGCCGTCCTCGTACAGCGTGCTGGCGATCACCAGGCGGAACTTGTCACCTGGCGGCACGGGGAGCCGTGGGAACAGGGCGGGCGCTCGCAAGGGGCAGGGCGGGCAGAGCCGCTGGGGTGCCCAGCGCCGGCCACGCGGGCCCTGCAGGGAGCTGGGCACGCACAGGGGCTGCACACGGGGCCCAGGGTGTGGGGATGGGCTGTGCAGCCCCCCAAGACCCTGCAGCAACAGCTCCAGCCCCATCGCCGTTTACAACAGGGCTCTGTCCTCAGCCAGCCGTATTTTAGTATTTGGGCATCTCTAGTACTTGAGCCATCTCAAGAGCTCTCTTTACAGCCTGGTTCTTTCCGTTTTAGGCCCAGAACACACACAGGGAACAGAGCCCAAGTGGATGTGGCAGGAGCCGGGCCCCAGCCCAGCCCGGCCGGCCACTTACCGAGGTCCACGGGGTAGATCTGGATGTTCACGTCCAGGATGAGGTCCATCTTGAAGGACTCGCTCTCGCAGTGCAGGCGGGACACTGCGGGCAGCGCAGGCTCAGGAGCAGGGACAGAACCTCCCCCCTGAGCCATGGGGGCGGTGTCGGGGCGCCAGGCCTTGCCGCCTGCCCCAAAGCCAGGCCTGGACCCGAGCTGCGCCCTAAAGCTGGGTCCAGACCTGAGCTGCACCTCAAGGCTGGGACCAGACCCAAGCTGTACCCCAAAGCTGAGTCTGAGCTGCACCCCAAAGCCGAGCCCAGGCCCGAGCTGTGCCCCAAAGCCAGGCCCAGGCCTGAGCTGCACCTCAAGGCCGGGCCCAGGCCTGAGCTGTACCCCAAAGCCGAGCCCGAGCTGCACCCCAAAGCTGAGCCCAGATCCAAGCTGCGCCCCAAGGCCAGGCCCAGACCCGAGCTGCGTCCCAAGGCCGGGCCCAGACTCGAGACGCGCCCCAAAGCCGGGCCCAGACCCGAGTTGCCTGGGGCAGCACCAGGCCGGTGCTGGGGCCATGGGCCCAGGGGTGCGTGGGGAGAGGCGGGACCCGGGGCACCCGGAGGACCCGGGGCACACGGTGGGTAAGGGCGGCCGGGGGTGCCGGGGGCGCCGGGCTGGGGGGCCCAAGGGGGAGCGGGGCCCGCAGGGCAAAGCGGCGGCGTGGGGCTAGGGGCGGCCATGGCGGGCGCCTTCGAGAAGCTTCTCCGGGAGGGAGCGGCGCGGGGCCCGCTCACCGCGGTCGAACTTCTTGCCCTCGGGGTCGATGTCCTTCACGTCGAAGATGTCCTCGAACAGGATCCCGGCCATGGCCGCCCCGCCGCGGCGCCGCCGCCGCTCCCGCCCCGCGCCCGCCGCTTCCGCCGCGCCGCTTCCGCCCCGCGCCTGTCGCCGCTTCCGCCCGGCG
>JAUBOD010000404.1:2316-13390 GCA_032353885.1 Nothura maculosa | reverse complement strand
GGCCAACGGTAACGGGCAACGGTAACGGCCATAGACAACAACAACGGCCATAGGCAACGGCCAACGGTAACGGCCATAGGCAACAACAACGGCCATAGGCAACGGCCAACGGTAACGGCCATAGGCAACAACAACGACCACGGGCAATGGCCATGGGCAACGGGCAACGGCCAACGGCCATAGGCAACAAAAACGGCCACGGGCAACGGCCACGGCTGATGGCCACAGCCATAAGCAACGGTCATGGCCATGGGCAACAGCCACGGGCAATGGCAACGGGCAACGGCCACGGGCAACGGCAATGGCCAGCGGCAACGGCCATAGGCAACAACAACAACCACGGGCAACGGCCACGGCTGATGGCCACAGCCATAAGCAACGGTCATGGCCATGGGCAACAGCCATGGCCAATGGCCAGTGGCAACAACCACGGCTAATGGCCACAGCCATGAGCAATGGCCATGGGCAACGGCTACGGGCAACAGCCACAGGCAACGGCCATGGCTAATGGCCACAGCCACGGGCAATGGCACCGCTCACAGACACCACTGGCCCCGTGCTGTCACCCTGCTGTGGTGTCACCTGCCCCACAACCACCCCACAGTCCCATGTGGTCACCTTGCTGAGGTGTCAGTCGTCACACAGCTACCGTACAGTCCCATTGTCTCCCTGTTGTGGTGTCACTCATCCCACAACCACCCCACGGTCTCATTGTCACCCTGCTGCAGTGTCACCTGCCCCGCAACAACCCCACAGCCCCATGTTGTGGTGTCACTTGTCCTATAGCTGCCCCACAGTCCCATGCTGTTACCTTGCTATGGTGTCACCTACCCCACAACCACCCACAGCCCCATGTTGTCACCCTGCTGCAGTGTCACCCGCCCCACAACCACCCCACAGTCCCATTGTCACCTTGCTGTGGTGTCACCTGTCCCACAACCACCCCACAGTCCTATGTTGTCACCCACCTGCTGTGGTGTCATTCATCCCACAGCCACCCCACAGTCCCATTGTCACCCTGTTGTGGTGTCACTCATCCCACAACCACCCCACAGCTCCACGTTGTCACCCATCTGCTGTGTTGTCACTCGTCCCACAACCACCCACAGTCCCATTGTCACCCTGTTGTGGTGTCACTCATCCCACAACCACCCACAGTCCCATTGTCACCCTGTTGTGGTGTCACTCGTCCCACAACCACCCACAGTCCCACTGTCACCCTGTTGTGGTGTCACTCACCCCACAGCCCCTGTGCTGACCACACAGTCCCCCTCAGCCCCAACCACGTCCTCCACGTTCCCTTCCCCACAGCAGCGCCCCAGCCCCATGGCCACCCCACAGCATGGCCACCTTGCCATGCGTCACCCCACCACCGGCACGGCCCCAAACCCCGTGCCCCACAGCCAATGTGGGGTCCGCGGGCAGCGGCGGGACGCGGGCAGCCTCGTGCTGTAGCTTTATTGAGCGGCACTGCGTGCCTCGCCGCGCCATGTGTAGGGTGAATGGGGTCCGCCGGGCGCTGCGCTCACTGGCAGGTGTTGTAGATCTGCACCTGCTGGTTGATGGCCTCCAAGATGCCCCTCATCCTGGCCTCCAGCCCGTCCAGCTGCGCCGCCTTGGTGTCCAGCACCCGCTCGTTGTGCTCGTAGGCCTCCTCCAGCACTGCGAGGCATGGGGGTGCTCAGCACGGTGCCACCCACATGGTGCCACCCATGTGGAGACACTTGCATGGTGTCATCCATGTGGTGCCACCCGCATGGTGCTATCTGTGCGGTACTACCCGCATGGTGCCACCCGTGTGGAGACACTCACATGGTGCCACCCATGTGGTGCCACCCGCATGGTGCCACCTGTGTGGTGCCATTTGCATGATGCCACCTGCATGGTGCCACCTGCATGGTGCCACGTATGTGGAGCCACTTGCATGGTGCCACCCATGCAGTGTTGCCCATGTGGTGCCTCCTGCATGGTGCCATCCACATGGTTCCATCTGCATGGTGCCAACCATGTGGAGTCACTCACATGGTGCCACCCGCATGGTTCCATCTGCATGGTGCCACCCGTGTAGAGCCACCTGCACGGTGCCACGTGCGCAGCCCGTGCCGCTCACCTCGCAGGCGCTGCAGCTTGTCCTGCGCCTCACGCAGCAGCCCCGCAGCCTCGGCACGCAGCTCGTCCGCCCGGCTCCCCGCCTGCAGCGCACCCTGTGCCCGGTGCTGCACCAGCTCCTGCGCCGTGCGGTACCGGTCCCGCAGGTGGCCCTCGAGCAGCTGCTGTGACAGGGGGGAGCATTGGCACCGCTGCCCCCGGCACCGCCGCACACCCCCGGCACCGCCGCACGCCCCTGTCCTGGTGCACTTGCCTGCTTGGCCTCGTCGGCTCGGGCGCGCGCGCCGCCCGCCGCGTCCTCGGCGCGCGCAGCGGCCACGCTGTTGTTGGCTCGCTTCACCTTGAGCGCGTCCAGCTGCCCGTCCAGCAGCCCGACCCGCTCTGTGGCGCTGGCCAGATGCTGCTCCGTGTCTGCCGTCTGCGCCTGGATCTGGGCATCGGCACCGTGAGGGTGCCACGGGGTGGGGACGGTCACCACCGCGGTGCCCGTGTGGTGGGGATGGACACACTAGGGTGATCGCGCATGGGAATGACACTATTGGGGTGTCTGTGCACCACCAAGGTGCTCACAGACCAAGGATGGACATCATCGTGGAATCCGTATGTGGGGAAGGACATCAGGATGTCCCGCAAAAGGTGGGGACCAAGGCCTTGAGGGTGCCCCATGGCAGGACACTGAAATGGTGCCCACAGACCAAGCATTGTCACCCTGGTCTGCCAGGAAGCTCATGCAGTGGACAGGGACACCGCAAGATTGTCTGTGTGGTGGGGACCGATGGCATGATTGTGCATGATGGACAAAGGTGTCCACATGCCAGGGACTGTCACCATGAAGGTGCCTGGGCCGTGCAGACAGGGCTCCAACCATTCCCGGGGGACAGCAGAGATCCTTACCGCGCCGAGCGCTCTCTCGCTGTGCTGCATGTCGGCAGCAGCGCTGCCGATGGCCTCCTCGGCCGTGCCCTGCGCGCGCTGCGCCTCCTGCAGCACCTGCCGCACCGCCCCGGCCGTGCTCCTCACGCCCTCCGCCCGCGACCTGCATTTGGGGCAGCCGCGGCCTCAGCGCCCGCTGGGGACAGTGTCCCGGGCAGTGCCCGCCGGCGCCGCGCTCACCTGGCCCTCTGCGCGTCCTGCAGCAGCCGCCCGGCCTGGCGCATGTCACCGGCCGTCTGCTCCAGGATGGCGTCCACGCTGGCCAGCCCGCGCACGCGTGCCTTGATCTCCTCGGCCAGCCCGTGGATCTGCGCCGGCGAGGCCGGCAGCGACAGCTCCAGCACCCGGCTGGCCACCACCTCGATGCTCTCGGGGTCGGCACCCTCCTCTGTGGGCAGGAGCCGTCAGCGCCATGTGGTGCCCGCTGGGCATAGGGGTGTGGGCTCAGGGACAGCACGGGGCAGTTGGGGACACGCAGGTGGACAGGGCAGGGGTAACAGGCAGTGGGGAGGGCAGCGTGGCGCGCAGGGCAGTGCCAGGGCTGTGCAGTGCGGGGTTGGATGGTCCACATGCGGTGCAGGGCAGGCAGTGCCGTGCAAGGCGGCGCGGGGCCCGCGGTGCCAGGCAGCCCCGCGGCACGCCGGCACTCACGGCTCAGGAAGGCCTTGATGTGGCCGATGAGCTCCCGCAGCTCCTTGTTGGAGCGCTCCACGCGCGCCCTGGTCTCGTTGGCCTTGTCCAGGGCCGCCTGCGCCCGCAGCCGAGCCTCATCCGCCTTCCCCTTGGCCTCGGCCACCTGCCCGGGGGGCAGAGACCCTCAGTGTGGGCAGGCACGGCGTGGTGCTCACAGCCCCACGGCACACACCTTGTGGGAGAGCTGGGCCACATCGGCAGCACCGCGCTGCAGTTCCTCGTGGGCATGGCGCGCACGGGCCAGCGCGCTGTCTGCCGTGGGCACGGCACCGCCGCAGCTCAGGCCCCCGCAGCGCCGGGCCCCGTCCTCATCCCGGCAGCCGGCTCCTCCGCACGGGCTCTCGGCGCAGGGCACATCAGCCGCAGCCCCGCACACCTGCAGGGCACTGCAGGCTCGTGGTGGCTCCGGGAGCGCTCCCGGCTCCGTGCCCATCGCCCCTCACCTTCTCGTTGAGCGGATGCAGGCTCAGCCCGCGCGCCCGCTCCGCCAGCTCCGTCAGCGCCCGCCGGCTGGCCGCGTTGCGCCGGTTGAAGCCGTCGCGGCGGGCGGCCAGCAGCTGCTCCGTGTGCTGCCGCGCAGCCGCCGAGGCGCTCACGGGGCCGTGTGGGGCACGCGCCGCATCGTCCGCCCGGCGCTCGGCCTCCCGCGACTCCGCGTGGGACTGGCGGATGCTGTCGTAGGCACCTGGGGGTGACGTGGACACCGTGGCACCCCTAGTTGCATCCCCACTGCCTGGCCTGGCCCTGGCATGGGGCTCCCGCTCCGCTCACCCAGGAAATTGGATGTCTTGAGGGTGTGCAGCCGCTGGCCCAGCTCGCGCACACTGTGGTTGAGGGCGCGTGCGCCCCGCTCCACGGTGCTCAGCACGTGGCTCGCGTTGAAGTTGCTGTCCTGGGTGGCCGTCAGCTGCCCCTCCAGCCGTGTCAGCCTCTCCGTGGCCTCCTCGATCTGCTGCCTGCAATGCAAAGGGAGTGAAGAGCTGCCCCGGGGGTGTCCGGGCCCCACGCGCGGCACCGGCGCTCACCGCAGCGCATCCACGGTGCGCACGAGATGGGTGGCAGTGGCCGCAGTGGCGTTGCGGGCGGCCACGACGGCCTGTGCAGTGGCCAGGCTGTCCTGCAGTCGGCGAAAGGTGCCCTCGAAGGCGCCGGCGGCGCCCGTGTGCTGCAGGAGGCTGGCACGCTGCGCCAGCGCCCGGGTGCGTGCCGCCAGGTCCTGCACCACGCGGTCCCAGTCCCCGAAGCAGGGATGGCATGGATGGCAGGCGGGGAACGTGCCCGCAAAGCCCCGGGCGCACTGGTCGCAGCGGACACCTGAGACGCCGGGCCGGCAGTCGCAGTGCCCGCTGCCGCGGTGGCACTGGGTGCTGGCGACGCCGCGGGGGTCACAGTCGCAGGCTGTGGGGACAGCGGGTGTCAGGGGGGCAGGGGTGGCCGTCCCACCGTGTCCACCCCGGCTCTCACCTCGGCACAGCTGCCGTGGGTCACCCCAGTGGTTCTCCTGGCAGTCGGCACATGTGCGGCCACCAAAGCCCGGCCGGCACGGGCACTGCCCTGTGAACTGAAAGACACGGCAATGCCCAGGCTGGCACCGCTGCCGCCTGCGCCTGCCCCCCGGCGCCCATCCTCGCGGCATCCCACCTGGTTGCAGTTGGCTGCCAGAGCGTGCTGGGGGTGGCAGGCGCAGGGCTCGCAGCCCTGCCCGCTGCCCAGGTTCCAGTAGTTGGGGCTGCAGCGGTCGCAGCTCTGGCCCTCCACGTGCGGCAGGCAGTGGCACTGCCCGCTGCGCCCGTCGCACCGGCACTCGTGCGGCCCACACGTGCTGGGGTCGGTGCCCAGAGCGTTGCAGGAGCAACCTGGAAGCAGATGGGGACTGAGTCCTGAGCAGGGACAGGAATGGGAGTGGGGAGGGGATGAGGACAGGATGGGGACAGCAACCGGGTGGAGATGGTGATGGGATGGAGATGGGGACCGGGACAGGTTGCGGATGGTGACAGATGAGGATGAAATGAGGACAGGAGGGGAGGGGATGGGGTGAGGATGGGCATAGGATGGGCAGAGGATGTCAGCATGGGGCTGTGCAGAGGGCACCCCGCAGTGTGTACGGGTAGGAGGCTGTTGCAGGCGTGCAGGGCTCTGAGGACATGCTGGGCACATGCCAGGCCCTGGCACAGATGCTCACGCCGGCAGCTGTGCCGCGTGGCGTCCCCATAGTAGCCGGGCTGGCACTCGGCGCAGTGGGGTCCCGCCGTGTTGTAGAGGCAGCGCAGGCAGCGCCCCGTGCGCCGGTCACAGGCCTCCGGGTCGCTCGTGTCGATGTTGTTGTGGCACTGGCAGGGCAGGCAGCGCCCGCCCAACTGCCGCGGGTCCCCGTAGTAGCCGGGCGCGCACTCGTCACAGCGCGGACCTGCCGGCACGGGGACATGGGCAGTGCCCGGAGCCAGGGCAGGAGACCCCCAGCTGCCACCGTGGGCTGCCCTGAGGGCCGGCACCCACCTGTGTACCCAGGGCTGCAGTGACAGACAACCTGCTGCGACTGCCCGTCCTGGTGGCACGAGGCAGCGAAGTGGCGGTTGCTGCCAGGCCCCTCCGGGCAGGGGCAGGGCCGGCAGTGCTGCCCAGATCCCAGCGCCGGGTTCCCAAAGTGCCCAGCCACGCACCTGGGGACAGGCCACAAGTGGGTGCCAGGTACCAGGCAGCACCATGGCCCAGGAGCGCACCCTTGGTGCCCCACGTACCGCTGGCACCTCTCGCCGTCCGTGTGGTCGCGGCAGCGCAGGCAGCTGCCCGTGCGCGGCTCGCACTCCTCAGCATGCCCGTTGCACTGGCAGGGCCGGCACGCCGGGAAGCCCCAGTGGCCGGGTTGGCAGCGGTCGCAGCGCAGCCCGTGGGCACCCTCGCGGCACGGGCACTGCCCCGTGGTGCTGTCGCAGACGCTGCTCACCGACCCCTCGCTGCTGCACTGGCAGGCTGCAACGCAGGGCATGCAGTGCGTCGGCCCTGGGGACACGGCCACCATGGGCACCGTGCCCCACAGGGCTCCTCACCGCGGGACCCTCACCTCGGCACCCAGCCGGCCCGAAGCCGAAGGTGCCCGGGGAGCAGCGGTGGCAGCGGCGTCCCTCAACATTGGCCTTGCACTGGCACTGCCCGCCCTGGGGCCGGCACTCGGCACTGAGCGAGCCCTGCGGGTCGCAGAGACAGGCTGCGGGCAGAGCACAGCGTCAATGCGGCGCCCACGGCGCCCGCCCATGCGCCCATGCACCCAGCCCCACTCACGCAGCGCCCCGTCGTGCAGCAGGGCCGAGAGGCTGCGCAGGAGGCTGGAGCAGGGCTCGCCCACGGGCGACCGCCCCGCCACGTGGAAGTGCTGCCCGCAGCGGTAGCGCTCGAAGGTCTCTCGCCGCCCCATGGCACCG
This sequence comes from Nothura maculosa, assembly GCA_032353885.1. Lineage (NCBI taxonomy): Eukaryota > Metazoa > Chordata > Aves > Tinamiformes > Tinamidae > Nothura > Nothura maculosa. Next base: position 6,236 of record JAUBOD010000404.1, on the reverse strand, counting down.
GGGTCGCCCGCGATGAACATCTCCAGCGAGGAGTGACGGGGCAGCAGCACCAGCTGTGGGACAGGCATCAGGCCCCTGTGCTCCCCTCTCTCCTCATCCCTTTGGATGCCCCTTGTGCACGACGCAGCCCCCATGCGTGGCACTCGCAGCCAGGGAGCCGGGTGCTCCTCACCGAGTCGATGAGCACGCTGGCAGCGGGCGGCTCGCGGCGGCCTGTGGCACAGCCCAGCTCCAGGCGGAGGGTGTAGGAGACGCCCTGCTCCAGGCACACGGGCTGCGGCAGCACCACGGACCTGAGGGGCGGCAGAAGGGAGGACAGGGCAGCCGGGAGCCTCCAGCTTCCCGGGCACCCCACGCAGCCCAGGCACTCACCTGGCGCCCGACGGGAGGCTGGTGGAGAGCTGGTCGTCGGCCGGGATGGTGTTTCCACAGGGGCTGCTGGCGGACACGGGGCTGGGCCGCAGCACCCGCAGTCTCACCTCCTTCCAGGGCTCGGGGTGCTGCGAGCAGAGAACGGGGCAGTCGCTGCACCCAATGCCTCTCCAGACATGGCCGCCCGCAGCCCTGGCTCGGCAGCGCGGCCCGACGCTCACCTGGGGCTCGTAGCGGATGACCACGTCGTACTCCATGGAGAAGGGCACGTTGGCCAAGTGAAACTCCACCGAGCTGCCTTCCACTACGTGGGCAAAGCCTGTGCCCGTCCACGAGGCCGGGTGGCCCGCAGGGGGCTCGCGCTCCACCACTGAGCCCTGGTGCAAGCGGCACCAGTGAGACAGGAGTCCGCAGGGCACCTCAGCCACAGGCACCCTCTGCCCCACTAAGTGGTTGCAAAAGAGGGTGCTTGGGCACTGCAGCACCCATCTCATCTCGAGGCACCAGGAACGGCGTTGCCCCTCACCTGCAGCAGCCGGGCATCCTCCGCCTCGTAGGTGTAGTGGTCCAGGTTGATGTAGTAGAAGCCGGGCTCCACCTGGCTGCACTGCCGCCCCACCATGTGGCTGCGGCACCGGCACTGCCCCGTCTCCATGGCACACCTGGCACAGGGATGGTGCCATCAGCACGGAGCGCCCGCTGGGGCTGCGCGCCACCACCGCCCCCAGCCCAAACCCACCGGTTGTCACGGGCACCTCCCACGTCGCAGTCGCAGGGCCGGCACCCCTGCAGGTCGTGGCTCAGAGCCCAGTGCTCGGGCTGCAGGAGCAAGCGGGTCAGCGGGTGCCCGGCTCTGGCACGGCGGCTCCGAGCACCGCGCACGGCACCGGGGCAGCCGCACATGGTGCCGCACCCGGGCACCCTGCACAGCCCCGCTCACCAAGCACTGGTTGCAGCTGCGCCCGGTCACCAGCCGCTTGCAGAGACATTCACCACTCACAGGGTCACAGCGGCTGCCGTCGGCCACGGTGCCGCGCGGGTCACACTGGCACCCTGCACAGAGAGCGCCGCGATGTCCAACTGGGTCAAGCTGCCCGTCCCGGTGCCGCCGGGAGCCGGTGCCACCTACGCTGGCAGCCCTGCGGGTCGGCGGCACTGAGCCCGAAGAAGCCGGGCTTGCAGCGGTCACAGCGGGGACCCCGCACGTGCTCCTTGCAGCGGCACTGCCCCGCGATGAGCCCCCGCGCCGGGTCGTCGGCAGCGTCGCAGAGCCCGCCGTCCAGCGAGCCCTCGGGGTCGCAGTCACAGGCTGCGGGTACAGACGGGATCAGGATGTGGCCGTGGGCACCCTAGGGGGCTCCCAGCGCCCTGCCCACCTCGGCACACCGCGGGGTCCCGCAGGTCCTTGCTGGGGTCCTTGTAGTAGAAGGGCTTGCAGAGGTGGCAGCGGCGGCCCATGGTGTTGTGCTGGCAGCCGTCGCACACGGCCCCGCTCGCGTTGCCCGTGGCCAGGTACACGGCCATGTCGAAGTGGCACCGCTGCGAGTGCTCGTTGCAGTCGCACCCTGCGGGGCGGCACCGTGTGCCACATGTGGCATCTGTACCCCAAACCCAACACACGGCACCCTCACCCCAAACCCTGGTGCTGCCCACTGTAGCCCCAAACCCCAAACCACGGCATGCAGCACCCTTGATCCCCAAGGCTCCTCCAACAGTGGCATGAGCATTCTGAACCCAAGCACAGCCTGCAAGAGGCAGCACCTCCAAACACAGCCAACTGGGTCCTTGTACCCCCCTAAACTGTAGCCCAGCACACAGGACCCCCAGGTCCAGTGCAGCCCGTCCCAGGCTCCCAACAGTGGGACCCCACTCCGGCGGCACTCACTGCGGCAGGCATTGGTACTGGTGCCCTCAGCCGGGCGCCAGGGCAGGTCATGGTAGAAATCCTCGCAGCGCTCACAGTTGAGGCCCTGCGTGTGGTGCTTGCAGACGCAGCGGCCGTGCACCTGCCCAGACGCCACAGTGAGGGGCACATCGCGGGCACCCCGGGCGCCGCCGCCGCCGCGCTCGCCCTACCATGCCCTCGGTGTCGGTGGCGCTGGCGCTGAGCGGAGCGCACTCCGAGGCGTGCCCGTAGCAGAAGCAGTTGCCGCGCAGCACCAGCTCGTACAGCGCATAGTAGTACTTCTCGCGGATCTCCCGCCGCGAGTCCAGCAGGTTGTCGCCCAGCGTGTGCAGCTTGGTGAGGTTCACCCGCAGGTTGGTGACGCGCAGCAGGTCTGGGGGACACCGGGAGACACCGGCGTTGTTGTTGCACAACCACAACAGCGAGTTGCAACCCGCTTGCGTTGGGCTGTGCATGGCGCTGCCAGGCTGGGAATTGCACGGATGGGCACTGCCCTGTCCGCTTGGCAGAGGTTCTGCATCGTGGGCAAGGGCAAGTTTGGGGGTGCTGGGGGTGCTTGTGGGCAGCGCTGTGCACAGCGTTCATGACCTCACGCTGCTCCGGTGTCCTGGCAGGATGGGACGGCTCCCCCGGGATGCAGCTTCCCAGCAAGCCAGCCCTGCAGATTCCTCCCCTCCTTCTCCCAGCCTAAATTTAGCCGGGCTGCTTAACCCCCTCCATGTCATCCCCGGTTCCGCTGCAGCCTTTCCCACCGCCCAGCCCTTCCTGCCCGGCGCTGGGGCCAGGCCCAGCTCTGGCACAGCCCAGTGGCAGGCGCCGCCATCCCGACGTTCCCGCAGGCCCATCCCGACGTTCCTGCAGGCCCATCCCTCTGTGCTCCGAGCACTTGCTGTGACGCAGCCCGATCCTTAGCTGTTCCCAAGGGCTGCAGCCCCCAGCGTGGCCCCCATGGGCTGGGATGCAGGGGGACACTGTGTCCCTACAGGCTGGATCCGTCCCCACCCTGCTGGAGGAGCTCGGAGCCGGGAAGAGCACCCGGAATAGCTGCACCCAAAATAGAGCCGCCAGGCCGGAGCCTGGTGCGGGCGGCCGCTCACTCTGGATATCGGCGCTGTAGGGGTCCGGGATGGGGATGGCCGGGTCCAGCACTCGGTAGATGACCTGCGCACACGGGAAGGGCAGAGCAGCCAGGGGACACGCGGGGCGATCCCAGCCCGTCCCGGCGCTGCCAAGCCGCGTGCACGGGCGGCTCCACACCCAGCCCATCCCGCCGAGCTACGGGCCCTGCTCTGAGCTCAGCCTGGCCCTGCAGGCTGTGAGCAAGCCCTGCCCTGTGTCCATCCCATCCCACTCCATCCCATCCCATCCCTGCGAGCTGTGAGCAAGCCCTGTGCTCTGTCCATCCCATTCCATCCCATCCCTGCGAGCTGTGAGCAAGCCCTGTGCTCTGTCCATCCCATTCCATCCCATCCCTGCGAGCTGTGAGCAAGCCCTGTGCTCTGTCCATCCCATTCCATCCCATCCCTGCGAGCTGTGAGCAAGCCCTGTGCTCTGTCCATCCCATTCCATCCCATCCCTGCGAGCTGTGAGCAAGCCCTGTGCTCTGTCCATCCCATTCCATCCCATCCCTGCGAGCTGTGAG
>JAUBOD010000403.1:244249-256239 GCA_032353885.1 Nothura maculosa | reverse complement strand
ATTCTGTGATTCTGTGATTCTATATTGCCTGCTCCTGTGGCTCATGAACTCCTGCTATTCGTTATCCTCGGCCCAAAGCGGAGTGGAGAGGCCGTGCCAACAGGGTGAGGGTTCATGCACCCATGGGTGCCATGGTTCAGCAGCACAAGTGCCCACTTGCAGGTAGGGGTTGTCAATTAGAGTACCCGGCAAGTGTTTCTCCCTCGGTGGCCCGTTTCTGCGGCCCTTCAAGGTGGTTATTAAACCGTCACCTCCTGCCGTTTTGGGGCGGGTTCGCTCTGGCTTGGGTTTAATGAGCTCTCTGCGGCGGGCTGCTGTGTTTGCCGGTCTCTTTGTGTCCATATTTTGCCTCTATGAGGCTGACAGCCCCTGGAGCCGCTTGGGCAGCGCTCATTGCGCCCTAGGTGGGACGTCCATCTGGACTGTGGAGGGCAGCGCATCCCTGGGCTTGGCCGCTCTCAGCAGTGCAAAGAACAACCTGGACCCCGTCTGGAGGAGCCCTTGGAAGACTTGGGCCTTCTTTTCTCTTATAAATGTGTCTTGTCACCGTTTCTTGCCATGGGATCTCATTATTTCTTTGGCTGCTGGATTACAGAGCCTGTGATCCAGACTTCAGTCCTCGTGCCAGCTCTGACAGCTTCGGATGAAGTCACCTTTTACCTTTCTATTTGAAAATCTAAATATATAGATCTTGCAAAGTCCTTTCACTCTCGTTTTCCAATCTCCATAATTCCTGTGTTTCTCTTCTGACCTCTTTTTTCACATAGGAACATCTCTGCATTATAGGTGTCAGTCAAACACATTATTTCAGCAGCGATCCGGCTCCTTTAGGATACTGAGTTTTCTGATTTGGGATTGATACTCTCTCATCTGTCTTCCTGGGAATACAAGAGATGTCTCAGGCCAGGCCTTACGCTCTCATCTGTTTCAGGCTCCCATTTGCCCTGTGCACCAAATCTTCCTTAGAAAACAGTACTTCCAAGAGCGAAAGCCCTTGATGTGGAAACACAGCCTTTTGTTCTCATCCCTGACGTTTGTGTGGATGAGTGTGGGGCTGACTTGTTCCAGGTTTCTGGAAGACCCTATTGTAGCTCTATTTTGGTTGGAGTTGGTCATGCTGTTGGGCCCGTGATTACCCAAGTCAGTCTATTTACCCATTTCAGTATTGACACCCTGCAAGCTCCAGACCCTCTTCTGCATTATAGCATCTCCCAACTGATGGGGAATCACTCTGACATCCAGAGGACTTGTCAGCTGGATCTTTTACATGTTTTAGATGCATGTTATCCGGCTTCAGTGTTTTTAAAACCTATGCTTATGTAAGCTGTGGGTTACATTTTGCACTGGAAAGCATTTCATCAAGATCCTCTGACTGTCTTTGGGGCTTTTTCCCCCCCTTTTTTCTTCTAAATCCAAAGTAGAAATATTCACCAAATGCTCCTCCCTTCTCAGTGGGCCACAGAGGCTTCTCCTTGTCATCTTGTCAGGGATCTCTGCTGCTGTTCCGGCTCTTTTTGTTCCCAAAGAATCGGTTCCAACCCTCTAAGCAGTTTCCTAGTGTGAAGTGCTCCCTGCCCATAGGGAAATGGAAAACTCTGTCATCCTTTACCTCAGCTAAGCTGTGGTGCTTGGAGCTCCTGTGAGCATCCATGTGCCTTGTGTTTCTCTCTTTACCACCCTTATCACATTTCTACAGGGGGTTTTTGGCTCTGACCATCACTATCAAGGTTGCTTTTCTCCTGGTTGTAACAGATGAACTTCAGGACTATTTTCCCAGCCTGTTTATCTTTTTGTTTTAAAGGCTTTGGAATGGACTTTTTGCTTGCTTGGGTCAGGGGGTTGGCAACTAGCGAGACATTCCCAAAGAGCACTCAATTATCCTAACCATTTTTTCTGCCTAAATTCTTCCTTCCAGTTGACGGAGTTCATTTATTTCATGCTCCATGAACAGGACCTTTTTAAATACCAGCTTGGAGGGGGGCGTGTGTGTTGGGGAGTGGTTGGAGCTCTAGTCTAGTCATATGTGGCTCAAGATTCAATTCCCGACTGCAGCTACTGCTCCTCTGCCCATCTCTCCACAGCTGGATTCCAAGCTGTCCCTCCTGCTTTTCCCTCCAGGAAGAGCACTTCCTGAGGTGGGAAAATGGCAGCTCTTAGTTCAAACTTTGGACTTTTTGTTCCTTGTGTCTGAAGATGGGCTATGGGGGCTGGTGCTTCTTGGGACAACACAGTGTCCCCTCTACCGTGCTCTCCAGGTAGCTGCTGCTGGCACTGCTCTGCTGTGTTCTGGTGCGATGGAGGTTTGTGGCAGATGTCGGCTTGATTCAGAAGAGTTCAGGACCTGCAGAGCAAGGTGGGATTCATGAACAATGCAAGACCAGGTTGGCAATAGCAGGGAAAGAGGTAGCATCACTTTTGACAAGATGGACCCCTTGCCCTCCTAGGGTGCTCATCTGATCTTCCATTCCTCTGGTTTATAAGCAAGGAATTGTGTCCGGTTTTAGTGTACAGGCCGTATTTTTTTCTCTTGTCCTATGCTATTTGTTCTAGGAATTTGGGTCTAAATGAGCACTGTTATTTTTTCCTCTGTCCTTTTGCCCTTAACTCGCTGCTCTGCTGATCCTCTGGTCTGACCAGAGGGTTTTAAACTGGCTGTTTGGCCTGTCAGTGAGGAGTCAGCTCTCTCGCTGAGTGTTGTGCCTCAATAGCAGCCTTGCTTGTCTTTGTTACCCGCTTTGGTCCCCTAAGAGTTCTAGGACTGCAGGCAGATGACCACTGATCAAGGCTTAGCCCTTAGACCAGGCCAAAGTTACCTCCCTGGGGAGCAGAAGGAGCAGGATTCCTCAATAAAGAGCTTGTTACCACCAAGCTGGGACACTTGTACTCTCTCAGCCTCATCTTGTTGGCCTGGAAGGACTTCTGCAGGTGAGCATCTCCCTCAGTGCACCAGGGAAATCCCTTAGCTGACTCCAAAGCTGTAGGTCACCTGCAGAACATGTCTGTGGCTTTCTGGATGTTTGAACTGGGTGTCCTTGACCCTCCCTAATTCTCTGCCTCAACCTCAGCTTGACGGTGGGCACTGGTTCATGAGGGCCCTGAAGTTTGGGGAGCTGCAGGAGGCTCTGGCATCCTGTCTCTCTGGCTAGGTGGGAAAACATAACCAGTGTGGAGCTGTCTCTGTGGAGTAACTGGGGAGATAAAAGGTTATTTGATGCTGTTGTCAAATGATCCTCATGTAACTCGTAAAAACAGGAGGAAAAAAAAAGCCCTTGAGAGTCATAGAGGATTTGACTCATCTAACTTGTATTGATAGCAGAGATGAGACCAGAGCTGACAGCATGACAGGCTGTAGGGCTCTGGGCTTGGCAGGGACTCGGATGAAAGATATGGACTCGGGGCCGGGGGAAAAGGGTTTTGGAAGCATCTGCAAGCGGCTGCCCATCACCCAGGCAGGGCTGCATGTGCTTTGCCCGTGGTAGCTCCTGCCCACAGCTCCTGCACGTCCCAGCTGCTCTCTGCCCTCTGAGGTTGTCTCAGATACCTCTGCTGTGGAAGCAGATGAGGGCTGGTCGCATCTCCTGCAGGTGGTCAGGGGTGGGGAGGTGGCCCCTTCGCCAGTGGGACATGGACACCTTGAGTGGCAAGGGTGGCACAGACGTATTTCTGCTGACCTCTCTCTCCATCTCTCCTTCGCTGGGGCTGTGGGAAGGAGATGAATGTGTTGTTTTCCCCCCTCAGACCCAGCCTCAAAGAGGCTGTGAGATTTTCCACTTTCAACATTTCCCACTTTTGTGGGTTTTTTGGAGCTTCGTGTTAGGATCTGACTCAGATTTGGGAATTGAAGACAAGCCGTGTCCCTGTTTCTTGCCCTTACTACTGATGAAAGCCAGCCAGCAGCAGGGTTTGCAAGTGAGTAGGAAGGAACAGGACCCTTTTGAAACACATCCCACTTACTTTCCCCTTTTAGAAACAAAAACTATCTCCAAAGCTGCTGTCGGGGAAATGGCTTTGCTGCCTGCTTGCTAGAAGCCCAGGGAACAGAGGGGCTGTTTCATGGCACTCACGGAGAGCAGCATTTCAGACAGGGATCTGGTCTATTTATCGTATGACAGAGAACGTCCTCAACGGTCCTGTGTCCTCGCTGCTCGTATCCAGGAACGCTCAGCTGCATAGGAATTTGGCTCTCTTTTCTCCTTTAATTTTAGGCATCATAATGTGTTGGAAGTCTGTAGCTTGTTCCATCAAAGGGCAGGGAAGTATGGCCTGAAGGGCTCCCTGCGGGCCGGGGAAGCGTGCGGCAACTTGCTTCCCAGCCAAGGAAACTGAGGCATCGGGGATGTCGCATCCAACCTGTCACATCCAACCAGTGACCCCTCCCTGAAGAAGGGCGGAATAAAGCAGGCAAAGCCAGGGTTGTGGGCGAGTTGCTTTTGCTTTGTCCAGTTGCCTCTTGGCTGGGAGGTGCTGGCAGGCGGCTCTTGGGCGCTGGTGAGTGAAGGGTGTTGGAAGGGCAGCTTTACCTGTGAGTTTTTCTCCCCACGCTGCTCTGCTGGGAGCCAACAAAGTGCTTGTCCTTAACGTGGAATAACAGGTAAGCAATAAGCACCATCCTGAGCCCGTCTTTGGCGGGACGTGCGTTCCACGGGGTGGATGTTGCTCCGTGCAGGGCATGGACATCCCTGTCCTGTGAGGTCCTCCTGGTGGAGGAGGAACCCGCAGCAGGGAGCTGCTGTCTCCAGCCCATCTTGGCACTTTGCGGGCATCTCCTGCTGTCTCACCCTGACAGCTGGGTTTCAGCGTTGCTCCCCAGCGAGGCTGCCTGCTCACTGATCGCTGGCAACCCCCAGCTGCATGTCACATCACATCAGCCCGTGCACTCGCGGTGACTTCGATTTGCTAGGTATTTTTAGCAACAAAACCTTCCTCAAAAGTTATAGTTGTGTGAGCGCCAGCGACCCAGCCTTCAGCATCGCAGGCTTGGCATGTGCAGCGGGGAACCAGCCTGCTTTGAAACCCAGGGCATTTGGATGAAAACTAAGCCAAGTGAAGGCCTTTTGGCAGGTAACTTACCTAAACCTTGTGCTCAGCATCCTCGCCTGGCATCCGAGGACTTTTTACTGGTGTGGGAGCAGTCTCTTGAGTCTGAATTATGCAGCCCAATCTGAGGAGACCCTGGGGACTTCTTTCTTCTAGCAGAGAACCGTGAAGGGGCTCTGCATTGTGCTGCATCATTTACTGCCATAGGGAGCTTGAGACCCGACTCAGGGTGAGTTCCTTAAGCAGAGCGGTTCCGTTTTTAACCTGCTTCCTGCAGGGATATTTGCTCCTCCGTTGTAGCTCACGGAACATATGGGAGCCTGGGCCTCTGCGTCACATGTCCTGCCATTCGCAGCAGCCTCCCTGCTTCCTTCTTCTCCAGGAGCTGTTTGGCAGCCCCAGGCTGCTACTCATCTCTTGCCAGGTGTTTCTGTGGTGCTTGCAGACAAGCTGGTGACCTGGGACTCAACACCGAAGGTGCTTCATATGGCAGGCTGGGCCCCTGAAGTTTTGGTCTCCTATATAAAATTGCCTGTTTTTCCCTATTTCTGGTTGATTTTGTGCTGTGTTTCCCCACCAAAAGCAGCTTCTTTGCAGCAGTAGGCAGGACAGGCCCAACTCGTTCAGTCTGTCCTCGTATGATAGATGCTCCACTCCCTTAATCATCTTTATTGCCCTCCACTGGTCTCTCTCTAGAAGCTCCACATCCCTCTTACACTGGGGAGCCCAGAACTGCACCCAGTGCTCCAGGTGCAGCCTCACCAGAGCTGATTAAAGGGACAGGATCACTTTGCTTGACCTGTTGGCAACATCCTCCTGATGCAGCCAGGATCCCATTGACCTTCTTGGCCACAAGGACACTGCTGGTTCATCGTTAACTTGGTGTCAACCAGTGCTCCCAAGTCCCTCTCTGTGGGGCTGCTTTCCAGCAGATCAATCCCTAATCTGTACACAGGCTTGGGATTTTTCCTCCCCAGGTGCAAGCCCCTGCACTTGGCCTTGTTGAACCTCAGGAGTTTCCTCTCTGCCCAATTCTCCAGCCTGTCCAGGTCCCTCTGAATGGCAGCACAGCCCTCCAGGGCCACCTCCACCCAGCTTGGTATTTTCCACAAACTGAGCTCTGCCATCCAGCCAGTTCTCAATCCACCTCACTGTGCACCCGTCCAGTCCACACTTCTGGAGGTTTCCTGTGAGGATCTTAGGGGAGATGGTGGTAGTGTTTTTTGTGGACTCATGATATTATGAGAAGATGCCGTCTCTGCTGTCATGGCCAAGTTGAGGCAGCTTCTCATCTTCTAGGCACTAGAAAACTACAAGAACCCTGGCGTGGAGGTGTCAGTTCCAGATGGATGTGGCAGGAGCTTGGTGCCTTTGTGTACAGAGGCACAAAGCTTGTGGCTGCCTTTGTGGCAGCTTGTGAAGAGAGCCTATGAGCAGTCAGACTGGCTCATCCCAAGAGAGTTTATGGCTAGGGCTGGAGGATGGAGCTCTGGTGCCACTCAAGTCTGCCTTTCTTCTGGGGCCTGCCACTATGGGTGCTTTTCTGTGACATACATCATGGTGGTCATGTTTCCATCCCCAGTTCCTTTGCAGGTAGCGTTTCCAGGGACAGCTTCAGGAAAGACAGCCAGACAGTTTCTCTCAAGAATCTGCGTTCACATACAGGCCAGGCTTTGAGGACAACTTCTGAGTCCCCCACTCCAAGGCCTGGTGTGGGGCTCCCTGTGAGCTACTGGGTCCCATTGGTGGCATTTACATCCCCAAGCTGCTTCCCAAAAGGGGACAGCAAGGCCTCTCGCTGCCTCTGCAGCTGCTTTGGAAACCTCAGACTTGCAGCCTTGTAAAAGCTTATCCAGCCTTGCAAAATTGTCATAGAGATGCGTCCACTCAGGCACAAAGATTTGTTCCCCCCGTCTCCTTTGCAGCCAGGATTAATGATCGTGGAGAAAGCCAGTGATATTTTACTTGGCTGTCCAAGGGAGAGCGGCAACGCAAATGGCTCGCCTTGGGCAAGAAGGGAGAGTAAACTACTACAGTGCTTTTCTGTCAGATCTCTTTATTGACTCAATCTGTACGCGCATCTTCCCCTGGATGTATTTATAGAGAAGTCCAGGGGATGCAGTCAGCTTGAAAGATTTGCTCGTCAGACATTGGAGATGGGTCCAGCACAAACCTTGGGGCCTATCCCCTGGCTAGGCAGTAAATCCAAGGCTGCGATTGATCTCCCCATCTGCTGATATTTTAATGGAGCCCTAACGAGTCTGACTGGGCTGATTCTTCCCCCTGCTCCTATGATCGGTCCTCAGCTGTGCTGGGCCTGAGAAACAGTAAAACGAAGCTGAACAAACATGAAATGGCTTCATAAAAACGCTGTCCTCCCCCTGCAAACGGTGGCTGGCCCAGTTTCCAGTTCTGTGAAGCTCCTGCTTTGAAACCTGCAGAGCGGTGAGATAATAGATTTGAAAGTAATGGCATTTTTATGTCTGGGAAAGCTACCGTTGTGCTATGACTAACTTGCTTTTTCTTTTTTTTCTTTTTTCTTTTTTTAAAAATTCTAGTTAGGTATAAAAGGTTAGTAAAGGCCCTCATTAAGGAGGCAGGAGAGGGAAAACGTTTCCATTTGGCTTTGCATGAAAACATGGCTGGATCGCAGGGTTTTCGGCCTCGGTGGGTTATTAGAGCGGATCTTATGGCTGGGAGGCGATTTGATCATGAGGATGAAATAACAAAATGCTCCTTCCTGTGCAGAGAGCCCCTGTGCAGCAGGGGAGCTGCTGGTTGTGGGGCTTTGCGCTTGCCCGCTCCTTCCCAGTTATGGAAGGGTCCATGTGAGGGAGTTCAGTGCAGGCCGGACTGGGAGACGCGGCCTGCGCAGCCAGGCCTAGCACAAACACCTGCTGGTTGTGGGGCTTTGTGCTTGCCCACTCCTTCCTGGTTATGGAAGGGTCCATATGAGGGGGTTTAGTGCAGGCCGGACTGGGAGATGTAGCCTACGCGGCCAGGCCTAGCACAAACACCTGCTGGTTGTGGGGCTTTGCACTTGCCCGCTCCTTCCCAGTTATGGAAGGGTCCATGTGAGGGAGTTTAGTGCAGGCCAGACTGGGAGACGTGGCCTGCCCAGCCAGGCCTAGCACAAACACCTTGGCTCTCAACAGAAAGATGGATTCCTCACATACACTCATGCTCTTTGTTGTTAGTTACTTGTTTGAAGCTGCAGTGGGGAGCTCAACCCCAGCTGTTTACTCCGAAGCAGAGGGTGAGGGTGGAAGTCCCTCAGGGTCCCTCGTTTCACCACAGTTATATATAGCCCCGTTGTTTCTGCCTGTGTGTGGTACCGCTGCCTTTCGGGATGCTGTGGGGACCAGCTGTTGGAAGCAGTGTGTGCTGGTGGCGTTGGGTGTGTTTGGCAGGTTTGTGGTGCCTTGAGTTCATCAGTTCCTGTGGAGCCCATGGGCACAGAGGAGCTCTCCAGAGCTCATCCCTGTTGGAGTGACTTTCATGCGCTCGCTCTCAGCACGTACTTCTCTCTTCAGCCCGCTTTTCCCTCCATGGCTGCTTGCAGAGCCTGTTCTCCCGCTCACACACATGGAAGGGATGTTTATGGCCCTGGGCAAGGTGTCACATGAGGTGTTTCACCTAGGGAAAGCCAACAGATCGTGACCTGTTTGGAGCAGCAAACTGGCCACCTTTGTCAGGGTGCTTTTAACCAGCGGCTCTCCCAAGTTGAACTCCACCCTGTGTCTCAATGGACTGCAGAACATCCTACCTTTGAAATCCGACCCCTTTTTAAAATGAATTTGCCCCGTGCCTTGGGGTCAGGGCTGTTGTTCTCTGCAGTCCTTAGGCACCTGCTGTTACAGGACTTCAGTGCAGCTGCAGCCTGGTCTGGCTGCTCCTGGAAAGAGGAGCAACTGGCTGGCTTAGTTCTTGGCTTGATGGGGTTTTGGAAAGCCCTGGGACACCCAGCTCCAGGCTTCCTTTTGTCCCATTTCTTCTCCAGCACGCAGCTGCTAATTCCAGCCTCTCTCCTTGACCCAAGCCAGCAGAAAGGGGAGCCTTTAATAGATATGTTGACAGTTCCTGGCGCCAGTGCTGCTTGGAAGGACTGTAGGTGAGCCCGGCCTCCTGAGTCCCAGAGATGTGATGTCTCCTCAGGCTGTTGCATAAGGCAGTTGATGGATGTCGGCGGCCAGGCTCCTTGGAAAGGTGCAGCGATGCCCAGGCTTCCTGCAGTGCTTGGAGCTGCTCCACCAGAGACAGAGCTGGCGAGCGCCTAACGAGCTGCTCCGCCGTCACGGCGTACGAGCAAGGCAGTGTCCTGGCATAAATCACACCGGGTTGGGGAAACAACGTTGCACTGTCTGTGCCCTTTGAGCTGATTCTCTCTCCTTACCTGTTCTACGATAGTTGACGTTGGGAAGAAATTGAAGCTACCCCTTTGGAACCAGTCCTTACGTGTGTGCCAAGGTAGAGGCCCCTTGCTTTGCTCCTCACCCACCTAACACTTGTGTTTCCTGGTCACTTCAGTGCTCCAGTGAGACTCCTTCCTGGCTGGAGCGGCTGCGTTTCTCCTGTGCTCTCTCTTAGGTGAGATATCGTAGCAGTCTGAGGGACTGCAGGAGGTTTGAGACTAGAACGCAGAAAAACGATGAGTCTCTAGCATGGAAGAGAGGAGCAAACTCACCTAAGAGGGAAGCTGGGGAGGAAGGAGCATCACCCCTTGTTATGGTAACAGAGAGAAACTGGAGTTTTCTGCTCTGACTTGGAGCAGAGCCTAAGTATGGCTCCTGGGACAGGAAAGAGCCTGGATGAGATTCCTATGCCCCCTCCTATCCACTTTCTCTAAAGTTTGTCACTTAGGGGATTAAGCTGGAAGGGGGAAGTCTTGGTTTCATGGCCTTCAAGGAGAGACCAAGAAGGATTTTGGAGGATTTCTGGATTGTGAGAGCAGCTCCGAGACCCAGCTTGCTGCTCTGGGCTTGCATGAATGAAGCCTCTGAGAGACGCTTGCCTCCAAGCTGCTCTGCTAGCCAGACCTTCCTCCACCTGGGGTGGAGGAATCCCATATGGGATTGAATCCCAGAGGGGTGAATCCCAAACGAGCAAGTGGAAAACAGCAGGACTCAGTGCACTGCAAAGGCAAAACGTGCAGCCAGCCCGCTCTGACATTTGGGAGGAGAAACGGAGTCGCTAGTGAGGCTTGCAGTGTGTTTGACTCTTCCAAGCCACTGAAATTTGAGTGCTTTTAGGGATCTTCAGCGTCTTTAGGCCTCCAGGTCTCCACGATTTTTGTGTCTGGAATATGCACCCGTTGCTTCTAAAGCTCAGCAAGGCCTCTGCCAGCTGAGGCAGAGGCTGCTGATGAGCTTCAAATTAAATTATGCCAGGCGGTGTGACTTTACATTTCAAAGGGTTGGAGGGAGAGTTGGGATGCCTTGGAGTTTCTGATGCTGCGGAGTAATTGGGGTGATTTTCTGACAGATTGTACAATTACTGTCCGATGCTTACTGCACAGCTGGTACTTGTTCATCCTCTACTAACACGAGGAATTAGAGTGACCACTCGATGAGTGTGTTGGGGTGTGTGTGTGTGACAGAGCTGAGTGCAGCAGGAAGAACAGGTTGGTAACTGCTCCATGTCCCTCACCTCGCTTGCTCATCCCCTGGAGCCAGACAGAGCATTGATTTGTGGGCAAGAACACAGGTTTTCATTATAGGACTCCTAAAAACTTTAGCTTCTGTCTTCTGTCTCCTCCCTTCCGTACGCCTACCATCACACAGAAGATCTCCAAGTGTGTTTGGAGGTTTTATGCTTTCCATCCTGCTCTGCACAGCTCTGGAGGGAATCCTAAGGTGTTCCTTCAGCTTGCCAGAAGTTCCAGAGAGATCTTTAAGGGAGGCAGCGGGAAGCATGGTAGGTCAGTGAGTCCATATCCTGGCACAATGTCGGGGGCTGTTGTCTTTCAGATGAAACCCAAGCCAACATCCTGACCTCTGATGTTTGAAGAGACAATGCTGCTGAATCCTGCTGTTGTTAGCTACCTCCTGGCTTCTTACATGTGTTGACCACCTCTGTTTAAGCTCTGTTGTGCAATAAGGCACTGCAGAAAAGCTGGAGAGAAGGAAACCGTGGCTTCATTCCCGCTGTAGACACTGACATTTTTCTCCCTGCCTCCCTGACCAGGTACTCTCAGCTGTTCCTTAGTGATTTCTTTTTGCCTGGAGATGGTGGCAGCTCCTTGACATGCTCAAAGGCAGATATTTATCATCTGCTGTGGCCAGCTGCTCTTTTCTTCATGCTGTGCAGATTCACAGTTGGGGCACCGGTAAAATAATCAGAGTGTGAATAGGGAGAAAATTGTCAAGAGGTCAGTGCTGGAGAAAGATTTGCTCCGATACTTCTTTGTCTACCTGTTCTGGAGATGAGCCGGGGTGGAAACGAGCAGTGCAGCTGCAGGAACTGGTGCATCTTGCCCTCGCTGCAGAACTAGATTCCTCTTTATTTCTTGCATCATTCTCCTCTCCATCACGTCTTGATCCCACTTTTATTTGTCCTTTCCTTGCTCAGCATTCCTGCCCCACTGAGAATCCCCTGCCTCTGTATCCCACCAGTTTCCCTGTAAAGCTGTCTCTGGACCAGCTTTACATCGGCAGGGGTGGCTTGTGTCCATCAGAGCTTTTTGCATTACAGTCACAGGGATTTAGTCCCTCTGCTTTCCTCTTTAGCTGCTCCCAGGCTCTGCAAGCTGAGCTTCCTGGGGCTGCTGACCCATAGGACAGGCTCAGCTCTGCCTTAGTACTGGCTCCTAGAAGGGCCAAGAGAGGCTGGGTTTATTTTGGAGCCTGCCAAGCACTCTCCCAAAGTGCTGCTCACCAGGGACTGCAACGCTGAGAAGCAACGGGGCAAAAGAGCAAGGCTGCCCCCCTTGGAGAGAGGTCTCTGGGGCCCATCTC
>JAUBOD010000403.1:179042-198728 GCA_032353885.1 Nothura maculosa | reverse complement strand
TGCATCCAGCGCTGCAATAAAGTGAATGCCTGCTTCTTAATACTACATTGGTGTTAAGAGGTTTATTCCCGGTTTTCAGTGACGTTGGTGCCTGAGGCTGCTCTGAGGTCCTGGTCCACAAGGACTTGCTGGAGACTGCTAGTAGTTGAGAAATGGAGTCCTAATAAATGTGTTATATGCTACTCAGGAGTGCCTTTTACAATAGCAAAAATAGGCAGATTTTTGCTGTCTAGCTGTTAGGAATCAGCTTTTTTCCTTAACTGTTGTGCCACTTTCCCGAGCTGCCTTCTGCTGCCTTCTTCTCTGGGCCAAGCCATAGACACGCTGAGGCACAGCATGCCTTGGTATGCCAAGGGACAGTTAATCCCCAAGATTAACTGTCAAGCCCGAGAACAAGAAGACAGAGATGAAACCAACATGAGAGCCCCACAAAAGCTGCCTTCCCATTCGCAGCCCAGCAAGAAAATGCAGGTTTTTGTGACACATTCCCCAAATCCAGCACTAAAACTGACAATGCTGCTGAGGGAAAGAGCATTAGGACCAGCAGGACCAAGCATCAAATCAGGAAGCACCTCAGGATGGCACCTCTGTGCCAGCTCCCGCCGGAACGACAGGCGGGCTCGCTCCTGGATGTGGAAGAGCTGTGTGTGCCGGCACTGCTCCCCCGTGGCAGCATGTTCCCTACCCTCATCTCAGCTCATTCCTTCTCTGACTTCTCTCCTTTACACCCAAACCTGAAATTCAGAGGACGACACTGGTTTGAATAAAGGACATTCCGATTTATCATTTGCACGAAGGATCTGTGCAGAACAGATTGGGAACTATTTATTTCACAAGAGATACTCTCTGCAAGCTTAATGATACCCAAGCTGGAGGCAGCTCTATGCAGCCGTACCAAACGTGAGGCCAGAAGCTGCTCATTTTGTCAGCCGAAGCTACAGAAGCAAAGATGCTTCCTGCAGGACTATGAGGACATCCCTAGACACAATTGTCCTGGTCTGGGATGTGCTAGAGCGGAGGCTGAGCGGGCGGATGGGATACTTGTGTGAAGGAGGATGGGATACTTGCGTAGACCTTTTCTTTGACCCAATACAGCTTTTTCTCAAGTTCTCCTCTGTCTCAAAGTCTTCACTGAATGCTACAGAACAGGAGCGGGCAGCCAGGCCATGGCAAGCCCAAAAGCTCATTCCAAGTCTTAGATCAGATTGCAAAGCAAGCAAGCAAACAAAGATGTTAAACTGAGAAAAGATTTCACCAGGCTGCCACTCTTATCTTCACCTTTGATAAAACCTCCATAAATTCTTACGACCACGTTCTTGGCTTGGCAGACAAGAACGTCCTTGGTAAGAAAATCCCTTCAATTTGTTATGATCCGGCTGAAAACTTCCATGGTGGCATCACTGTGGTCCAGCACCTAGTGCTGAGGACTGTGGGTGCTCGGTGTTATCTGTGCCCAGAAAAGGGCCGCAGAGGGACAAAAGTAGCGTTTACAGCCACTCAGTGGGTTCAGATCAGCACGATGCGCTCCTATGGAGCCGCCTGGTTGAATTCTCTGGTATTTCAGCTCCTGAAACAAGTTTCTGTTGCCCCTGTGTACCCGTACTGAGCTGTGTACTGAGGCACACAGCAGTGGTGAAGGAGCAGAGGACAAGGCAGCAGAGCAGCCCCGGCAGGGTATTCACCACCCCTCCCCATCCTCGGGCCTGCACAGCAAGCAGCAAATGTCTCACACAGCGCCCCGATGCCTGGGAATGGCAGGGACCCAGTCATCCAAGCACAACAAAATTCAGTAGTTTAGACAGTATTGTTTTTTTAAAAAAGCCTTTAGGCTCCTTTTATTTTTTTTTTCATTTTTTTTTCCAGAAATGCAGCCTGCAGAGTAGTTAGCATGGACACAGCTGCAGCCCCAGGGGAAGCCAACGGGCGAACTTCTCCTCTCCCCAGAGATCCCTGTCCTTGTATCCGACATGCTTGAGAGGTACAAAGGGTTAATCCAGACAAAACACGGGTGTTCGCACAGGGAAACCTTGCTGGTTCGCCTAACACAAGGAGCCCCTCAGAACACAGAGGGTCCCCACACTTGTTAGCCTGGGAGCCTGAGGGCGGGAGGGCGATAAGGGGGCCCGAAGCGCCGTTTTTCGGACATGAGGCCTGGGCAATGCCGCGCGGCCATGGCGGCCTCGCACTACAACACCCAGCGTGCCCCGCGGCGGGCGGCGGCCACTGCGCCTGCGCAGCTCCTGGAACCTTCCAGGCTGCGGCCGCGGGGCCCGCTGGGTAGGAGACGGTTAGTCCCCTCAGCGCCATTTTGTGGCGAGGGAGAGAGGAGTTGCGCGGTTGTGTTCGGGGTCCTGGTGGTGGCGGTTGGCGCTGCGCTGCGCGCTTGTGGATCGCGGCCGGCGCCATGGGCTCGGACAAGCGGTGAGTGCGGGTTGGGGGAGAGGGAAGAGGCTGTCTGGCGCGGGTGGCCCCTGCGGCGTGGAAAATGGTGGGCCGTACTGAGCTGGCACCGGTGTGTCCCGCAGCGTGAGCAGGACGGAGCGGAGCGGCCGCTACGGCTCCATCGTGGAGAGGGAGGATCGCGATGAGCGGGAGTCTCGGAGTCGGCGCAGGGACTCGGACTATAAGCGGTCCAGCGAGGAGCGCCGCGGAGACCGCTATGATGACTACCGCGACTACGACAGCCGCGACTACGATAGTCGCGACTACGACAGCCGCGACGGCCGGGACTGCCGCGACTATGATAGTCGCGACTACGACAGTCGCGACAGCCGGGATTGCCGCGACTACGACAGTCGCGACAGCCGGGACTGCCGCGACTACGATAGCCGGGACTGCCGCGACTACGACAGCCGGGACTGCCGAGATTATGATAGTCGCGACAGCCGGGACTACGACTGCAGGGACTACGACAGCCGGGACTGCCGAGACTACGACAGTCGCGACAGTCGAGACTACGACAGCCGCGACTACGACAGAGATTACGACAGCCGCGACTACGACAGCCCCGAGGTGAGTGGGGGAGTCAAACGGGGCCGTGGGGCTCCCGGTTGGACCTCGGGGTCCCGGGCTGCTCCGGCCACCCTGGGGCGGGGGGGAAGGGAGGGAGATGGGAAAAAATTCCCAGGGATTTGCCAGGACAAAGGTGGGAGTTGGGTTCTCCCCTCTTTCTGCAAGGAGATGCTAAGAGCAAATGACCCAGGTGCTCTTGTCAGCAGATATTTATTTTAACGTGTGTTTGCGTGCTTTTGGGCAAGTGTGGCTGTTAATTGTGGCTGCTGACTTCCCAGAGGGAGCGGGAGCGCCGGAACAGTGACAAGTCCGAAGACGGGTACCACTCTGACGGCGACTATGGCGAGCACGACTACAGGAATGACATTAACGATGAGAAAGAAAGCAAGACCATCATGTTACGTGGCCTGCCCATCACTGTTACAGAAAATGATGTAAGTAGCCACGAGTGGAATTTACTCTCTTTGCCCACTGAAAAATGCAAGGCTGTGTATCAGCAGTTCTGTAGGACAGTATGGTGCCATTTTCTTAACAGCTTCGGTTATGCTGGACCCAGCTTAAAGATATTCGTAGCACTTCCATTTTGGGGCTTGGGAACATTTTAAACTCTCCGAATGGTAGCTGAACAATAAGCTCTTGGTGTTTACTTTACATAGAATAGCCCCAATAGTCTGATTTTGTGCATATTTAGATACTTTCCCTTAGACTTGCTGTGTTTTACACTGTTTTCTGCTCTTTTTCTTCGGAAGTTTATATTTGTAGTATTTATAATTTTCTGGGAGAAAGCAACACAGGGTTGGGTTTTTTTCCTGAAGCAAGAAGCTGCCACTGGAAGGGTTTTTATAGATGCTTAGAGCTCCTCAGCTAAGCAGGGTGTGCACAAAGCTGCTTTGTGTTGCTGCAGCTGTGAGAGTCATAAAATGGCTGCTGCGGAGCTGACAGGAAGTACAAATAAGCTGGCTGGCTGGTTATCTAACTGCTGCCTTGGCAGAGCCATTTTACATTCCAGTAGAAGGACCTTAGAAGCGATTAGGATGTTTTTTGGTTCTTATATTTTGTTTTTGTTTCACTGAATTTGCCAGTTAATCAAGATACAAGACCACAGCTGTAATTTTAAAATAAAAAAAAAAAACTAAAATTTGTTTTCAAGCAGACTCTACCTCTTCTTCTGAGCAGTTTTTTGCATTAATTGCTAGTACTGTTTTTCACTGCTTCTGCAATGGATTTTTTTTAACTACTGTTACTCTCTACTCGCCTAATATTCTTTTTGATCCTTTTGTGAGGATCTAAAACTGTGAAATCGACTTGATACAATGTGGACTCCTGCATCCACATGATGCAACATAGTTGGAACTGTTCAAAACAGACTTGTAAATATTGTAGCTTTGCTGTTTTGCTAATAACTATAACATAGACATGAGCGTATGGGAAAATTCAACCCCAATTTCAGTTCTTAGCCAGTCTGCAGAGTACATATTGTGCTTTTCAGACCTGCTAGTTGTTCTATTTTGAGCTAGCGTCGTTATGACTCTGAATTATGGCTGTGCATGTCTTCCAGCCCTCAGTTCTTTCATGAAGAAGAGTTCCTTGCATGAATATCCAGTTGCAGTAGGGATGTAAACAAGCACATAGCACTCAGTTTTGCTTCTTATCTACCGAATGGCTCTGTTATATCTGCCAGTGGGGGTGCTCTTAGACCTCTGGAAAAGCTGCATGTTCTCTTAATTAACTGTTCGCCTTTTTTTCTCCTGCCTGCCTCTACCCAGTAATTTAGTGTGTGGCACGATTGAGGCAGCTTTGGTAAGGATAAAGGCTTGATATCATCTTAGCTTGTTCTTAGATTATGGAGAACATGCTGTCAAATTTCTCCCCTGAAAAATACTGAGTAGAGGCTGTGTTAGGGGGTGATGATTGTAGCTTGAGGCTTAAGAATTCCTATACATCATGGAGCCTTGTAGCATAGGGTTTTGGCTTTATTAGCAGTTGTATTTTGATACGCCAGGAGGGGATGGCAGCAACGTTTATTATAAACACTGGAGCAAGCAGTCTGCTAAAATTTGTATGAATAACCGTGCAACACAAAGCCTTTGTTTTTCAGGTTCTCTGGGATTCTGTGGTCTAAATGAAGGTTGCAATTATTTCAGCACAGCAAAGAAGTGTTCGATTATGTGTTAATCATTATTCTTCTAGGTTTTTCCTTGTCTTCATAGCTTTTTGTTTTTGCAGTGCTTTGAATTTGGTGTCTTTAGGTACTTCTTGTATATACGTAGAATATTACCTGGTTATTTGAGCTGTCTGCCAAAATTTGCAATTTTAACTGTTTGATTAAAATCTTATACAGATTCGGGAGCTCATTGAGTCCTTTGAAGGTCCTCAGCCTGCAGACGTGAGGCTGATGAAAAGAAAGACAGGTGAGAGCTCTTAACCCAGTTTTTCGTATGACCTTCCTCTTCCCCGTCCCAAAAGAGTATCCAGAATTACCCCCAAACTGCAAGCACGTGCAATAAAAATAAAAGGTTTGCCATGGCTAAGGAATGTGGCCTTTTTGGAAGATTTTTAGATAGCTGGTCAACATGTTAAAAAGAAGTCTGTCTGCAGGGGGTTTTGTTAACAGGTATTGGTAAGTAATACTAGTATAAACCCTTTTGATAGTATATAGTCTGTTGCATGGTTACCTTTAAACGTGGATTCAAAATGGAAAGAAATAGAGCCAGTTAAGGGAGCTTGGTTCCTTGCCATGGCAAAATAACGAGCAGATCGCAGCAGTTGACGTCGCATTTGTAAAGCTGCTTTGTCATGAAGTAATGAAGCAGTTGGAGAGAGATTCGCCTGTTTTAAAGGAACTGACTAACACAAGTATCCCGTCTATATCTGAATGCTGTCTCTAGGTGTAAGCCGTGGTTTCGCCTTCGTGGAGTTTTATCACTTTCAAGATGCTACCAGCTGGATGGAAGCCAATCAGGTTGCTTCACTCACCAAGTCTAGATATTCCTGAATATGGAACAAGTCTGTACAGTTTTAAAAAAAAAAAAAAAAAAAAAAAAAGGAAAAATAAAGGTGGAAGGAG
Organism: Nothura maculosa; assembly: GCA_032353885.1. Classification (NCBI taxonomy): domain Eukaryota; kingdom Metazoa; phylum Chordata; class Aves; order Tinamiformes; family Tinamidae; genus Nothura; species Nothura maculosa. The sequence continues at coordinate 192,649 of JAUBOD010000403.1, read as the reverse complement.
TGGTTTGTTCCATAACACTGATTTAAAAGAGTAAAAGCTTTGTATATATTAAAATTTTTAACAGTGGAACAAAATATCAGGTAACAGTAGGAGAGAAAATTGGCTACTTTGCTCCCTGAAAAATGTGAATTTGTCTTAAATTGCATGGTGCCAATCTAATTGACTGCTGAAGGTTTATGAGGCAGTCCTTAGAAAACTCAAACTTCTGCCTATAATTTACTTCTTGGTTGCCAGAGAAAGCAGCATATGCTGATTTCTGCATTATGGCAAGAGTAACCCTGACAAAGTCCAGAAATGTATGTGCCAGATCATAGGAGTCACTCATTCCCTTTAGTCTGGGGAGCACACTGGCTCTTTCAGAGGAAGAGCCCCTTAATGCCAAACTAAACTAGTGAAAATGGAGTTATTTTGGAAGTTAGACTGGATATTTTGACCTCTTTGGCCTATGACTCGATGAGAAGTCAATTTAAAAAACAAAACTTCCATTAGAACAGAAAAAAAAAAAGAAATTTCCTTTTGCTCTGCAAATAATTACACTTGGTTTTGCGGTGTTGTAGAGATTCATGATCTGTTTTAACAACAGAATATAAAAATCCTCTAAGCAAGCGGAGCATATTTAACTCTTTCTTACATCTAAGTCACTGATGTTAAGGTCTTGAGAGGTGTGATGAAAAGTGGCTTACGTTGTTTTAGTGCATAAAAAGGCACCATAATGGATTTGTAGATGTAAATTTCAGTAGACCACAGTTGCAGCATACTGTATGTTAGAATGGGATTTCATATGTCTCATACCATGGGTTATTATCCTGGTAAAAGAGCAGGATGGATTCAGGATGGATTTTCTTGTCATGCTAATCAGTAAGGTCGCATCATATAGACTTAATGTCAACAATTAAGTGCTCAGCATGTTTTCAGAAATGAGTTAATTTTAATATATACAAAGCTGTATTGCTGTATAAATTCATTGAAACAAATACTCAAATTCACTCCAGTAACCCAGCCACCCTAGTAGTAGGGAAAACATAGAATCTCCCCAGCAGCCTTGTTGCTGTTAGATGAAAGGATGATGTGTTGTAACTCTGCCACCAGCTTTGTTTCTATGTGTGCACATCCAGTGAGCGCTGGGCCCTCCAACCCTCCCTCCTGCCGGTAGGAGAAATGGCTTTGCCCTTATTAGTCATGCAGAATGTGAGAGCCCTGTCAATGCTACGTGTTAGATCTGTGAGATGCTGTTACAGAAAAGCCACTGATCCTGGCACTTCTTTCTGCCATAAAACAACCCTTTGTAAAGTATTTTTCTGCTAAAATGTCTGGGATATGGTCTTAATACGCGTTTTCTCAGACATACTCCTGCTTGTTAACACTGAAATGTTTTCATGGCCATATTTGGAAAGGGCATTCTGCATTCCCAGGCTTGGCAAAGTCTGAGGCTCAGAATCATGGCTTCTGAAATAGATTCAAACTCCTGACTCAAAAGTCCCAGAGTGAGAGGACATGTTGGGACAGCATTATGAACTTTTCCTAGCCCCGGAGAAGCTTCATTTGCAGTCTGGTTGCACATTTGTTTTGGAGAGTTCCTGCCTGAATGAAGAACACAAACCTCTTGTGCAGGCTTTCATTTGAACTGGTGCATTAGCCAAAGGAATCTGCTCTGAGCTCCATTTCAGTTGATGGCACTTGTCATCCATCCTCCAAAGAAGTCTAAAAAGGGTCCCTTTGGGAGGAGTTACTGTATTTCCGAAGGGATACATACTGAAGAAAGTGGTTGGCAAAGCAGCCCAAATGCTGTTGTTTAAAGGTCCAGGGTATTTGGAGCAGGGGAAGAAGTGAAGCAGTCACCTAAGGACACGTTTAAAAAGTTGCTCAGTGATATATCAGAAATGCATAGAAATATTTGGGGGCAAAGAGACTCCTAAAAATGTGTTAATCCTGAATGCAGCAGCTTAGGACTTTGTCTCCTTCGAGACACTTCCTGGTTCCATGTCAGCGTTTAGTGTTTGGCAGCTTTGTTTCAACACTCCCTGATTCCGTTGATCTTTGCTCCACATCCCATTCTCTTACTGCCCTCGTCCTCCTCTCTGCAGGATTGGATGGGCAGGGTGTAGGTGGCGGTGGTTGTTCTCCACGTCCTCCCCATATGTTGTCCATTTAATTCAGGAGCACTGATTCCTCCGAAGGGTGCTCTGCCATGGGAAAATAAACAAGTGTGCCTCGATACGGGAATAATTGAAATCACTTTTTTTGCAGAAAAAGCTGGTGATTCAGGGGAAGCAGATTGCGATGCACTACAGCAACCCCAGGCCTAAATTTGAGGACTGGCTTTGTAACAAGGTACAGTGTTTATTTTTAATGTAGAGATCTGCTCCTCAGTTCACTAGCTCAGTAACTGGAGCAAACAGCTGAAAGATTCAGACTACCCAAGTTGACCTGGCTTAGCAAGATCAAGACCAGGCTCTTCTGTCGTGTCTCAAGTACGCTTTTTTTCCTTCCTGAAGCATAATTTGCTTATATCTTAGTATCGCATTATTTTAAAACGGTTCCTAAGGCGGCGATTTTAAGTTGAAGACCGTGCAGTTAAAATAGCTAAATAATTAGAGACACGATTACTGATGTGGACAAGGGAATGCAGATATTCTGGAAAGCAGCTGTGATGCAGATGAGTGGGAGTCTTGCTGTTGTTTATTCTGATGTGCTTAGCTTCGTTGTGGTACTTTGCATTAAATGTCTTGTTTTCGCTATTGTACAGCACATGCCAGAATGGTTATGGAGTACATGAAACTCTTACTATTTGTTCTTTTTTCCTCCTAGTGCTGCCTTTACAACTTCAGGAGGAGGCTAAAATGCTTCCGTTGTGGAGCAGACAAGTTTGGTAAGCCACATTCAGCTCTTGATGCGTTTGTGTTTTTTGTGGGTGGCTTTGCTCTCCAGAGGAAACAAAGTTCACAGTAGGTTCTAGGCTTACTTGCAAATTGGTTTTTTGGAGAGGTATAGGCTTATTGTGACTAAGGCATTTTCCTCTTCCTGAGCAGATTCGGAACAGGAGGTACCACCGGGAGCAGCAGAAGCCGTTCAGTCCGTGGATTATTACTGCGATAGTAAGTTGTGTTAGACTTTCTTCCTAAGATGTAACATAAACATACATGTTAATCCTTCTTGTAATTCCAACTGGGTTTCGGCCCTCACCTTGAGATTCCAGTGTGGGTGGCTTAGCATCTGGTGTATGGATTTGTAGACTGGTACATGTGAAATTTTCTGAGCAAACAATGGGGAACTCTTTGGAAAACTCCTGATAGCTTTCTCACCTCCGTAGTGAAACAAGTTGTCCTTCCTGCCAATCATGCAGTGCTGTGCAGTTTTGATACTGAATTACGTGGCTGTTTGAAGCCCTGGCTTTTATGAAGAACTTAAGAGTACTCCTGAAAAGCTTTGAATGTGCTCAGCTAATGTTATGCTTCCTTTTCAGCCATCATTCTCCGCAACATTGCTCCTCACACAGTCGTGGAATCCATCATGACTGCCTTGTCTCCCTATGCCTCTCTGGCGGTGAATAATATTCGTCTCATCAAAGACAAACAGACTCAGCAGAACAGAGGCTTTGCGTTTGTGCAGCTCTCCTCTGCCATGGTGAGGGAATGATTGATTGGAGAGAAGTAGCTTGTCGATGTCCTTGTAGAGCTGAAGCTTTTAGAGCCCTCATCCTGTGCTGAAGGACTGCCCCTGCTTACTGAGCAGTCACAGGTCGTTATGTGGATAGATACTCAGAGCACCTTTTGTAATGCCAGCCAGGCTGGAGAGGAAGATGCTCTCAGCAGAAATTGCAGAATGGGGGTTACTGGGAACCCACTTGAAAAGCGTTTTGACGGAGTAGTGAATAGTACTTGAGAACTGGGTTTGTATCTGGATCACAAAGATGATGCCTAGTCTGTAGCCTGTAGTGTGTGAGAAGAGGCTGAGACAATTAGGCTTCGTCATCCTTGGCAGCACCCTGTGAGAAGAATTAGGGGAGGCAGATTCTTCTCGGATGTTGTATGAAGATCGTAGGCAACAGACAAAAATGGAGAGGTGAAATTCCAGGGAGATGCACAGAAAATGTTTTTACTGTGAGCATGACTAGAACCTACACCAAAAACTCAATTACATGTGGCCAGTCCTGAGCAGCCTGGACTGTTCAGACCTACCGTTCATTGTAATGTGTTTCTTGCTACAGGACGCTTCTCAACTGCTGCAGATTTTACAGAGTCTTCAACCACCACTAAAAATTGATGGCAAAACAATTGGTGTTGATTTTGCAAAGAGTGCCAGAAAGTGAGTTGCAGATCTCTTGGCTTTTCCTTTTACTGTTAAAAGATTCGCAATTGTTGTCTTGGCTTTTAAGCCTACAGACTCTGCAAAGCTTTTCTTCTCTTGTGTGTCTCGAGAGGTGTTTGTCCTGCTTGGGTTTGATGATGAGTGAAGGTAGTGTTGTTCTCATTGTTCTCATCCGGAGCTTCAGTCCACTGAGGCTGCCATTGTCACTTGTGGGTTGTCCCCTGTACCCAGCACCGTTGTTGCCTTGTGGCTTGTGCTGTCACCTGTTGGGAATGCATGTAAAGTTCCTCCAGCCACTAAAGCGATTCTTTGACTCATTTCATTACACTGAAAATGCTTTAGAATTGTTGTGACTGAAAAATCAGGACAGTCTGTATATGCTTGCATATGAAAAAGCAGCATTGACTCAAGGCCTGCTCTTTTTGCTTTTAGAGACTTGCTTCTCCCAGATGGAAACAGAGTCAGCGCTTTCTCTGTGGCCAGTACAGCTATTGCTGCAGCTCAGTGGTCATCCACGCAGGTACAATGTGGGGGCTGATGCTTGCAGTTATACATTGAAAAAAGCATATAATGGGACTGCTGGCTATCTGCTTAAGAGTTCTGGCAGATCTGCTCTTGCATTTAGACTAGGATGTAGCCACTGTTGAAACTCTTCAATGCGGTAACTTTCTCTGACAAAACTTATCTACTGGAATTTCAGCCACAGACTGGGGAAGGCACCATTGACTACAGCTACCTTCAGTCAGGACAGGATGGTTACACGCAGTATGCTCAGGTTAGTAGAGTTGGTTGTACTCAAAAGCAGTCAGCAGTTAGGTTTTAGTGAGAATCTGCTCATCACGTGTTACCGTTCCCTCTCTTTCACAGTACTCCCAGGATTATCAACAGTACTACCAAAATCAAGGAGTGTTGGACACAGATGCAGCTACCATATCAGGTAATACATGGCATTTCAGATGCTGGGAGGTGACTATTTTTTTTGCAGTGGTATTTTTGCTGTAGTGGCATTTTATCTAAGTCTGTGTCACTCTGCTGTATAAAGCAGGACTTGGCTAGCTCTATTTTTGGGCTATCTGATGTAAATAGAAGACTCTAAAAATTTATTTGTGAGGTTAAAAAGAGCAGCAGTTATACAGAATATTGACAAATGCCCTGAGCTGCTGAGAACTACCTAAGCAGCTCTGCCCAGATTTTAGGCAGCTGTCAAGAGGCCAGGAATCATCACCTTGTATGTCCCCTGGAAAGGAAACCGTTCCTTGACTGGGTAGAAAATACCCTGAACATTGCCTGGCTTGCCTGCTAGAGCTGGAATAATGAGCTGAAGCTGGAAGCCAAGTAGTTCTTGCTCTGTGACTGTGTGTGTGACTAGGTGCTGTTTTATAAATAAATTGATTTAACATCCTTTGTGTTTGCAGGAGCTCCAGTCACTACTACCACAGCAGCAGTTGTGTCCCAGAGTCCTCAGTTATACAACCAACAGACAAACTCACCTGATTCCCCGGTAATTGTAGAGCTAATTACTTCTTGCTCCCTGTGATAACCGGGTCGTCCTTAAGTGACTTGCTTGTAGTATCCTCTCTTCATGTGCCTGGCACGGTAAACTTTTTAGTATCCATAGACAAAAGTCCACAATTTGTAACAGTTTCCTGCTACTTCTTTCCTCTGCTGGCTTTGCCTTTCATTAAAGGTGAATATTAAGCACAGCGGTCAGGAAAGACTGGCTGTTTATGTGTGTCATGTGTGCTCGTGATACCTTATCTTGCTGCCTCTGCTTCTTGACTGCCAGTGGCAGATTTTTCTGATGAGAGTTTCCCTTCTTTGCAGACACAGGCGGCACCAGCTGCTTCCAGCACCCAGGTGCAAGCAGCTGCCCCAACTGGTGTGGTCCCTGGCACCAAGTACGGTAAGCTGTGGGGATCGTTGTCGGCAGTGGGTATGTGCCCTCTAGACGGGAATAGAGCGATGTTGCCTTAGTTTTGGGATCCATCTCCATATATTAGCAGTGAAAGCGTCCCTGGAGAGTGCAGTAAGATGTGCACTAAGGAGTCCCTGCAGGCATTTTGGTTTGTTATAGTTTGTAGCAGAGTTTTATTTGAAACTTGGCAAGACATTTGTCTGAATTTAGCTGGAATGACTATTCCCTACCTTTTGTTTTTACAGCTGTTCCTGATACCTCCACCTACCAATATGATGAATCTTCCGGATATTATTATGATCCTGTAACAGGGCTTTATTATGATCCTAACTCCCAGGTAAACACAAGCTCTTCTTAACTATGATAATTCTTCAGGTCTGTTAGTTTCATGTTTCTTATCATGTTAATCAAACTTAACTTGGAGGGGCACAGAATACAGAATATAGTGCACACCGTAAGCAGTATACCAAAGTGTATACCAAAGTGGTGTACCCTTGGTACACCACTTGGTTTGTCTCTTCCCTACTGCCTCCCAGTTTGACCTGTATGGTGTTAATGTTTATCATAGACTCTCATTTCACTGTGTCAGTGCAGCAAGTTTGGGCTCTGAGATAGTTTTGCAGAGCCAAAGAACCTGTAGTGCTTTTGGGGAAGGACATGTTTATTCAGAGACAGAGCCTTAAGGTTTCTGACTCTTTATGGCAGTTTGGAGTGATCTTAGAATACTCCTGCCATTCATGCAGTAGTCTAAAACAACTTCCTTGGGTTCACCCCTGGACACTTAGTTTGTGTGAGGCCTTTTCACTGTCTAACTCTGTCTTCCATCTCCTCGACAGTATTACTACAATGCCTTAACCCAGCAATATCTCTACTGGGACGGCGAAAAGGAGACCTACATGCCTGCTGCAGAAGGTATCACATACCAGCAGACAGCTACTACAACTACCACCAAAGAAGTGAAGGAGAAGAAAGAGAAGCCTAAAAGTAAAACAGCTCAGCAGGTAAAATATGGAATGAAATCTTCAACTGGACCAAGTTCTTGCATGGAGTGAGGTTATAGTTATCCTTTTTTGGTTAAGATAAAACTTAGATTCTCGTGAGAAACAGCTTCGCTTTGCAGCAGACGCTGGGTGCGGGGCTGAGGAAAGGTGGAGTTGGCAGGACTTCAGTGCAGAAGACAATTCTTTGCAAGAGGAACACACAAAAAATAACACCAAGAACAGTGGGAGTGTAATGAGATCTGCTAGGAGTGAATAAGCAGGATTAATCCAGTGGTGGAAACAAGCTCTACTATTTTTGAATGCTGTGTAGAGGGAGGAGTGGCTGCACTACATGCAGTGTCCTCTGCTAAATGGTCCCAAGTAGTAGGTCTCACTAACCATGTTGGAGACAAGCATCTCTAAAGAAGCTGAGTGAATTGTTGTGTGCCTTTCAGATTGCTAAAGACATGGAGCGTTGGGCAAAGAGCTTGAACAAGCAGAAAGAGAACTTCAAGAACAGCTTCCAGCCACTAAGCACCAGAGAGGAAGAGCGGAAAGAATCAGCGGCTGCAGACGCCGGCTTTGCCCTCTTTGAGAAAAAGGTGACAGTGCTGGGAATGGGCTGCGTAGTTGGCAGACAGCAGAAAACAACCTCCGTGCTCATAGTATTTTACCTTATCTAGGGAGCTCTGTCTGAGAGACAACAGATCTTGCCAGAAGTGATCAAAAACGGAGAAGATGAGAATCCACTGAAGGTGAGTCTGAGGTTGCTCCCAAATTGCTTTGTGTTGGAAAGAGATGGGAGTTCTGTATTCCCAACAGTGAAAGCCTGGTAACACCTTCTCCATTCAGGAAGGTGTGCTGCAATGCACTGTGTGACTCGGATGCAATGAGAAGAGCTCTAATTGCTTCTACTTTGCAGGCCACAGAGTTTGAGGTTTTGAGGTTTCCAAAGAGGCTGTATTCGAACTTGCTTGGTTAATGGGAACTAAGACTTGTAGCAACTGGGGTAGCCAGTGGTTTGCCTCTTGTTTAGCCTCCTTATTCTACTTCTGGCCTCCTCTCCTAATATGGTGATTCTATCACACTTCCCTCCTACTGTTGCTCTTCCAGCGAGGCCTAGTGGCCGCCTACAGTGGTGACAGCGATAATGACGAGGACTTGCTGGAAAGAATGGAGAATGAGGAAGAGAAGCTGACTGACTGGAAGAAAATGGCTTGTCTGCTGTGCAGAAGGCAGTTCCCAAACAAAGATGCTCTGATTCGGCACCAGCAGTTGTCTGATTTGCACAAGGTAATAAAAATATACTGCCAGAAAAGTAGTTAATTGATGTAATTCAACATGTAGGCCAAAGTGTGCAGCTGCTGGAATGACCTCCCCCTTAAAGCAAAAAGTCTTTTTGATGATAGGTTGTTCTAGAAATCGGCCATTTATTTAAAACCTACTTATTCCTCTAAGCTTATTTGCTGGTGTGTTGTGAATTTCATGTTGTTAATACAAATCTCTTGTTGCAGCAAAACATGGATATCTATAGGAGATCGAAGCTTTCGGAGCAGGAGCTTGAAGCTTTGGAGCTACGTGAGCGGGAGGTCAGTGTTTAAGGGACTAGATGAGTGACTAATAAAAAGGACCTGCACAAGGGAGGGGTTCAGCTCTCATACTGCTGACTTCTCTCTTGTGAGATAATCCTGGTAAGCTTAACCCCTTCTTGGATCAAGGTTCAGAGCCCTCCTGCTGTACAGAGGTCTCTCCGTGATAGCACAGCCACTGCTTATGAGGGAAAAAGCTCTTCCACTTCAGCATCTGATGAGAATCCTCCACTGGGGCCGGTGGCTTTGGAGGGCACCTAAACTATTAAAAATCCAGCAGATTCTGCCTGTCTTGCAGCCACGCTCTTCACGACCATGTGCAGTTTAATCTCTGTCTCAGAGGACTGCAGTTCAGAGCTTTTCTATAACACCAGTCATTGAGTTTACTTCCAGGGCTTAAGATCAGCAAGAGTCTTTTAAAACAACGTTTAATTTTTTGGTTGCAGATGAAATACAGGGACAGAGCTGCTGAGAGGCGAGAGAAATACGGCATCCCAGAGCCTCCTGAGCCAAAACGCAAGAAGGTCTATGATGCTGGCTCAGTGTATGTATCTGACAGTTTCTCTGGTGCTTCCTTGGGTTCATGCTGAGCACTCGATTTAAGGGATCCTTTCTCTTTTCTCTGCAGTAATTACGAGCAGCCCACTAAAGACGGCCTTGACAATAGCAATATTGGCAACAAGATGCTGCAGGCCATGGGCTGGAGGGAAGGCTCAGGTTTGGGGAGGAAATGTCAGGGCATCACTGCACCCATTGAGGTAAGTAGAAGTGTGGTGCTTCCTTGAGTAGCTTCTTTATTTTACCTCTGGGAGGATCCATTACTTAATGTTGCTCTTCTAGCAGAGCTGCCTAGCAAAGCCTCAAGAAGGCTGTAGCGTTTCCGAGTGGAAGCTCAGGCTTCCACTCAGGATTGTGCTCGTGGCCTTGAGGAATGTGGCTCTTCAGGCGAAGTAGCAGCAGCCAAGGATTGGAGCTGAACGGCCAGGCACTCTGCTGAGAACAAACTGCCCCTTTTCCTATAGCACAGATAGCCCAGCCCAGGGCTTGCCTGGATTTGCCCATGCTGAGAGTGGTGGTGTTGGGAGCTACATTCTTGGGCCATTTGGTGCCCAGTTAATTTAGGGGAAGGGTAAGTGCACAATCAGCAAGCCTGGAATCCTGCTTCTCTGCAGGGTTGAGGTGCTGCTCGAAGTGCTCTCAGCAGTGTAAGCCCCACTAGATGAGGCTGAGACATTGGTTTGTTTCATGAGGGTTTTCTGTGTTTCCTACGTAGGGTGGTTACCTGCCTGTAGAGGACGGTAGGTACATTGCTTCTTGCTCCAGAGCTGAACAAGGTCTCTTTTTTCCCTTACAGGCTCAAGTACGGATGAGAGGAGCTGGCTTGGGGGCAAAGGGGAGTTCCTACGGTGTCTCCACAGCAGATTCCTACAAGGATGCGGTGCGGAAAGCCATGTTCGCCCGCTTCACGGAGATGGAGTAACGTGCTCTGGCATGTGAGCCTGCCAAGCACTTGTTGGCCAGAACTGACTGTTAAACCCCGTAGCCTTGCTGGCCTGGCTGTGTTATGGTTATGGGTTAGAGTTGACCATTTCATTCCCTTGGACTTTTCTCCCCTCTCAGCGTTTTAACACTTCTGTGAGTGACCTGTCAGAACTGTCCCACCCAACTTCATGCTGGAGAGCTCCTAGCTAGACCAAAGGGGATGCTGATCTTTATACGGTCTTGTATATAGTGTAATGTATTTTGTTTGGAGTGTGTTGTCTCACTGCCGCTCCTGTCCTCCAGAGCAGGGGCAGGATGTGTGAGTTGTGCTTTCACACTGTCTCTGCTCTCCTTTTGTTGTATTGTCTCTCTGTTTCTCGTTGTTTTTTCGTTTGTTTTTTTTTGAGAATTTTACTGTACATTTTGTAAGATATATCTTTGTATAGACTTTTTGAAGACTTTGATTCTAGTTGGCCTGTTTTGGCTCATTTCCAGAAGAAATACATCCAAAAAGATCCTATTTCTGTTTCTCAGTGGGTTAATGAAAAATAAGTTGCCACCACTCCTTGTCCTTTCTATTGTTCTGCGTGTTCCTCGCCAGACCTCATCCTGCCATGGCTGTGTCACTGCCTGTTGCACATACACTCAGATCACTGTCGCATCCTGTAATCTCCCCAACGTGCTGAGGCTGCGTGGGGGCAGCCTCCCTTCTGCAAAAGCCTGGCTGTGCGGTGGGAAGAGGGCAGCGAGCCTCTCATCATCATCATCAGAGGGTGGTGGGAGATGAGCTAGCACAAAACCTTTCCTTACAGCTCTCAGTTTAGCCCCTGGGTCTCTGTGTACCTTGTCTGGCCTTGTTTGTGTCTGAACATCCAGAGATGGCAGGTGAGCTTTGACCCTGGAGATCTCTGGCTGATGCTGAGTGGAGAAAGCCAGGCTTAGCTCCACCCTTGGTGCTCCTCAGTTGTAGGGCCTGGCATGGCTGCTTGTAGCATATGAGGAACAGTATAAAGTCACTGCTTGTGCTCCAGATCAGTGGGAGCAGCAGAACCAGAAACCTGCTCTGCTTGAGTCCTCATTAGCCCTGTGTTCCTGGGAACTCTGTGTTCCTGGGAATCCTGGCTGGGAAGTCCTTCCCCCCACCCCAGGGGTGTGCTCTAGGTCAGCATTCACACGGGCAGGGCTCAGCTCAGCGCTGGAGGGCTCTCCTGCTGAGGGTCCCACACGCTCGTGCCTTGGTCCTGCACTGGCACCTTGCAGCTGATCTCTGGCTACCAAGGTAGGAAGAGCCCCCACCTGAATTAGGATGCCCAGGAGATGTTAGATGTTGCAGGGACGAAGCTTGGTGCTGCACCCGGCCTGGTGCTCCTTGGGGTCCTGGAATGAAGTCCCTCCTTGCACGGGCTTCCTGGCTGGGAAGGGGGGAATCTCTGCCTGTGAGCACCCTAACTCGCTCTTGCTTATGTGCCCTTTAATCCATGTGAAGCCCAGTTACCTTGTGCCTTTGCTGCCTGGTGCAAGTTGTAGTGGGGGCTTGGGGGATATTTTACTTCCCTGTGGGGACCAGCCTGGGACCTCGTTTTGGAGGGGCAAGGAGGGCCTCTCCTTGCTCTGGTGCCCTGGGCCGCAGCACCGATGCTGCGCGTGCTGCCTTGGAGCAAGACCCTGTTGCTGCTGTACGTATGTCAGCGTGAGCTTGGGGGCTCCCGGAGGCCTCTGGGGAGCCCCCAGTAAGATATGCCGTGGGCAGGCTCCCCCCGTGGGCAGGGTTCCCCTAAGAGCAGGGACCCGCATGGGTAGGCTCCACCCGTGGGCAGGGTCCCCATCAACGCGGCCGGCGGCGCAGCCGAGCCGGTGCCGCCAGGTGGCACACGTGGCCCGGCTCTGGTCCCCGGCGCCAGCGTGGATGGAGCACAACGTTCCAGCAAAACGGCCCTGGAATAGGCAGACCAGAGTCGTACTCCTTGTGCAAGCAAGGGGGTGATCTGGTGGCACCCGGTTGTGGAAGGAGCTGGCCTTGCTGGGTCGCCCTCGAGTGTGGCAGCCGTGCAGGTGGCCTTGTCTATCGCTTCTACTGCCTGGCAAACTGAGGCAGAGAAATTCTGCCCTCCTCCCGCCTTCCACGCGCACTGCCTGAACCTGTGCCTGCCCCCTGCATGCAAGGACCGTAGGGTCATTATGGTTGGAGAAGACCATCACCATTGAGTCCAACCGTAAACCCTTGGGTGCCATGCATGCCGCCCCATGTCCCCATGCACCTCATCCACACGCTCCTTGAACACCCCCAGAGACGATGACTTCCACACTGCCCTGGGCAGCCTCTTGCAGCGCTTGACTGCTCTCCCCACATTGTGTTTCCTCTAGGTCCAACCAGAGCTTAGAACAGAGGTCCGCAGGAGTGGGGCAAAACGAGCAGGCCCAAGACCGAGTTCCCTTGGTGCAGGGTCTCATACTCACCTTAAAGCAGAAAGGAAGCCAGCCAGGTGGGAAGGAACCAAGCAGGCCCTCCCTGTGCCTGTTTTCCAACCTCAGGAAAGAAAGCAGGATGCGCTCAGGGAAAGGAAAGCCTACCATAGCCCTGCTGCATCCCTGGCAGGAGCTTTCCCAGCGCGTCCCAGCCAAGGGGGCTTTGCTCCTCAGGGTGCTGGGCTCTAATGGGCAGAGGTTGTTTCCCAGCATGTGGGCTCAGCAGCAGGTCGATGAAGCGCGTTGCTGCATCTCTGCTCTCTGCAGCTTATTGATCGCGCTCGGAGCCTCTCCTGCTTGGGGGGCTGCCAAGCATGATTAGGGGCCCTGCTGCTGGTGGGGTCCAAGCACAAGGCTGCAGGAGGCAGAGAGGGAGGTGGCCCTTGAGGCCCAGGAAGCAGCTTCCCTGATTGTGCTGGAGGCTGCGAGCAGCGGTTGGGTGCGTGGGGACAGCGTTAGGAGCGCGCAAGCTGCTGCACCTGGCCTAGCTCCTGGACTGTACTGGGGCGGCAGGGAACGTAGGCCTGGCCTCCTGCCAGCCCCTCCTTTCTATAAGTTCAGCCCAGGAGGCTGGAGCCGAGCCCACCTTGAGCACCGTTGTGCTCATCTCAGATTTGCAGAGCTGCAAGGCCGGGCGTGTGGCAAGGGTGCCAAGGGCCCTCTGAGGAGTCCCTGCTACCTGTCCTCAGGCTGGCACCAACCTGCTGCAGCCCCTCAGCAGCCAGGGCCCTCCTCTTCCTCGGGATCTGGGGCGCTCTTAAGGCCTATTGCTGACCTAGCCCAGCTCCTTAAGTCCCACCTGGGGGCCCCTTGGGGCAAGGCCTAACCTGAGTTGTGGAGCTACTCACATTTCACTTCCCTGTGGTA
>JAUBOD010000403.1:163901-178942 GCA_032353885.1 Nothura maculosa | reverse complement strand
AAGTCCCACCTGGGGGCCCCTTGGGGCAAGGCCTAACCTGAGTTGTGGAGCTACTCACATTTCACTTCCCTGTGGTACGTGGGGGGCTCAGATACCCTCTGCTTTCTTTTTCACCCCTTCGCAGCCCTCCCAGAAAGAGCTGTGGCTCGAGGGCTGGTCTAGGACTGTGCAGGCACCCCTCAGCATAAGGTCCTCCCTTTCTAGCGAGGACTTGCAGAACAAGTCACTGCAGAAATTGCCTCCAAAAGACTGTTCTTCCAAGTCATCTCCTGGCTGGGGCCTCGCAGCAGGTGAAACACTGAATCCTGCCTATTGCTGGTGACTGGTTCATAGCCACCATCTTCCATTGCAGACGTGAGGCCCCCAAAGCCTGCTTGAAGACAGTTGTCCTTGGCTTTCCATCTGTCCGCAAGTAAGGCTGGGGCTGAGAGGCAGCAGGGTGAATAGTAGAGAAAGCAAGTCCTGCAATAAAGGCCAGGAGAGCCTATCAGTACAGCAGGGTTGCCCCGTGCCTCAGTTTCTCGCGGGCACTGCTGGCTGGGAGGGCTGCATGGTTCCTGGGAAAGCCTCTAGGTGCCCAGCACCAGGTCAGCTGCGCTCCATCACCCCGCTGATGCTTCTTATCACCAACACTCAAAGCAGCCAAGAACTGTGCAAGGCCAGGCAGGGAAACTGAGGCACAGAGCACTGCTGCTCCTGCTCAGCCAGCAGCCCTCTCCTGGCTGCTGTCCCCTGGCTTGTGTGGCAGTGGGTCCCTTTTTTTGGATCCCTACAGCACTACACCAGACACCCGGAGAGTTCCCAATTCACCTACGCTGATGGATGGCACTGTCTATCCATCCAGGACGGCACTCCAGTGCCAGGATGGTGGCAGTGCCCGGCCTCCCCAGGGCAGGGCTCAGCTGTTGCCATGAGCAGAGAAGATGGGACTCAGGGCCACATAAGGCTGAGAGAGGAGAGCTCTGAACCCTGAAGAAAGAGAAGGGGAGTAAAGGGTGTTGCAGCCCCTAAGGTTTATGCACTGAGGTTTATCAGTGCTCAGCAGCCCTGTGACAGGACCAGGCTTTGATCTCTCCGGCATCCTTGGCTCTGCTGGCAAAGCACTGCCCCAAAGGCAGGCTAGGGCACTTGGCCTTGTGCTGCAGCTCCTCTATCCTGCTGGAGGTGAACACGGAGAACATGGACACCATGCCAAGAGCCAAGTGGGCACCGGTATTGCAAAGCTGGCGGCGTACACAGCTTTGGCACCACGCTAACGTAAGCAGGGCATGGCTCCTGCTGCCCCTTTTCAGGGTCTGAGCTGCCTGGACGTGGCCAACATGTGGCCACGGTACCCTAACTGGGGGTGGCCACGTGCAGGCTCAGCCCACAGCCTCTCGGGAGCTGCCCTGAGGGGCTGCTCTTGACCAGGTCTGTGAAGCATCAACACTTTCCACACTGATTGGGTTAATTAAATTAGGTTCTAACAGGGCTCTGGGGATCCAAACCACAGTACTTTTCACGCAGAAGTCTCACTGCAGGAATGTTTCAACACGATGGCCGAGCTGTAACTCAGAGGCTTCCCTCCACCTTTTCCCTCTAAACCCAGATGCTCTTTTGAGTAGATAGTCAGACCTGGGGCCAACAGGTAAAAGGTTCTGTGGAGTTGTCCATGCTACACCCCTACATTTGTCCAAGTGGTGGTGAAGCCCTCAGCATCCCCTTGTGAGACCTCCCCTTTGCAGAGTAACGTGAGTCCTGTTGTTGTAGCGCAAGGCTTCGTTACTTGCCTCATGCCATGCTGCTGGGGCAACAAGGGCATGGGTGCTCTGGGTCTCACCTGGCCAGAGGAATTTTGAATTTTGGAAATGGGCTCTGAAAGGGATCCAAAAGCTCTGGCTCACCCTTTCCTGCTCCTCTGATTCCAGAAATCGCTTAGGGCTGGCACAGTGTGTGAGCCATTGAGTGCCGCTGTGAGATTAGAGGGATTGACAAGACGGGGCCCTCAGAGCAGATTCCTCAGCAGGAGAGCAGTGGTGACCATGCCTAAGTGCAAAGTGCCTGTGCTCTCCACCACCCCCAGCTCTGGGGACAGGATCTCATCACGTCTCCTCCAGCAGGCCAGGCCATTGCCCTGCTCTAGGGCCTTGTTTATCAGCCTGGAGTTGTTTTTGGCTCTCCTCTGTCATTTTTTCCATGCTGGGGTGGCTGGGTCCCTGAGGGTTTTGCTGGGAGCCTGTGCTTTGCTTGAATACCCGCATCCATGGGGTGGGCAGTTTGGCAGTAGAAGGCATAGCAGCAGGCTCATCCTTCACTGTCCTGAGTGTGTCCCCACAGCAGTGGGGGTGAGCTCTGTGATTGTCACAGTGCAGAGAAGACCTTCACTTTGGGCACAGGGACACAGGATCACAACCAGGCTGTGCTGGCTGGGGCATTTGAGCCAGGGCAGGAGCTAAGAGCTGCCTCCTGCACCTCAAGGGAGGATGTGCAGGAGTCACAGCCAAGCTCTTCTTAGAGGTGCCCAGCAAAAGTATGTGGGACCATAGGCATAGGCTGTAGGGAGGGAAATTCCCCTTGGAGACTAAACTAGCTGAGCGCTCCTCTCCCTTTCCAGTTACTGATGGTGAACTCGGCTCTTCTGGGAAGCAGATGGAGCTGCCAGGTACCATCCTGCTGGAGGGGCTGGAGTTTGGCTCGGGCCACCAGCAGCACCCTCCATCACTTGAGCTTGGCACAGTGAGCAGGTGTGGACACTGCCTCCTGCCCCCAGCTCTGCGAGTGGAGCAGCACCCGGGTCCTTCCGCTCCACCACCACCTCTGAGGCTGCAGCAGAATAACGGGCTCTAGGAAACCTCCCCTCCCACCGCCACAGGACAGCCCAAGGCTGGCAGCCAGCGGAGTGCGGGGAGAACAGGTTTCCATGTCAGCTCTTGTTAGGGCTTCCCCATCGGCCAGGGACGCTGAGGGCTGGAGCTGTCACGGAGCCGCGGGCCAGCCTGGCTAATGATCCTGCCGTGGGCAATGAGGGCAAGGCCCACAGGGCAAGGCCCACAGGGAGCAGGGCTCTGGGGAGAACAGAGGTGAGCAGAATGATGGAGATACATTTTGGGACCTGGAGAGAAGTATTTTGGGCATCCTTGGGCAGGTGGAGATGTGACATGCCCCCACAGAACTTTCATGCCTCAGTTTCCCTAACACTAAGCACTGGTTAAGGTTTCTACTCTGGAGACAGTAGGAGGAAGAGGAGGGACATCAGGCACAGTGGTACCAACCAAGCTGTGGCTTCTTTCAGCATCTACAATGGGCAGAATTAAAGTTTGCTGCTAGTTTGTTTCTAAGATTGGGGATTTTTCTGGCTGGCATTCAGCCTTAGGAACGCTGAAACTCCTCAGTGTGATCTGCCCTGCTTCCCGGGAGGCCCTGCGAGCATTGCGAGCTCTCTCACATTAATGGAGGCGAGGAAAGCAGCCAAATTTTTAATGCAAACAGCCTTTCTCCCAAGCAGTCATTAATCATTGGCGTTACCAACCCACAGCACGGCTCGGCGCAGTCGGCCCCAAGCCTGACCTCGTGCCGAGAGCACCGCTCTTCCTGCCCATGCCCTGCTTGCCTTACTAGAGATTGGAGTCATTGCCAAAACAGCCATGGGCATCCCCAAAGACACAGGGAAAATATCCTTGCGCTACTGCTATGGCCCATGGGGAGACCCGCACAGAGATGGGCAGGAAACGCCAGCCCGGAGCGCTCGACGTGGAAACACAGGCTTGGGGCACCCTGCTTGGCTCCGGCGGGCGTAGGCAGACCCAACTCCAGCCCTGGGCTCTTCACGGCCCTCCTGTCATTGCACCTCCTGCCCTAAAAGACTTGTCTGCTCCGTGGGAAGTGCTCAGGAGCCCACTGACCTCCTCAGCTACTCCGGGTGCACCCAGTGCCAGGCTGGACACATCAGCTTTCCTCGCTCTCTCCCTGGCCATTTCCAGGGCTTTGCTGGGTGCCTTGAGGCTCCTTTTCTGCTGTCTTTCACTGCGCCGCTGCTGCTGCTGCTGCAGGGTGGGGTTTAAGCCCAGCTGCTTCCTATTCCATCCCCCTCCTCTGCTAAATGCCGCTGAAATAGTTTTGAATTGTGCTAGGAGAGTTTTACCTTCCCTGCGTAGCGGCGGTCACCCAGGTGCCTCCTGAACGTCCCCAGCTTGGGCAGTGTCGGCAAGGCTGCAGCAAGGAGCTTGCAAAGGACTGCTACCCGCATCTCCTTTTCCTTCGGGAACAGCCCCTTGCAGGGCAGGGAGCGCCTCACAATTTCCGCTGTTGGGCATGTGCTTCCCCTGCCACCCGGCGTGCCCAGGGCTACCCCAGAGTGCTCCAGCAGCCATCCCTTCGACCCTGCCCTTTGGAGAAGCTCAGGGATGGCAGGGCTGCTGGGGTACCTTTGGCTGCTCGCAGTTGCCCCATGTCCTGCTGGGGGGCCACGCTGCTAGAGTGGGGCAGAGCTGCCCCGTGCCCGGGGAGGGCAGCACCCCCTGGCCCAGCCAGTGCCCTGGATGCCCTACAGAAGATGGCAGGGGGAGGGGGCACTCAGGCTTTGCTCTGGGGGCCCTTGGGTGCCCTTGGCACCAGGGCCTGCCTGGATCAAGCACTGGGTAGCTCCCACCCAGGGTCCAGCTCTGAGGGTGGCGGATGCCAGGGGCCCTTGGACCTCTGTGCCTAGGTCCTCACCAGACGTGCCCAGGGTCCCCTGCCCGACGCCGGCCTCGCTTCTCCTCCCCCGCTGCCCTGGTGCCTCACCTGCAGCTCAGCCTGGACACCGGAGCTGCTGCTGAGCCAGCGGCGCAGACAAAAGAGGCTTTGTGGGAAGAGGCCCCTTCCCAGCCAAGGGGGCAGATCCTGCTTCCATCTCCTCCCCAACCTGCTCCGGGAAACCCAGCAGCGACCTGCAGCCCTGTCCCACTCAGTAGATGCTTCCTTGGTGCAAATCCCCCCTCCCGTGGTTAAGGCAGGATAAATGCCCTCTGCACCCGTTGTGGTGCCACTGTCTGGCACCCTCAATGCCCTTGCCTGTGCCTTGCAGGGCCTTGGAAAAGGGCTCAAGACGCCCTGGGACATCCCCTGGGCACCGCACAGATGCAGCACTGCCCCTTGCAGCGTGTCCCCAGCTCACGTTCAGCCCCTACGTGAAGCATCCTGGCACAGGACCGATCCCCAAGGCCAGGCCCTGGGCACCCAAACAAAACAATTCATCCAAACCACAGCTCATGCTGTGGTGTTCCTCAGGCCCTCCTGCGTTTCTCCATGGTGGTTAGGGGCATGGTGGGAAAGCCGTGTCCACAGCTTGGGTCCCTGCTCATTTGTGCTGAGCCTGCTTGGGCCAGGGCCAGCTGTGCTCCACAGCGATGAGCATGCCCCACTGGTTGCCCCCATGCCTCAATCTACTTGCCTGGGAATGGCCCAGTACCAGCTTTGTAGTGGCAAGGGGACTGCAGACCGCTCTGTGAGGGCAGGAGAAGCAGCAGAGCTGCTTTCCCAGGAGGCCACCAATGATAGAGGTGCTGTGGCCCCCGAGCTGCTGGCCCGAAGAATGTCCTCAGGTGGCAGGAGGGGATGTGGCTTTCCCAGAGCATGGCTCTAGAGAAGCTGCAGGGAACAGGAGACGCCGTGTCCCTTCCCCTCCAGCCTTGGCCGTCAGACAATGTCCTTGCAGCCTGCAGCATGAGAGCCTCTTTCTGTCTCAGGCCTTGCGTGGTCCAGGTTCTCCTGCTTGGGTGGAAAAAAAGATGGTTTCAATTGACTCGCCATGTGCTGAAATGTGGATGTGATTTATAGGCTGGGGGAGGGAGAGAGGGGCTCCCGTACTGTTTGAAGAAACCAAAAGCAGATGGGATCCCGGGGCCTACGTCCCCTGGCCTCAGCTGGCCCTCCCAGCCGCGCTCTGGCCTGGCCAGCCATGCGGTGCTGGCTCCAGGAGCTCCACGAATGGAGGGAAAGGGCAGGAAGAGGGAAACTGAGGCATATGTGAGCCAAGGATGAGGCTGGGGCTTTTGCCTCGAGGGCATCGGGCTCTCCAGCCCTTGCAGGGCAAGTGGTCATCTGGACCCTGGATTCATCACAGGCCTTAGGGGGCTCAGTTGCACCGACTGACGCCCTGAGGCTCCCCATCCAGCGCCAGGCCCACAGGGAGCACTTTAAGCTCTGTCTTAGGTATTTGCCTGGGCTTGGGGAGGGTCCATTGGAGGAGGCCGTCGTGGCTGGGGGTGGATCACAACCGACGGACATGTGAATGTTTGGCCCCTTGGAGATTTCGCTGCTGCCCAGGGTGGTTCCCCCCGCCTTCCATCAGGCTTGAGGGCCGTGCGTGCGGCGCAGAGCCACTCAGCAGCACGCAGGTGTGCAAACAGGAACGTGAGGCCGCGGGGCAGGAATGCCTGCGACTCGCCGCCAATGAGAGTGCCGCGGCGGCAGGAGCCGCGACGGGGAGCGCCCAGAGCCCTGGGAGCTGCTGGCTTTGCTCCCCATGCCCAAAGGGTCCGGCCCACACCCAAAGGGCCCAGCCCACACCCCAAAGGGCCCGTATCAGACCCCAAAGGGTCCGGCCCACACCCAAAGGGCCCTTCCCACACCCCAAAGGGTCCGTATCACACCCCGAAGGGCCCATCCAACACCCAAAGAGCCTGTCCCACACCCAAAGGGCCCATCCCCACCTCCGCTGGTGGCAAGGGGATACGGCCCAGGCATGTGGCCATACTCGCCAGCGCAGTGCAGCCCGGGGCAGGAGCAGCGTGGGGGCCGCCAGGCCCTTGGGGCCCCTCCTGTCACTCCTCATTGCTCAGGGAGAGGAGACGTGTCCCAACAATGTCCCACCATCCCAAGCACCTCACTGAACTGCAGATCCCCCATCCGGCAGCACCAGCCGCCTTGAGCGTTGCGTGGTGCCCCCAGCCCGGAGCAGGGCAGTGCGGAGCCAGGCACGGCAGCGGAGGGGGCCGCACGGCTGCCACCAGGAGGGAATTTGGACGAGAGGCGGCTTCCTGTCAAAGCCGTTTTCGCAGGAATTTGTCACCACCTACAAACATCTTCCCACCTCCCCTTTAGCAGCAACCGTCTGCGGGGGGTGAGTGCGTGCGGGTGCCATGGGGGGAAGGGCGGGGGGCTGCGTTCTTCTCCCGCTCTTTGGGAAAAAGAAATCATGTTCAGTGCTTTTTCTCCCATCCTGTGAATTTGAGCTTGGGTGGGAGGTTAAAAAATACTGCTTCCTGCTACTCAGCTTGTTCCAAAATCGCTGGACAAAGCTGTGAGCAGGGAAGGCCGTGCTTCCCTGTGGGTGCTCCAGCACAGCCCAGCACCCGCAGTGGGACCAGGGGGTCCTGCTCTGCTTTAGAGCCCTCTCTAAAATAGCTGTGGTCCCCAGAGGTGGCTGAAAGGCTGCCGCAATGCAGAACCTGGCCCGGGGGGCTGCACCCCGGTGGTGCCAGCTCCTCGGAGCGTGGGAGCCGGGGCCGCACACATGCGCAGGCATCACGAGTGCCCCCAGTGCCAGCGCCACTACTTTGAGACGTGCTGGAAAGGGTACATTTGATGGGGAGCAATGTGGCAGGGTTGGGTTTTCTGTTGTTCTATGCCTCGCGCTGAACCCCCTGCTTCAGAGATGTGTGGAAATGAAGAGCTGTGACTTTCGTTCGGGTTATTTTGGGATGGACTATTTTTTTTTTTTTCCGAGCTGGTGGAAGACCATCAAAGCAGCGCTTTGGAAAAAAATTTCCCAGTGTATAAATAACTCTGCTGAGAGCATAATAACGCGGGCTCCCGCGTGCGGCGCACAGAGACAAGGCAGAGACAGCATCTGCCGCGCGAGGCTGCCTTATGAAAAGGAATTATTCATCCCTTCCTCTAATTAAGCGGGTACCGCCGACCGACCCGCGTGGGAGCGCTCCCTGATTCTCTTCTCTCTTGGAGACAGGACGCAGATCTCTGAGCCCTGACAAGTGTCCAGCGCCCAGTGGGAGCCGCCTGCATTTGGCTGCCCCGCTGCTTGTTGCTGTGCCGAGGCACAGCAATGCAGAAGCCTAGCAGCGTGCTGCTATTGGAAAACCCTGATTCCCGGCAGATTTGGTATCTCTGGAAAACACCTGATCTGCCTGTGGCCCCCGGCAGGAAAAATAATCTCTCCTCCATCCTCCTATTTTGGTCTTCACTCTGCTGTGGCCACGGTAGAGGATTGTCTGCTGGAGAGTGGAGTAGGATGGTCCTATGTGTTGGTTCAACTCTACCCTACC
The DNA here is from genome assembly GCA_032353885.1 of Nothura maculosa. Taxonomy (NCBI): domain Eukaryota; kingdom Metazoa; phylum Chordata; class Aves; order Tinamiformes; family Tinamidae; genus Nothura; species Nothura maculosa. The sequence continues at coordinate 170,699 of JAUBOD010000403.1, read as the reverse complement.
TTATGGGGTGAGATCAGGTGGCAAGTCGTCAGTAGCCTGTTGGCTTGATGCTTTCTAGACAATGAGCTTGTGGCTATCCAGTCTTGCTCAGGTCCAAGAGCAGTGAGTGGGACAACACGAGGCCATGGGGGCATCCATGCGGCCCAAGTCACACAGGTCCTCATGGAGACCTGCACCCAATGCAAAGCCACAGCTCCATGGTTCAAATGCACTTGCAGATAGGATGGGGGGATGTGGGATGGGGTTGTGCCTTGCCAAGAAGAGCTGTGGGGGTCCAGAGCACGGGGGCTTGGGGAGGACCAGCTGCTATTTCCGCAGCCAGCCAGCTTCAGGACTGTGCCCTGCAAAGGACACAGCAACCAGGAGCTCCCAGGAAGGGAACTAATTTTAGGAGTGCTCCGGAGGGGCTATTTTGGACCCTTTGCTCCCAGTGAGTCACCTGCTATTTTTCTCCCCAGAGGGGACTATTTCTGGGGTGAAGCGCTTTACGTGTGCTCAGACAATGCCACCGAGGGGCAGCTGCGGCTTTGGAGCCCTAGGCATTGCCAGCTGCCCCAGCCGCTCCGAGCAGGGCTTGCGGGGCTCCCCAGGCTGCCTGCTGGGGGTTCCTGCAGCAGGGGCACGTGGTACCAAGGTGGGCACGGAGTACCTCGAGCACATCTCACCTCCCTGCAGTCTCCTCAATCAACTATGGAGACTGGGTTGGGAGCCCTCCCACTCCAGACCCACTTGGCCCCCTTCTTCCTAGTGTTTCCCTCTATTTGGAGAAAGACAAGAGAGGAGAAGGGGGAAGAGATGGTAGGGGCTGCTTGGTGCAGCCGCAGCACCAGGCTCCTGCTCTCTCCTCGCTCCCTCTCCAAGTCCCTGGACGCTTTGGAGCCCTCAAGGCAAAACCTGGATGTTTCGGGGTTGTCACAGCAACGTGATGCACCTTTCAGTTACCACGGCAACCTCGGGGAGAAGTTTTTTAACATTCAGGCAAGGTAACATCTCCTCGCCGCTGCGATTTCGTTAGCGCTCGCCTTGCTGCTCCCGGGGGATGTGGCGTCCTGCCTCGCTCCTCCAGCAGAGCAGTACGGCGGGGTGTTAGAGATAACGAATGTCAGCAGCAGCTGAGCGAGGGGCTGGCGTGGGCTGAGAGCAGGGGGAGCAGGCGAGGGCCTGCCAGGGCGCCCTGCTAACAGGCCTGACTGGGGACAGGGGCTGATCCCCAATGGGCCTCAGATGGGGACAGCCGACAAGCCCTTCAAGCTTGTGAGCATCCCTGAGCAGCCACACAGCCCCCGAGGTGCCTCCTTGGGATGAGAGACAGATGCTTGTGCCGATGGGTCTACATTGCCTGCGTTGGGAGTGGCAGCATGGGCAGAGATGGATGGACACAGAGGTGGATGGGTGGGTGGGTGGGTGGGTGGATGGAGGGGTCAGAAAGAGGGAAGGGAGGGTGGGTGGATGGATGCGTGGGTGGATGGATGGATGGGGCAGGAGGGATGGAGGCAAGGGTGGCTGCGTGGGTGGATGCATGAATAAATGCATGTGTGGGTAGGCGGGTGGGTGGATGGATGACCTCGGGTCTGACCTTATCTGACAAGTGGATGATGGAGAGAGGGGTGGACCACAAAGCCTCCATTCAAGGGTTACCTGCTCTGCAGCACCTCTCTGCTGCAGCCTGGGAAGCAGCAAGATTCAGATGTCAGTCTTCTTCCCTCTCCTCCCTGGGAGCAGGCCCATGGTGCCCTTTGTGTACCTGTCTCCTGCGGTTTAGGTGCCTGCGTGCTTCGCACTTCAGCCAGACCTGCCCTTGTGTTGTTGTCCCCATTTCTCTCCATGGAGGGTAATGAGCTTCTGCTCTACATCATCTCTTCAACTCCTCCAGGCTCCCAGGAGATGCTCAGGAGACCTTCTTGGCCATCCCAGCCACAAAAGCCCTGAGCCTATGCCCATCTGAAGTAGGAGACTAGTAGCAGTAACTTTCCCCTAGGCTGAGCTGTCCAGTCCAACCTGCATGAGGCCCTGGGTCCTATCTGCTCATGGGTCACTAAATCCTTCTGCAGTGTCATGCCATGGTACCAAGGGGCTCTCATACAACTGCACAAGCTGCTCACAGAACTGGCATCTCCTGGCCACAACTGAGGAGTCCGAAAGGCTTCAGGCAGCCCTGTGGAGGCCAAGCCCCTGTTACCAGGGAAGGTGAGACAAGTAACCCCTCTGCCATTCCCCCCAACCCCAAATAACGACAGGCCCCTGAAGGGTGTATGGGGAAGGAGATGGCCCCGGACAGGGCAGAAGCTGGTGGCTCTCGTAGTATGCAGCAAGTGTTGGCAGCTTCCTGAAATCCAAGCACCAGCCCCCTTCTGTGGTCTAGAGGAGAAACCCAAGACTAATATTAGTGTTTGGAGGGCTGGGATCTCCCTGGGGTCAGAAAGATTGTGGAGTTAAAAGTCCAAGCCTTTTCAGAAGGGGAGGGAGAGCCAGATCAAAACACAGGGCTCCCTGTTCTCTGTCTGGACTGCCCTAAGGCTGCTGCAGAGGCCTCAAAGCCTTCTCCAGTCTGGAGTTAAGGGCCAGGGCTTTGGGGGTGGCGTGGGGCAGGACAGATGTGCAGCAGAAAGAGCCACATGGGACAGATGTGCAGGAGAAAGGGCTAGGGCAGCAGACAGATGTGTTAGAGGGTGGGTCAAACGTGCAAGACAGATGTGTGGAGGAAGAAAGACTCACGCTAGGCCTGAAGCAAGACCAGATGTGCAGAGGTTCTCTGGCCTCCCCTGGCAGGTCTAAGAGTTGAATGCTTCTCATCCCGGCCCCAAATGGGGCTCAGAGGATCATCCCAAGTCTGGGCCAGCACATGAGGTGGGCACTGGACTCTGAACCATGCCACGTGTGGAGCATTCCTCCTACCCAGGCTCACTGGTGCCATTGCCCTGGGGCTGTGGTGGCTGGGGAACATGTGTCCCCCCAAGCCACCTGGCCTCAGCCCATATGTTGTTTATTTTAAAGAACTAATGAGCTTAATTAGAAATGTGTCTGTGATAAGGTTATCGACTCATAAACACGCCAGTCCCCGCAGTGGGAGCCAGGAGCTAATAAATTAGCCCTTCGTCTCCCACAACATGAGTTTGAATCCAGCGGGGGGACACACGCTCCTGGAGAGTTTTGTTCTACACATGGCTGCAGCACAGTCAGTCACTAGAGCCAGCTGGGAAGGAGCCAGTGAGACAGACAAGGCAGAGACAGGGAAAATTTGGGGGAGAAAGAGAAAGCCAGCTAAAAGAATGAAACCAAGGGTGGCCGGGTCCTGGGAGAGATCCTTGCTCGCAGACAAGGGGAGGTCCTGTGAGGGAGGGATCTTGGGAGGGATGAGGCACAGGGGCACATGGGGAAGAACATAATGCTATGTATCAGATACTTACTGTTTTTCTCAGGATGTGGCCTTGTCCCACCATTAGGTTTCAGAGTGAATCCTGGCTGGCTGCGACAGACTGATTGAACCCTTTATCTCTGCCTCTCAAGCTGAATGTGCCCATCGCAACAGTCAATTTCTTGAGGGCTCTGTTGGTACTTTTGGCTGCAGCCCCGGGGAGCGAAGAAGGTAGAGGAGCAAGGCCGGGGATGGGAGCTCATGGCCAGGTAGTCTTTGCAGTGCAACTGCCCCTTTGCTGCTCTGTGGTCACCTCCAGTGAGAATATGACAGCCTCCAACAACTCCTGGCTTCAGGCAGGGCCTCACAGCACTGCTGGGAGGTCACTTTTCTGTCTTCTCTGCTACATGTTCACTCTGGAACCAAATGGTGGTAGAAGTGGGAAGGGAGGGATGACAGCGCTGCTTTGACAGCTCTGTCTTGCCTGGCCATTGTGTGGGGACAATTTATCTCCAGCAGCTGGTTACCTACCCCTGCCTAGTGCTATTACCTGGGAAGTATGGAGCTCATTTTACTCAATGATGGATGAGAAAAGGCAGGGTGGCTTTAGCAGGAAAGGAAGGAAATTGGATCTCGGGTACTTCTTTAGGAAAAACGGAGCACAAACTTATCTATGATGTGAGAAGTGAGTCAGCGATAGAAGGGGAAACTGAGGCAGGGACAAAGTGGCCTTTCCTCAATCAAGTGAGAAATCAGAGATAAGAGCAGGGAGGAAGCGATAGGGGTCTCTCCTTTCCTGGGTTCAAGTAGGTCCAGAAGAGGAAGGGCAGGTCCTGGCAGCCCTGGGACAGGGAGCTGGGAAGATCTCCAAGCCCTCTAGGCCACTCTATGTATAGTCGCATGGGACAGGAGATGCCTACAGAGCAAGATGGATACAGGGATGCTCAAAGCTCAGGTCTCAACTAGTGGCCATTAGTCTGGCCAAGGAGACAAAGTCATTCCCGGGCAGTAACTCAGACTAGGCCAACACAGGGGAATTTAGCTCAATCCAGGGTCTCTTTGGTGACAAGTGGCTTAAATAAAACAAAAGCACACCTTGGGCATCCCATGTGCTGTACAAGGACATGACTGCCATTTTCTTCAGTGAGCCCAAAGGTCTTTTAATTTCTTCCTGGGATTTGTTGGGGAAGAATTTAGGTGACTTCAAATGAAGACAGTGCAACCACTGCTCATTAGCCGCTCTGAGAGTCTCTTAGATACTGCTTGGAAGTGTCTAATGGAAAAGGAGCTTCCCACACTCCCAGCTCCCCTCCTTCCCATGCTGGCAGCGTTGCTCTGTGTACACAGAAGTGCTCAGAAAGCCCAGCTTCATCTTTGTCCCTGGATGTCTCAGTCACGTGCAGAGTAGCGCTGGAGAAGGACCTGATCTGCCTGGGGCGCTGGGCTGCCACGTGGAGGTGGGAATAGAGCCAGGCTCTCCCTGGGAGCAGATCTGCCCCATGGCGATGAACTCAGAGCCTGGAGCTGTTGCGACCTGCCCATGCCTCCACTTTGCATCACTGACATCTGCATCACTTGCTCATACAAACTGCAGTGCCCTGTAATGCCCCGGACTTCACTCTGGTAGCATCCTTACCAGGATGTCACCTGAGCCCACGTAGGGATGGGTGGCGGCAGGAGAGACTCCCGAGGTGTCCAAGTAACCTCCATTAGAAGGAGGGATGGGCACTGGGTGCCCTATCAAGGAGACCCCCAACTTCCAGCCTGTTCTGCTTCTCTAGACCACCCTGCACCCCTTCTCCCAGAACCCTCATCCCACCTGATATCCCTAAGGTGGATGTCACAGTCCCCAGCCATGCACCCATTCGCACTGATGCTGCCATGCAGGAGGAAACCAGGCCAGTGCAAGATGCCCAAGCTCCCCAGTCCAGGTGAGCTTTGGGCTCCATGTACCCAGGAGACCTCAGCAGAGGCTCTAACCCAGCCAAGTCTCCCATCGGGACCATATTTGCAGGTTGAGGCAAAGGGCACAGGGATGGGACCTCTCATGAGGGGATGCCTAGATGGAGGCTGGACCTGCTGCTGTCTGGGGTGCTGGGACTTAGGCCCAGGGTGCTGGGAGAGGGCCAAGACAGGCTCCAGGCAGCACCCTGGAGCAGGCCAGGGTGAGTGGCCAAGCAGAATACAGGCCAACATGCACCAGGACCTGCCTCCAGCCCCCGCTGGCCTCGCTCTCCCTCGGCATCACATTCCTGCGGGCCCTGGCTCATGTTGCAAGAAATGGGCATGAGCATCTGAATAAACAAAGCCAGGCAGCCAGGCTGGGGGACCGGGCAAGAGCAAGGGCCTGGCAACAAGGGCACAGACAAGGGCAGGGGCACCAGGCTGCAGGGATCACACTAGACCCAAAGCTGCAGCAGGGCCCTGGGAAGGGCTGGAGTCAGAGATGAAGCACGGGTGGGATGCAGGGCTGCGGACAGGGGTGCAAGCACGTCGCCAGGGCCCGCGCTCAGCACTGTCCCGCCAGCGCTGGCCCCAGAGAACAAGGCCATATTCTTCACTTCTTAAGCCCGTCTCGAGGTTGCCTTTGTTCCCCAGCCCGCTGGCATGCAGCCCTGACATCCAACCCGGCACTGGCCAGATGCTCCCGCCACGCTCGCTAGTCCGGGGGGTTCCGTTTCCAGCTGTTCGCCAGGGCGGGCCCACAGTGCAGACGGACTCACTGCAGCTTGGATGGAGCCAGGGCCAGTGGTAGCAGCACAACCTATCACCCTACCCCGTGGTGGGGTGGGAAGCCTGCACAAGACAGCAGGGAGGAGGTCAAAGCCATGCCCAAGGCTTGATGTGGTGCTGGAGGCCACATGTTGGCCAGGCCTTCGCTGCCCTTTGCTCAGTGCTTAGGTTTATTCCTCCCTGTGATTCCTCCCCTTGCCGCCTGCTTTCGCTGACAGGACCAGCCCATGGTCAGGGCTGTGGCTTCGTTAGCGGTACATATAGGCCACCTCTCTTCAGCCACCTTCCCTGGGGGGATTCCAGCTGTCCTTGCCACCCTCGAGGGCTGCTGTCAGCCCCAGAGGACAGGCAGGCTCTCATCAGTCACCTCCAAGACCCGCTGTAGACCTGCTGAGGAGTTGCGCTTGCCCACTGGTGCCAGGCTTGTCATGCTGAGAACGACCACAGCAAAACGCAGTCACGCAGGCAGGTGCAGCCCGGCCCAGCTCTCCTGTGTTGCCACACGAGCTCATGCGTGCACACATACACACACCTCTAGATACATATTGATATGTCTTCCCGCGCACACATGGAAGCTCCTCAACACACATGCCGCAGTGTTGACTCTGGAGCCTAGTGATGGCAATGGATGACGTGGTTTTCCTCATCGGGCAAGCAAGTAATGCAGGGGAACTAGGTTGCAAACAGAGACACTAAGCCCAAGAGGACAT
>JAUBOD010000403.1:149335-163801 GCA_032353885.1 Nothura maculosa | reverse complement strand
CTCCCGCCACGCTCGCTAGTCCGGGGGGTTCCGTTTCCAGCTGTTCGCCAGGGCGGGCCCACAGTGCAGACGGACTCCCTGCAGCTTGGATGGAGCCAGGGCCAGTGGTAGCAGCACAACCTATCACCCTACCCCGTGGTGGAGTGGGAAGCCCGCAGAAGGCAGCAGGGAGGAGGTCAAAGCCTTGCCCAAGGCTTGATGCGGTGCTGGAGGCCACATGTTGGCCAGGCCTTCACTGCCCCTTGCTCAGTGCTTAGGTTTATTCCTCCCTGTGATTCCTCCCCTTGCCACCTGCTTTCGCTGACGGGATCAGCCCATGGTCAGGGCTGTGGCTTCGTTAGCAGTGCATATAGTCTGCCTCTCCTCAGTTACCTTCCCTGGGGGGATTCCAGCTGTCCTTGCCACCCTCAAGGGCTGCTGTCAGCCCCAGAGGACAGGCAGGCTATCATCAGCCACCTCCAAGACCCACTGCAGACCCACTGAGGAGTTGTGCTTGCCCACTGGTGCCAGGCTTGTCATGCTGAGAATGACCACAGCAAAACGCAGTCATGTAGGCAGGTGCAGCCCGGCCCAGCTCTCCTGTGTTGCCACACGAGCTCATGCATGCACACATACACACACCTCTAGATACATATTGATATGCCTTCCCAAGCACATGTGGAAGCTCCTCAACACACATGCTGCAGTGTTGACTCTGGAGCCTAGTGATGGCAATGGATGACGTGGTTTTCCTCATTGGGCAAGCAAGTAATGCAGGGGAACTAGGTTGCAAACAGAGACACTAAGCCCAAGAGGACATTTTATCAGCTGAAAATATGAAGGAGGCCGCAGTCTCTGGAAGCTCCCTTGCTGTGGGCATGTTTGCTAAGCCTCTCCTGAGCTGGGGACACCACTGGGGTGGCAGGTGCATATGGCAGGACGTTGCTTCCATAATGCCCGCTGTCCTGGGAGTCCTCAGAGCCCCAGCCAGCCAGAGGACACGAGGGCAGAGCGGCCACGTCTCACACATCAAACCTGCCTGCGTCTCTCTTGGCCTCCGTCCCGGAGGGCAGCAGGTGACATGAAAGTGAGACCCTGCCTGGAAGGAGATGAAAGGCTGTGTCGCAGCTGCCGACATCCGATGCCACCTGCCCCGGGCACTCAGACCGGGGGGAGCTGCCCGGAGCTGGGCTGTCCTCTGCATCGCAGGCTGTGAGTGAGGTGTCAGAAGAGGTGCCGGTTCTCCGAATGCCAGGCTCGGGCAACGCCGTGCCAGCAGCTCCCTTTCCATCAGGCACTGAAGGAGAACCATAAACCACCACCCAACCGCATCCTCCTTTTTTGGGTCCCAGGGAGAACATCATTTGCCAAAGTGTTACTGCATGTTCCAGAGCAGCTGAGTCCTGATGTTGGCCTAAACTCACCCATGAACCTGGACCTCAACCTTCTTAGGAAGAACGAGCCCATGCACAACATGGGGGGATAACCCCTTGTTGTGGTGCTGCTCCTATTGTATTCTCAGGGCAATGTGACTCTCCTAACAGGAGTTTTCTGGTGTGAGGAGAGGTGAATGGCTCGGAGACGGGGCCAGAGGAGTGTGAGGAAGGTGCCCCTCTGCAATTTGTGATCTCTTAAAAATTCTGACTTCTTTGGGACTGCTGCTTTCCGAGACATGGTGGGGAGGTCCTTCTAGCCACCTCCTCACAGCTCAGCTATCTGCCATGGTTATTAGCTTTTAGTGCTGGCTCTGAAGGCATTTTGGAGCCCTTCCCTCTCTTTTTGGGCAGCTGCCCAAGCAACCCAGCCCCGTGTCATGTGGCACAGCCTCGTGTGCCCGTGGCTCACAGCAGTGTGCAGCCTGCAGTGTGCCCCATGGGTGCCTGCTCCTACTTGCAGGATAGTGGGAGCGCATGGCTGAGGCCACCGGGCTCCAATCCCTGGGGCAGGCTGTGGAGCGAACATCACCTGAGCGCTTTCACGGGATCCCCATCTGCCATCTGCTGCTCTTACTGGGAGAGCTAATACGGAGTAATAGGCATTAAAAAGTTTTTAATCGGTGCGGGAGTTGTCATGGGAAAGCAAAGACGGGGGGCTGAGTGTATGGTGGAGGGAGCGGTGTCTGAGCCAGTGCATGCTCATAGCCGTGTCTGCCCACCAGGCCAGCACCTCCATCCAGGAGGCTGGTGTCCGTTGTGTGCGGAGCAGAGCCGGCCGTCTCCCTCTGTACAAGGGAGAGGACACCCAGGGCCATGCCCGAGAACAGGGTCAATGCACAGACGTGCTGCCCCAGGCTGCAGATGTGACCCATACCCCCTGCCTGGTGGGATCATCTCCGTCGCCACGGGAGTAAAGCCAAGCTCCAGGGAAGCCCATGGCTTTTCTAGCCCAATTGCCTGGGATGCACCTCCTGTCCTGCTGTTCCAGCAGCCTTTTCCTTCTGTCGGCACCTGCTATGCCTGCACCTTCCTCCTCCTCCTGCTCCCATGCCTGGCTAATCCGCTCTCCATAAATCATTCCACGAGCTGGGAGCTGCCCTGGGGCAGTCAGCATCCGGCCAGAGGCAGCCCATCTTCTCCCGGTGCTGGGTTGCTGGTGTGGGAGCGCGCAGTGCCCGGCACGTGCCAGAGCACAGGGAGGCTCAGTAACGTGACCACGTTTGCTGAACGTGCTCATGTGGCTGGGACATCCATGGGCCCAGTCCGCAGCGTGGAGACCGCCTTGCCTTGAGGACGTGGCTCACCGCCCCCCTGCCCTAAGCCTGGTGCCTCTTCTCTCAGCTTCTCCCTGCCTGGGTTTTCCAGGCCCGGAAGGAGTGAAATAGCTCGTGTCATCACCAAAACTGCCACCTCCCAATTCTCGCCACCTCTCTCCCAGGGTGCCAATAAAGATCCTGACTAACACCAGGCCTGGTTCTGCTCTGGGGCCACCTGCTATTAACCTCCTTTTGCATGAGGAGGGTTTTTTTTTTTCTTTTTTTCTTTTTTTTTCCCTACTGTTTGCTTCCTGCCTCCTGACTGAATTTTAATCTGAAACAGGTTTCTCCCCCTGCCACTCTTCTCACATCTAAGGAGCATTGCAGAGAGCCTCGCGATGACTCGGTGCTGTGTCCCAAGCCACCTTCCTCTGTTCTAACTGTGCATCTCCTAGAGCCCAGCACAGCGGGCTAGATCCCATCTACCCCAACCTGCTCTCAGCTCTATTAGGAAGGGCAAGAAAATCTTTGGCCCCGCTGCCACAGCTCAGGTGAATGCTGCCTGCCCGGAGTGATTCATCGCAATTGAATTTCTCCACTTGCTTTGGCACTGCGTTCAGTGTCTCTCAGCTCCTGACAGTGTCTTTGCAGAACAACTAGCCCCGGGTTGTTTTTCTTCTGCATCCACTTTTGCGGTGGAGCATGATATTAGGTAAATCACATCTTTCCTCTCCCTCTACCTACATCCCTCCCACACTTGGCCCACATTTCCAGGATCGCTCGCTGCTGGCTTGCTTTCTCCAAGCCCCGTATCTTTTCCTGAGCCTCTTTGATCCCAGTAACATGGGCTCATGTCACCTTCGCTAGGAGAATTTGGCCTCTCTAGATCATGGCTGCAGAGAAGATGCTCTTGGTGAGCATCTCTTCACTATGTCCAGAATCAGGGCTGCAGTGTGGTTTATGTACTACTGCTTTAAATGCTAAAAAAGCATTTAGCTCCAGGTGGGGTGTACCCATTCCCTTGCACCCATTCACTCTAAGGGTGGAATAGCCTCCTTCCAGCCAGATCTGCCTGCTTTGGCTTTCACAGTGTGGTGCTGTGGCAGAGTAGCAGCAGATTCACATTCCATACTGACTTCACGCCACCGTCCTGAAATGTGGCCCTCAGCACCCAACACTCCCCTGAGTGTGGCCTGGACATGGCACATCTGCTGTCTCAGATGGCAGCCTCGAGGAAAGGTGTCTCCCAGGGAAGGGCTCTCCTGAAAGCCTGGGAAAAGGCCGTTTCCACCCCTGAGAGCTCTGCCTCCCTAGTGCTCACCCGTGGCAGCCAGGATCATCACTAACCTTCAGCGCGGTGGCTCCCCAGCTCGCCTTCCCTGGTGGGTTGTGTATTTTTAGCTGAGAAAGACAGAGGGGAAAAAAAAGAGGGAAAAAAAAGGAGAGAGGAGAAAAGAAAGAAAAAGCAAAAAGACTCCATTTTTGTGTGTGTTTTGGAAATGGAAATTACCTTGCAGAGGAGAGGAGATGGGCAAAGGGCTTTCAAAGCCTCACCTCTGCCCTGCAAAGAAATGAAGAGAAGAAAAGCTCCAGGTTGTTTGTCCTTTATAGGCTTTGAAGTTGAGGCAGAAGAAGGATGGTTGTGAAGGGCATGGTGGGGTGGAAATTCCCAGATGGACTGCGTCGGGAAGGCAGGGACGTGGCACCTGCATTGAGTCTGGCTGTGGTAATGGGGAACCCTTGGGCTGTCCCAGCTCCTTGGCCATCCCCCTGCTGAACTTCAGCACTGAGCAGAGATGAGGAGCACCGGGCAGACGCTGAATCCTGGCTCTTGGGTGCTGGATGGGTTTGGGCCACGGGATGCTCCAGGCTTCGGAAGCAGCCCGTGGAGGAGGAGTGCTGGGAATGGCAGGATGGGGGTCAGATGCATCTCCCCCCTCCCCATCACGCCTGCCCGTTGCCACGGCGACCCACCTCCATCGGGAGCAGGAGCATCCTCCCAACAGGGTTTTCTCCTGTTGGGAAAGGAAAGGTGAGATGCAGGCTGTGATTCAGGGAGAGGGGAGGGCACCCAAGGGGACTCGGGGTAGGCACTAGGGGATAGGGACAACACGGCTCCTCTCCAGCTTCTCCAACCCACAGGCCTTAGCAGAGGGCTCTCCCAGCACCACCAGTTTCCCAGGGGCCAGGGGAAGTCTCTCACCACAAAACCAGTCTGGGCTCAGGATTCACCCCAGCATGAGGAGGAGCAAGTGGCAGAGGACTGAGCCCCTATATCCGCTTGCCAACTGCTCACCCTTTGCCCATCTGTGGCTCTGGTGGCCCTGCCACACTCCCTGTGCTGCATCCTCTGCCAGCTTGCAAGAGGTCACCGAGAGGGGAGGCCTGCAAGGAGGCCCGCGGGAAGCCAGGGCCAGCAGGGAGCTCAACAGGCCGGCGAGCAGCTGATGCCTGTGGCAGCGGGGTTGCAGCCGCCTCCTCCGGATCTGCCACCCCTTCCCGGGCTCCACCAGGCCTTGGAGAACATGAGGTGACGCCAAGTTGGAAGGCTGTCAGCCATGAGAGCTGGGGCCAAGCGCCAAGAGAGAGTTGGAGCTGATAAGACCTTGGGAGGAGCTGCAGGATGACCAGGGACCCTCACAGCTCATGGCACAGGGGCTCAGGGCTGGTTGGCAAGCTTGGGGTGAGCTCAGGGGGGTGCATGGCAAGACGAGCAGAGAACGGGATGTGCTTGTGTGATCCCAGAGCACATTGAGCTGACACTCTAATTTGGAGCCTCATCTGAGCTCCTGGACTTCTTTCCTCCACCTAGGATGTATGCTGAGGGTAACTTGGCCATGTTTGGCATCGGATTGCCATCAGCATCCTCCAGGCCACTCCTTGCTCTTGCTGGCATGATACCAGCATGCCTGAGCGTACCTCCTCTCCAGCCACGGCCTCTCAAAACCAGCAGTGTTCCCCATGTCCTGAGGCATTTTTCTGATCTTGGAATATCTGGATGCAGCCATGAGGCCCTGTTGCCTTCTCCCTGCCCCAGTTTCAGACTCCCATTCCCAGCTCTCATGGACTCTCTCTGTAATAGGCCAAGTCATCGCTTAGCACTATTTTCTCCCTGTGCTCAGATCCAGCTCCTGGTCAGAATTTCTCTGAAAGACCCACATGCACGGAGGTGTCCCAGTTTCTTACAGCCCTTGGGCCATTCCCACTGCCTCTTCCATGTCCTCTCCTGCTCCCCAGTATCCGCTGATGCCCACGGCTGTGCCACTAACCCACTTACGTGGTACATCTTTGTGTCAGGGCCACATCCCAGCGCTGCTGGTTCCCATCTTCTGCTGCCAGATTGCCCATGTTGCCTTCCCAGGCTTTTTGAAAGCCCTCACTAGACCCAGAAAATCATGAGATTAACTGAAAAATCTTGAGCTATCTGATTCTCTTACCGTCCTCCCATGGGTGTATTTTCACTTCTCATTGGTTGGGAGTGCAGATGTCTATGTGTAAGATTTCAAGCCTATTCTCTGCAGTTGTGAGGGCTAAGAACAGAGCCCAGATAGCAGGAAAAGGGCAAGAAGAGGAGGAAGAAACTATGCAAAACAGCATGGAGCCTGATGCTGCTCCATGCATAAAGCAGTGAAGATGGTGGCTCTATTGGACCTGTGGCTCAGGTCCAGGGGTGTTGACCCAACCCGTCCTTGTGCCACCATAGGCTTCGTGCACGCCCTGTGGAGCATGGCCATGGGTCAAGATCCTGCTCTAGAGCAGGTGGAGGATGCTGCGTTACTCTGAAATCACTGTTATTCCTAAATTTTGTATTCATGGGGGACATGGTGAAGGGGACACAAGAAGTTCCCTGGCACAGCTGCATTCTCACAGTGGCATCAGCTCTACAACCCTTCCATTGCACCTCTGTTCCTGCATCCCAACGTGGCTCAAGGCCTGACCCGCTGGCACAGTGAGACATGCAAGATACCCAGAACATCATGTGTGACCTGGTAGCAAAGCGGACCTTTGCATCGGCCCTCATCCCCACTGTTGGCTGGCTTGCGTGACCATGGCAGCTGGGGAAGCAGAGCATCCCAGCACATCTCACTGCTGGATGGGGCCAATAATCCCAGGTTTGGCTACCATTAGCACAATTCCTGCCCGTTGCCATGGCAACTCGTGGAGCTCCACAGCCATGGTCCCCCCAATATGTGTGAGCATGGGCTGGAGGGTACCAAGGACATCTGGCCATGGCAGGGTACACTACAAAACTCCGACTGCAACAGAGAGTGTGGGGAATAGGCCATGGGCTTACATGGGACAGCAAGGACAGGACAAAGGGAAGGGATAAACTGTGTTTCCAAAAAAGAAAGGATGAGGAGGAAGCAGAAAGCAGCTGGTCCGGGCAAGGCAGTAACAACTTGTGCTGTTGGGATGCCCCAAAGCCATGTAATGCATCTAGGAAAGCCAGCATGGCTTTGACTCTTTTCCCTTGGGCAGGGAAGATAGGGAGCTGGATGAGCAGACAGCCTCACTGCTGCCATCCAAACTGCAACCGGGGCTGGACATCCTACTCATCCCAGAAACCAGTGAAGGGACAGCACGGAGCTTCTTGGTTGCAAGTCCTCATGGCCCAGCTTGGCGCACGCAGCACCAAACTTCCTCTGCCCGTGGCCCCAGGCCAGGCTTACATGTCAACGCTGTCACACCAAGTCACACGGGATCTTCTGGGCCAACAGGAGTGTGATCACAGAGGGAAATAGCCCATGCTCTCTGCAAATAGCTGCCAACCGTCACTAGGTCACAGGACAGCTCTAACACAGGCTGTCCCTCTGCAGCACCACTCACCCACTCCCCATCACGGTGCCCATGAGCGTGACGTGCTGGAGGCACTACAGAAATAAAGATGTCCTGCCAGCAGCAAGGATGCTCTCAAGAAAACTCTTATCCATTTCTGGATCAGTGAAAGATTTCCTTCTGCCAAGAAAGCCTTTGTGGGCCCATCTCCACAGCAGAGGTGTTTCCTACTGAAGGGCACTGGGGCTGGGAGGCTGACTTGTGCCGGTGGGTGCTGCTAATATGCTGACCTGTGGTTTGCATAGCCCATCAATAGGCATTGGGAGAACCCAGTAGCTCCATGTCCAGCCTGTGAAGGCAGGCAAGCCTAAGTGACACACCAAAGAGATGCAAGCAGCATTGGAGGTTGCAACCTCTGGTTACGCTTGCAGATGACCCTGGCAGGTAGGGGGGGAGAGGGGAGGTGATTGCATGAGATGGCCTCATCTAGGAAGCTTCTCTCTTTGCCATGGCGTTTGTTCCCTGCCTTGTCATGATCGGCCTGCACCTTTGAGGGAGACTGTCTGTCTGCTGAGAGCTTCTCTGTTACCGTCAATATAGATCTGGGCAAAAGTCAACTTCCGAGCTCAGCTCCGCATCGATCTGCCAGGGGCAGGCCTATCAGGATGCAGAACTACTGTCTTTCATGTTCTAGCAGCATCTGATTCCTGGAAAACCAGGGCCAGGCTGCTATTCCTGCAACCATCCTGGTAGAAGTAGGTACTCCCCAGGACTTCTTCTACCACCTACATCAACAGGAGCAAGGACTTCCCGGGAGCACAAACTTGGCCAGGGTGGAGGGGACGTGTCTGGGGCAGCTCTCCACGACAGAATCTCTGCATACAGGACACATTTGGGCCACTAAACCTGCTCTGCAGAGGGGACAGCAGACTTGGCCTAGATCCAGAAGCTGATATTGCTGTCTCCATGTCTCCTGTGGCCTGTCACCCCGAGCCCCTCTGTTTTCCCTTTTGGCTTGTCGAGCCCCTGCTCTCTGCTGGGGGCAGACACCTCCACTGCTGCCAGGGGACCCGTTCTGACATCAGCTCCGGCACAGCCCCCCGTGGCTTTCCCGTCTCATCATGGTGCGAGGAGGAGGAGATGACATCCCTGCTGCCGCCAAGAAAAACATGGAGCCATCCAAACATGTAAGCCTTGGCAAGCCCGTGACTCTGCCATCCATCACCAAGCCTGCAGCGTTCCAGCCTGCTGCACCCTTGCCAGGACATGGAGCAGCTTCCCACAGGGTAGAGGCTTGGTCGTCCATGGGGACCTCCATATGCAGGTGGCAGGGGGATCAGGGAAACTTATGGTAAACCCTATTCCAACTCTTTGAAGGACCATCCTCTCAGTCTCTGACTCCGCTGAGGACCAAGCATGTGCCCTCCATCTCTCTTTTGCCCTATGGTTCTGCCTCCTCCCTGCCAATTGCCACAGGGTGCTGGGCACCAAGGGCATTTGGACCCCCCTGGACATGCAGCCAGCACTGCAAGGGACACAGCTCTGTCCTAGATGGTGCCGACTGGTGCCCGACAGCTGCTGGCCTGGCCCCGAGTGGAAAGTTGGCCAGAGCTGCCTCCAGGCTCTTACAATAATAAACTCCGATTAAGAAAGCATTTGTCACCGTGGCCAGAAAGGCAGTGGCCCAGACATCCCAAACATCTGCAGGCGGGAGAGTGGGAGGTGGAGGGTGAACAAGAAGTCCCCATGGCCACACAGTACCCAACTAGGGGTCTGGGCAGAGTTGGTCTAATCCACAGTAGTCCAGGACCACATCAGTCTTTCAGGATACCTTGATTCAGTCTAGAGGAAGCTCCTGATGTGTGTGGTTGCTGCCCAGAGCAAGGAGCAAGGGGCAGAGTAAAGTGGATCCAGCAGAATTCCTTAACCCAACCTCTGCACTGTCCTTGGCTACCCAGACCATAGTTGTCCCATGCCTATGCTGACTTCAGCCCCTTGCACAACTACAACAGGGCAAGAGCAGCAAGAAGTCAACCCTGCTGTGACTGGAGGGGCAAATCCTGCCTCTCTCCCCTCCACACCCCCTCATGGCTTCTTGGGTGAAACATTAAAGGGGTTGGCATCTCCAAAGGCTTTGAAGAGCAGCCCAAGCAGCCCTATCTTGGAGCTCTTTGCCTGGTGAGGCCCAGCATGGCCTCAGCAAAGCCATACATGGGAAAGCTGTTGGGTGCTGGTGATCGGGGCACCGCTTCGTCACATGCCTGCTGCCCGTTGCGGCTCCCCTATCTACCATGCCTTGGTTCTAGTCCACAGGCACTCAGAGGACATGCGTGAACGGGGCTGGCTGTGGGGAAACAGGTCCTCAAGGGGCAAGGCTTGCCCCCCATCAGATATTGGGGTGCAGTAATGGATGGATCGCGCTTACCAAGAGGCTGAAGCCAGCGGTCAAGGAGCAGGGCAGCAGAGGGTTAAACAGCTGCCTGGCCGACGGGAAGGGGCGAAGAGGAGGGGGAGAGATGGAGCCAGTTTGTTTAATAGCCTGAGACCAGCTATGCAGCTGTGCGGGTCGGACAGGCCGGGCAGTGCCCTGACCCGGCCCAGCCCTCGCTGCGCTCACCGCAAAGCCTTGCCCCCATCCCGCATCCCTGCTTGCACTGTGTCCGTCCTGGGGGATACCAGTGCCCCAGGCCCCGTGTAGCCCCCAGCCTGTGGGTACAGCACCCCCAGCACCCCAGCTCCCCCCAGCTGCCTCTGCAACCAGCCACGGCGCTAGGCAGTGCCGGGCAGCCTCGCTGGCACAGGAGTGGCAGCTGGGAAGCGTCAGCGGGGTTATAAAAAGCAGAAATGCTTCCCATAACAGCCTGACACCAAGAGAAAGTCCTGCCAGCCAGCATGGATGGCTTTCTTCATCCTGCTAGCACCAGGGGCAGCCCTGGAGAGTTTCCAGCCTGGAGGCACCTTTTGTGGGTGCTGGACTGTGGGCAGGGTGCAGAGCTCCCCACCAGCAGAGCCACAGGCTGGGGGACGCAGCCCTGAGCAGAACGACCATTGAGCCTGGTGTCTGGCAGCAGGCTCCTTCCCAGGCTGCTATGGAGAGGTCACCCAGCTCCATCCAGCTCGACGGCACGAGTCTTCCTCGTCCTCTAGCCAAAACCATCCTGGGCCAAGCTCTCCCATCTCATCCACTTGGGTGCCAGCATCATTCCCCCTCAATAGCTCTGCTCTGTCTCTGCCACAACCCTGCTGGAGATATATTGAGCTCTTCAAAACCCGCCTGGATGCCACCCTGTGCCACATGCTCTAGGTGTGCTTGCTTGAGTGGGAAGGTTGGGCTAGATGATCTCTAGAGGTCCCTTCCAAACTTGAAGATTCTATGATTCTATGATCCAGCCCTCCTTGCCCCATCCTTGTTGGGAAAGTCTTTGTAAGCCCCTTGGCCCCATGCACCGCCCCCTTTTCCTCCCCCCATGCCTCCTCCATGGCAAGGCCCCCATCTTGGAGCAGAACAGGGCCCGTGGGTGCCCTGGCAGTGAGTGTGATGGAGGTCATCAGGCTCCAGCCTCCTGCAGAGGCTCTCTGGGGACTCCCAGCCTCCATGCAGCATGATGAGAGGTGCTGGGACTGCCCTTCGAGTCTCTCTTCCTCCAGCCTCAACATTCCTCCTTATTCACTAAGCCGCTGCCCAGGGCCGCCAGGTCCCTGAGGCCATTGATGTCTCCTCCATCCTTCTGCACTGGGTGCCAGGACCAATGGCCACCTGGGACATGCCAAGATTGATAGAACAAATTGCAGGCACCATGAGGCCTCATCCTGCTTGCCAGGTCCTTGGCTCCAGTTGACTCCAAGGCCAAAGGGGTGAACCCTCTGGCAGAGCTCAAGAGATGGGCATAGCCTTTACCAGGGATATGGACCACTCTCACAGTGCCTGGACACCTACAAAGGGTCCCAGGGGTTGCTGTGAGTGCACCTGTAAAGTAGGACCCCAAAAGGGATTGCTTTTGCTTCCCTCCAGCAACATCGAGGATATCAGAAGAGAAAGAGGGATTTCCTCCACCTTTGTTTGCTGCCTTGTTGCCCTGCATGTCCTTGACTTGCTGCACCAGAAAAGAATGCCCAGGCCTCGCTGCTGCCCAAGAGCTTTAGCTGGAAGGTGGGTTAGTGTCCCATGAGAGATGAAGTTCTATCTGTGACAAGTAGCATCTTGGAAAAGGAGGAAAGGCTCTGCCTGAACATTGTGACCCAGACTCCTGTGCAAATCTGTGGGCAAGACAAGCTTGCCTAACCAAAAACGCCCAGCTGGGCAGCCCCAGAAGATGGATGGTCCTGCCTTGCACCTGTAGAGCATGCCCTGAAGATGCCTTTCCTAAAAAGAAAACAGCATTAGCAAGTGCTGAAGGAGGAGGTCCCGAGCACACTGGGCACCCTCGTTTCCTCCAGGGGTGCCCAGGGGGCCTTTGTGGGGAGCTAGGAGGGGCTGCCCAAGCCCTGGCAGCTGCCTGTGGAGGTGCGGGGGCCGGCGGCCGGCGCTGCAGTGGCAGTGGCAGAGACGGGGCTGCTTCGGCGTGCGCGCGAGGCGCGAGACGGCAGGCGGGCCGTGCACAGATGGCTCCGGCACGCGGCTGTGCTGAGGCAGCCGGAGCAGCCTGGCCGCCCTCTCACTGCTGCTTGGCATGGCCAGCGAGGAGACATGATGGCAATGGGGCGCCAGGGATGGGCATGGGCACGGGTACGGGGATAAAGCTGGAGGTCAGGGCCAGCATGGAGATAGGGATGGGGAATGGGAATGGGGAGAGGGAGGGATAGGAATGGTAACAAGGATGTGGGGGGGATTGGGAATGAAGAGGGGATGGGCACGGTGATGGGAAGGGAGACGGCATGGGGCGAGGTGGGCATCACACAGCAAGCTGCTTTGGGAGCAGGTGGTGAGGCTGAGACGGGAGATGCTGAGACACAAATCTGGCCCATACTCAAACAGCCTCGTGCCTCATTCCCGGACCTAGAACAGGTAAGCCTGGCATCTGAGGAAGAAGCCATGGCAGCGTGATAGGTCTGGAGGGCCTCCAGCCTAAAGAGGGAGGTGCCGCCGGGAAGGATAAGGTGCTAGAAAAAGCCTGGGGGACCAATTAAAATCATTAGTGAATTAGGACCAGAAATCAGCAGCTTAAACTGCAGCCAAGGGAGATGGAAGTCACAGAGGTTTATAAGGAGGTGGCCTGTTCACGGTTCTGTCCTGGGTTAATAATACACCAAATCGGGGAGGACCTGGGTGTCAAAAGCTCTTCCTGTGCCAGCAATCACGGGGCACGGGAGTCTTCCTGTGCACCAAGGTGTGGGGGGAGATGGCGGTGGCAGGGGACACCGAGCACAGCCTCCGGCACAGGCTGCCCCAGTTTAATTCTCTGCCAAATGTGTGTCACCCCCCTCCGGAATGGGAGCCCAGGCACCGGGAAAGCTCCTCGTTGGTGCGGATGCCCGAGGCCCGTGCTGGCCCATGGCTGATGCCACCTGCGCCCAGCCTGAACGTCCCCAATGTCACCTGCCACAAGCAGGGAAAGAAAGGCAGGGAATTCAGGACAGATCTTTGCACTCAGAGCAGGCCGTTGGGAACCGAGGAGAAAAAGGGAGAGAAAAAAAGAAAAAAAAAGGAAAAAAAAAACCTCTGCATAAATACTTTTATCTCAGGAAGCTCCTGCGCATCGCATTTTGTGCTGCTTTCTCTGCACTGCAGCATGCTTCGGTTTTAAGGGAAAAGCTGGAGGAAAAGAACCGTCAGGAAGGACAGAGTTCTGCTTATCCTGAAGAGGGACAGAAGGGCAGAGCAAATTGCAGGATAAAGTGGGGTGCAGTGCTGGGAGGACAAAAAGGCCCAGCCCTGGAGGGTGGCAAGGGGTGCTCAGGGCTCTCAGACATCCTGCCCTGCAAATCACACCAGGTCCACCTGGTTTTGGAGCTGGCAGCAAGGGCTGGTCATGCCCAGGGAAAGCAGCCGGTGTGGGAGGGTGCCCACACAATATCCTGTGGCCTCCCACGATATTGGGATATCTCCCCACATGGGTCAACCCTGATGGGTTCAAGCCCTGAGGGCTCCTGTGGCCCAGCTACCCTGGAGCTGCTGGCTTCCCATGGGAGCATCCGTGACCTGCGGGACTCCAGGAGCGAGCGACAAGTGTCGGGATGCAGGTCCAACATGCTCAGGGCTTGCAGTGGTGGCTGGAGGCTGCGCGCAGCAACGCAGGTGTGTAAGACGGACCCAGAGCCATGTCCTGGCCCACACCCCAGGGTCCTGGGCAATAATTCCTGCCTTTGCTAGCTGCCTTGCAGAAGCTCCAGCCCGGTGGGAGCAGAACAAGGAAACTGAGGCACGTGGCCAGCATTAGAAGAGCCCCTGGCGCTTGACGAGCACGTCTAGGAGGGAAGCGTGCCCTGGTGCGCAGGGGGAAGGGATCCGGGAAGGGGGAGGGTTAAGAGCAGGTAACGGGGTAGAGGGATGGCGGGGGAGTGACTTTGGGGAGGAGGGAATCCGGGGGCCAGCAGGCTGGATGGGGGAGCGAAGGGAGGCAGGGGGACGGTGCTAGAGAGGGTTAACTCGTCTGACGGGGGCTCCCGGACGGGGCCGGAGGATGCCAGGGAGTGGGGGCCACGGGCGAAACGAGGTGGGGCCGAGATAAGGAGCCCGAGCTCCTGCCCGCCGAGTTCCTTCTTTGTGGCAGGCGGGTCGTGCGCCGGAGCGGGGGAATCTCACAAAGCGGCGCCCGCCCCCTCGACCGCCACGGCCCCCCCTCCCCTCCCCGCCCCCGCGGGGACCCCCCGCACCCCGCCTGGACGCAGGGGCTTGTCCCCCCGCGCTCTTCCGTTCCCGGCGCTGAGGTGCCCGCCGGGCGGGCTCGCCGGCCGCGAGCAACAAAAGGCAAGAGGGAAGGTGAGGGGCGGCGGGCGGGGGGCGCCGCGAGCCGCGGCCCCCCCGAGGGCGGGGCCCGGCGGGGGGCGGGCCGATGCAAATCGCGCCGCGGAGCCCCCCA
>JAUBOD010000403.1:136061-148935 GCA_032353885.1 Nothura maculosa | reverse complement strand
CCGGGCCCCGCGGGCCCCGCTGAGGTGAGTCGGGAGCGGCGCGAGCGCCGGCGGCTCCGCGGCCGCGGGCTCGCCCGGAGGAAACTTTCTGCCTTCCGCAACTCGCCTCGTGCCGCCGGAGCCGCCCCTGCTCGGGCCGGGCCCCTGCTCTTGCTTTGCACTCCCTGGCCGGGCTCCGAGCTCGCGACACAGCGGGCGGCCCCCGGGCTCGGCTCGGCGCCGGGCTCTGGGGCGGCTGCGTCCCCAGGGTCCCATCTCCCTGCCCGCTGCTGGGGTCCCCGAGGTCCCCTCTGCAGTGACCCCAATGCTCTGCTTGCCTATGTCCCCTGTCCTGTCCCTGAGCGCTGCGTGCCCCTGTGCGCTGGTGCCCCATCCCGTAGTGTCCCCAGTGCCCTACGGCCAGGGCTGGTGCCCCTGCATGCTTGGTAGACCCTGCGTTGGCCTTGAGGGGAGGATGATCTGGGTGGGTTCCCTGCTGGCGCCCTCGGCGTGGGCAACGTGCATTGAGCAAATTGTGCCCAGCCCTGCTTGCTCGCTTGGGGTTTCTTTGGGTGCCCTGGAGGGGAGGCTGCAGGAGCCTCCCTTGGTGAGAGGTTGACGGGTCACGGGGAGCAAAGTTGCTGTGGTGGCACCTTGGTGGAGGACCCGCATGCTCAGGGAGCCCTTACTATGCCTGGCATACTGGCAAGCGGGTGCGTGGCTGGTGCAACCTCCCGCGGGAGACGTAGTGGGGTGGACGGAGAGGGTGACCGAATTCCTGCCGGGAGCCGATCAGCTCATGGGAAAACCCTGCCCAAGCTGTGCCAAGGCTGGCAGCTCGGCTGGGTAACAGAGATGGGAATGCCTTGGTCCCGGGGGAGCCCTGGGGCCAGCTCCTCGAGGAGGAGGCCGGGCGCACTCCGAGGGTTACAGGCGGTGGTGGCGGCAGCGACACTGAAGTTACGCAAAGTTCTTTGCCGTGTCCGAGGGGCTGCGGTGATTTTTCTCACTGATGTCACATCGGCAAGCGCCGATGCTCACGGTGCCCTGGCGGGGACACGCCGCCCTCTTGCCCCCCGTCCTGCAGCTCGCCGTGTTTCCCGGGCTCGGAGCCCCTTCTTGAGGCAGCCGGCACAAGGGGCACGCGGTGGCCCTGCCTCCGCGCAGCCAAGGCTTGCGCGCCGCAAGGGGCTCGTGCCTGCCCAAAGGAGCCGAGAGAAGGCCCAACTTCTTCAATTTTTTATGGCTCTTTTTGTTTCCTTTTGTTTTCTGAATAGCAAACGCTTCCCTTCTCCTCCGAGGGAGGAATGTGGTCTGTTCCTGCCGCAAGAAACAGCCTCCTCGGAGGCTCTCGAGTTTTCACTTTCCCCGGGGAGAGGGCACCCTAAAGGTTTCCTGGCCAAGATCTGTTGGAAGGGGCTATTTCCCCTTTACTCCCTTGGAATTGGTCACTTCCTCGCTGGGTGCCTTGGATGCTGCCCACTTTCTTCTTTCCCTCTTGCTCCCGTTTGCTGGCGGTCCCCTTTCCTCCCCTCCTTCCAAAGCCTTCTCTCCTTTTCCTCTCTCTCTCCCTCTCAATTTTTTTTTCCTTTGTTTGCCATCTCGTTCCCCAGCTCTGCCGTGGACGCGCCTCCATCCGAATGTAATAGTGGGATTTGCCAGAATTATTTCCTGAGGCCCTTTTTTTGTGTGGGGAAGGTGGCGGTTGGGGGGTATTTAGCTGCGGGTCTGGAGGGCAGCAGGGTGCCGGGGGTCTCGGGGCTCTCCCGGCTGCAGGAGGCAGAGCCTGAATGCGAAGGGCAGAGCCTGGGAACGGGGAGGAGCAGCGGGGGGGAAGCTTGGAAGGGGAGTGAATGCCAGTACAATAGAGCAGAGCTGGGTGTGCGCACCGGGAGAAGAGCAAATCTAAATATTTACTGACTCCAAAGGTGATAGCAAGAGGGGGGAGGGGGAGAAAAAAAAAGAAAATAAGAGGGAGCCCCAGGAAGCTCCTCAAGGTGCTGTGTCTCACCCCACTGCTCTTCGCCCTGCCTTGTCTTCCTCCCCGCGGCCATGCCCTGCAAGGGGTAAAAGGTGGAGATGCGGGTGCTGCCCGCATGCGGGCAGGGGTTGGTGCGGCAGCACCATCGCCGCGGTGGCCGCGGGGTGCAAAGTCGCCTCGGGTGCCTGCGCCCCGTGTGGCGGCAGTGCTGCGTGGGGCATGTCCCCAGAGGGACGTCAGGATGGGGGCACCGGATCAGGCAGCGTCTGTGCCGCCACGCAGAGCCCCTTCCCTCGCTGGGCGCTTCCCGCGGCCACGGGAGCCTCTGTGGTGCCCACAGCCCTCGTGCAGCACGTGCCAAGCACGAGGAGCCCGTGCCTGGCCAGCGCCTGGGGGACAAGTGGAGGCTTCGCGCCGCTCGTTCCCTCCAAAGGCCAAGGTCTGCAGGCCCGGGGATGATGCCTGCGGAGCGGAGGTGGGAGCGGGAGCAGGGTCTGCATGGAGGGGCAGCTGCGCCAGGGTGCGTGTGGCTTTGCTGGAGGCAGCCTGGGGGGCTCTGCGCCCAGGGAGCCCAGCTGCCTGGCACACACACGCGCAGGGCTTTTGCTTTTTTTTTTTTTTTTTTTTTTTCTCCATCCTTTATTTATATTTAAAGAAAAGAAAAAAAAAGAAAGAAGAAGGGGAAGAAAAGTTTTTTTTTTTTTTTGGTTCGTTCTTTGAATAATGAAGTCCAGATTTTCCTCCTGCTGGAAGAGCTTTGGTCCCTGCTCTGCTTGCTGCATCTCTGCTCGGGGCTGGGGGGAGAGGTGGGGGCTGAGCCCACGAGCCTCTCATCTGGATGCTTGGCCAGGAGGATTCCCTGCAGATTTCCATCCCTTGCTGCTTTGGGTAGGGGACATCCTGAGTGCCAGCTCTGTCTCTCTGGTCACATCCTGGGGCATCCCTACCCAAACTCTGTATCTCCCTCCTGTGCCCTCTCCGGCAGGTTGGACCCTTCCCAGACTCCTTTTGGACTCGTCACCTCAGCACGTGCTCACCATGCCCGTGGTCGGAGTTCTCCTCTGGGCCACCCTGCTGACTCTGGGCTGGCGGGCCACCCACGCCAAGGACTACGTCTTTGCCACCCCACGAGTGCAGCTCTCCTTCAAAGGTAAGAGCCTGCCTCACTCCTGGGAGCAGAACGGTGGGAGAGAAGCAGGCACGGGGGGAGATCTCTGCTCTTGCAGCCCCTTGCAAAGGCACTTCGCTCCACGCTGCTCTGTCCTTTTCCCTGAGGACATTAGCAGGTTGCTCCCTCTGTCCCCACTCCCGATAGCAGGGAAGAAAATTCAGTGTGGATTCAAGTCCCTTATGCCTCTTCACGCGGGGCCGTGGAGCCTGCGCAGCCCCTCCAATATGCTTTCCCTCGTGGGTGGGTGGCTCGGTGGTTCTCTCCATCTGGAGCCGCTCCGCGTTGCGGGAGAGCTTTGCTCGCGAGCGCCGGAGTGGAGCACGGCGGCTGCCGGTCCAGACAGCAGCTTGACGTGTGGCACCCGACCCCCGAGTTGGTATTAACGCCTGGGAGCTGGCAGGGAGCCGGCAAGAGGAGGGAAGGATGCGGCAATGGGGGAAGGGAGTTAACCCTTTGGTACCACGGCTGTTTGGATGCTTCCAGGCCCATGGAGAAGGACGTGCGGGGCTGCTTTGACCACAGGACCCCAACTCCCCATGGCTTGTCCCCAAGCTCCCCCTACCTCCGCCCATCACCTGGGAGGGCTGCAGGGGCTCCCCAAAGCGTGAAACCAGAGGACTTTGCGCTCTAGATTTCATACCAGGCTTGGCACCGGTGGCCCAGGGAGGTGGATTGGTGCAGACACTGGTGGAAGAGAGGCGATGGCACCGGTGGAGCTCATCGTGGCGTCTGCAGTCTGGCTGAGCTCAGCAGAAAGGGACCTGCATGCCGGCTGAAAACTCAGCAAGGACAAGCTGGGGCTGGGGGAGGGAGAGCTGCCGGAGTTAAAAGCTGGTCTCTGTATGAAAAATCAATGGTATGAAGAGGCTGGGGCAAGTTCAGGCTGGAAGCAAGTGAGTGGTTTCTGCCCGTGGGAGGAGGGGGTGGGCTGGCGGATGCAGGCACGCTAGCAAATGGGGTCCCCGAGTGCCTGCTGAGGTGGGGTGCTGTTCAAGACCACCTATCCAAGTGTTGCCCTGGTTAGTTTCTGCTTCAACAGGTAAACTAGAGATTTTCTTGGGTGCTGCCAAAGGAAATCTGGGCCATTTGGCCCTGCCAAAGTTACTGCTGCTGTCCCTGCACGTGGATGTGTCCCGTGCACAAACGACAGGGGCAGGAAGAGAGGCTGTTCGAGAGCGTGTTCCCTAACACGTTGTCACCGCGTCATTGCATGAGTGCCAGCGTCCTCCTGCGCGTGGAGACATCGCGATGAGCATTTGAAATGTCTTGCGTCCTGCTGCTAGGGTGGCTGCATCGGTGGGTAAGCAGAACACCCACGTGTGTCTCCTCCGAGCTGGGGCTTCCAGGGACTGCCTCTTGCTGCCCGCCTTGAGTCATCTCTGCTCTTGCACAGAGCAAGGCAGGAGGGAAACCTCCCCAGAGAAGCAGGTTGTGGAGGAAAGCCCAGCCTTGTGGCTTTGAAGTGTAGGTCATGTGCATAGCGTGAACGCTTCTGGGGATGCTTCCATCTTGAGATGGAGGTCTGTGCGCCAGCGTGCTGTACGCCATGCAGAGCGAGAGGGCTCCATGCTGCCCACCGCTCGCTCCCTCATGCCGTGGGTGGAACTGGCGCTTGCCGTCCTGGGGACGCATGTGTTAATGCATGTCGCCATCCTGGAGCCGCGCAGCATGCCCGGGGCAGCAGAATTAATTCCGGATAAGCATGGTTAGGCCTGGTATGCTGCCGGATTGTTTGCGTGCGTTCGGCCCTAGCTCCAAGGAGTGTTCTCTGCTCCGCCTCTCGCATTCGCTTCATCCCTTGCTGTCAGGGCACTGGGGATGAGGCGGTGCAACCGGGTGGGTGGCTTAAAGCTGGGCATCCCTGGCCATGCCAAAGGGGTCAACCAAGTGAGTCAGAGCCTGCATATGTCAAGGTCTCCAGCTTCTCCTTGTGCTCTCTCCTGCTTCCCTTTCCCACCTGGTCTGCTGGCAGCAGGGCCTGCTGCTCACTGGGATGTCTTGGAACGGATGCCTGCCCCAGTGCTCGGGGGCTCCTCCTGCTCTTGCTGCCAAGCAGTATGTTTCGGAGCGGAGGAAGGTGCAGTTTGCACTTCCATATCCAGGAGAAACGTCTGTGGCTTGTGGCACAGGGCTGTCTCATGTGCCTGGGAAGAGAGGTCTTGCTTGCTCCCTCCCTGCCTGTGCTTTTGCAGCGGCGCCAGTCAATGGGAATTAGCCTTGGGCCTGCCTCGAGGGCCAGTTGGGAGCCAGGAGCTGCAAACTGAGCTGTCTGTAAACAGCTTTTACGAGTCAATAGTCTGCATGCGTGGGGCCGAGAAGCATGCCGAGGAAGGGTATGTCAGTATGGGCTGTGAAGATGCTGTTCCTGACTGGGTATGACTTGGAGTATGATTCCCCACTCAGGGCAAGGCCAGCCCGTGGCCAGCAGTGGGGACAGCAGGAGGTGACAGGGATGTTAGGATGGGCTGTGTAGTTCTAAGGGGTGACTGGAGCTGCGGTGCAGGCAGTGCAGGGCTCTGGGACACTTGCATTGTGAGTTGGGCTGGGCTGTGCTGGCTGGAAAGAGTTGCCTGCAGAGGGATGAGGTGGTAGGGATATGAGTAGGTGATGGCATGGGGTGGCCAGAGGACATGGTGGGGGCTGGGACAGAATCAGAGCAGGACTCGATCCCAGGATGGGCATGTTGACAGCAACACTGGCTTGACAGGAGAGATCCCACTGGGATGAGCCAAGGTTTGGGTGCGCGTCTCTATCGTTGCTATGGCAGAAGCAGACTCTGGCCAAGGCTATGCCATGTAGAATGGAGCCACTTGTTCATGGCCTGGGCAGGACCTGCTGGGGAGGTGCAGGGACCCTCAAGTGCTTCCTGCGGTTGCTCTCCTGCTCAGGAGGTGACCACGGAGCCACTGACAGCATCTCAATGGTGATGGTTGAGCAATTGCAGCTCCTCAGCCCCGGGAGTGCCTCTCGGTTTGTTTGCCTTGCTGGTTGTCGTGCGCGCGCGGGGAGGAAGCGGTGTTTGTCACTGCTCCCCGGGGGCTGCGTCATCAGCTACAAAATCAGAGCAGTTTACGCAGAGGGGAGAGCAGAAAACTAAAACAAAAGGCCAAGTCGAGTGTCGCGCAGGCCACAGCAGCAGGAGGCCCACGAGGCGCCCCATGAGTCCTGCCTCCTTTGCTGTGATGGGCAGGACGGGAGCAGCCACCACCAAGGGCAGGCGGCCCTGGGGAGCCATCGTGCCCGCCTTGGCATTCCCGAGCTCCCAGGGGATCCCAGGCGAGGGGGGAGGCAGCCAGGCAAGCGCTGGCCTGGCCTCGGCCTGGACCCTGAGGCTCTCTTTCGCCTGCGGCGCCTCCGAGGGGAGCCTGGAGTGCCTCATGCTGTGCCCCGCTCCAGCAGGCCCCGTGCTGCTCCATGCCCTCTCCGGCCCTCTCGAGGCTTTCCTGTCCGGCCGGGAAAGGAAGGTGGCCAGCATGGAAAGAACAGCCCGCTCCTGCCACTTCCCTGAAGAGGGAGAGGCCGGGGAGGAACTGCCTTTGGCCGGCAGCTCTTCCCCCGTCTCCGCTCACTGCTGGCCGGGAAGAGTGGATATTTTTAATCATCTCCTTGCTCACCGCTTCCCCCTCGGCTTCCCCTGCTTCCTCCCGTGTTGGGAGAGCAGCGGGGCCGGGAGGCGCCGGAGACGTCATCCGCCGCCCATCCATCTTCTGGCGCCCTCCTGGGCAAAGAGGAGCCTTGGGCCTCAGTTCCTGCCCTGGTGCCACCTACACTTTGGTTGCCCCAAGTGCTCTGCATCCCCCTGGGCTGAGCGGGCGCTTGTAGCCCGCTCTTCCCAAGGGCCGTTTGACCCTCCATCACCGTCCCAGTCTGTTGGGTGGGGGCTGGTGGCAGATGGCTGCAGAGCAGCCTGGCGTGCGGGCCTTGTCTCCGAAGTGCCAAGGCAGTGCCCTCCTAAGCTGCTTCAGCTGGACCTGCACGGAGAATTGCTTAAAGACCATGGCCGCAAATAAACACATCCCGATCGGAGCCGGGGAGGGGCGGGAACGGATGCGCGGACGTGTGAGGAAGGTGGATGCCCGACAAGGGCCCCGGAGACTGTAGTGTCCAGGGCACCCCGGCCTGGGGACGGGCTGGGAGAGTCCTGGCACCCTTAGGTGCTCAGCCTGACCTAGGAGGGGGTCTGCAAAATGCAGCTGGGAAGAAACAGGACCAGCTGCTGCTGGGGCCTGACCCCAGTTTGACTGGGCCTGCTGGGCTCAGAGCCTTAAGCTCCTTAGGAGCTGCCCTCCTCCCCAGCTGAAGTTGGGAGGTTTTATGCTTCCCCCCCTCCCAAGCTGTTATCTACTAAGCTCGTTAGCCCCCCATAGGCATCGATTAGTGGGGCTCCTCCTGCACCGCCTTGTCCCCTCCTTCCAATGTCCTTGTGCCCCCTTGGCTCCTTCAAGGATCCCTTTGGTGCCATACCCTCCCGTGCTGCATCTCTCAACTTTTCTCATCTATCTATTTTGTTGTTGTTATTTTCTTATCTTTTTTCCTTTTTTTTCCCCCACAAATTTCAAGCCACAAAAAAAGAGCCAGAATTGAGCTCCTTGAAGCACTCTCTGCTGCTTGAGGGAGGAGAGACCCAACCGGCTCGAAAAATGTGGCAAAATATTCTCCAGACCCCCTACCTGGAGCAATCTCAGCTATTTCATTCCCTGCTGCCTTTCTGGCGCTTAGCAAATGGCCTGTTAAAAAAAAAAGATTAAGCCCGTGTGCCTCTTTGCAGACGCTGGCTGCTCATTGCAGACAAATGTGGGATTTTAGGAGTTACGGAATGAAAAAGAAAAAAAAAACTACACCTTTTTTCTTTCTTCTTTTTAATTTTTTTTTATAGTCTTCTATCTCAGCTGTCTAGCCAAAGCCGTCCTGCGGAGGTTAATGTCCTGTCAATCTCATGAATCGACCTCCATGCCAGCTGGAGGTTTTTCCAGCCCCACTGGCTCGGGCGCTCGGTGGCCTTGGACAGGGTGTCGGAGGCTGGGGTGAGCCCCGAGGATGCTGGTGCCTGCAGCACAGGGGTTTCATCCCAGAGCCGCTCTGCTGAGGGAGAAACCAGGGGAGAGGGTGCGGGATGCTCGGGGGTTGATTTATGGCTGGAAATGAGCTGCAGAGAGGTTGTTTCCTTTCGGAGGAATGAAAGGGTTTCTCCAAACGAGGGTTCCTTCCTGAAGAGACAGCGGGGTTTTTCCTGCTGCTAATGAGGCTGGACCGGTCCCAGAGAGCTGCTTCCCCAGAGCCCTTCCCAGGCTAGGCCCAGGGTGAAGAACTCGGAGGCAGGCATGGGCCAGGACACGCGAGGGGACATCCTCATGGCAGGGCCATGCGGCTGGTGGGGCAGAGGTCCCAGTGTCCCGGCCCATGTGCAGGAGCCCTCCAGGTGAACACTGGGCCTGGCCCAGCAGCCAGACGCTTTTCCTGCCCTCCCTGTGAGAATTTCGGAGGCCTGGCACTTTCCATTCAGCGTAGCCAGCATCCAGGGGACGTGTTGGAGGCAGGGGTGTGCTCCAACCAAGCCGAACGTCTCGATGTTGCTGTTCTCCTCCCTGCCGCCAACACCATTTTGGAGGGTAGAGGTGGATCTGTCTCAGGGCTGGCAGGGGGATGTCTCGTTGAGGCAAAGGGCAACGTTTGTGTTTAGGAAAATGTTGCTGCTTCAGGAGCTTCTCCCTCTTTAGTGGCTCTTTCCTGCCTGCCTCTTCCGATGTTGCGGGTGGGTGGGGGATCAATCTGCATTTTCCGTGGGGAAAAAAAAAACACACAAAAAAAGTGTTTTTTTCTTTGTTCTTTTCCCCCAAACTGCCCTGTTTTTGGGTGCAAAAAGCCTCCGTGAGGCGCTTTCTGTATGGTCCCGTGCTGGGGGCCCTGGAGCAGCCTGAGCGCTGTGCCTGTGCCCCCAACACAGCCCTCCCTCCGGGTGTGCAGTTCAGCTTCTGCTGCCTGTGCAGTGGAGCAGAGGAGGCTTAGGCAGAGCTTAATGCAGCCCCTCGGGGCTTCTGCCGCCCCTTCCCCGACGTCGCTTTTGCAGGCAGGACGGAGGCGCGGGGGGCTCTGTGTGCGCCCGCGCACCCGCCCCTTCCTCCGGTTCCTGCTGTGCTGCACGCTCCTGTCCTCGCCTCTCCCCCGGTGCTGCGTGCAGGGAATCCGCAAGCAGGTGCTAGGTGGTGGCGTGCGGCGATGGGCCCCGCGGGAGGGAGCCCTTCGCAATCAGAGCCCAGGGCGCCCAGCGCTGCAACAGCGGCGCTGGAGTCGCTCCCCATCCCGAACCTCTGGGCTCCAGCAGCTCTCACCACCTATGAGGTGGTGAGACGGGAAAAAGAGCTTGGCTGGGGGCCACGGAAACGCTCTTATTGCACGCAATTAGCTTAATTGCCTCGTAAATAACCCATCAAGGGGTAGCAGAGTGACGCTCAAACAAATAAGCAATCCCCGCTTTCCTACTGCAACTCGCCTGGCACTTTGATCAGCCGTAACAACAAATGGTTTTAACGGGAGCAGAGAGAAATCCATCCTCTGCGCAGCTTCTCTGGCTGGGTGTATGTTGTGCCGTGGCTGGTGCCCGGTGAGCTCTGCGGTTCCTGCTTGGACCGTGGGAACAGCGTTGCGCCAGCCTAGGCAGCGGTGGGAATGCAGCCGGGCGAGCTGGCCCAGCAAATTGGTTAGTGTCCCTAAATCCCAGCGTGCAGGGCCCAGCGCCGCGGCTTGTCCTGCCTGCACAGTGCTTGGGGGGCCCTTCTCTCTCTCTGTTGCATGTTTTCTGACTGGGTCAAGGACAGATTTCCCCACTTCTAGGCTCATGGAGGGCTCCTTCCCAGGCACATCCCAGAGGCTGGTGTCCTGGTGCTGCTTTGGGTCCGGGGTCCGGGGCCATGCTGCGGTTCCGAGGTGCAGCCAGGCTCCCTTTGCCTGCCAGCCGCTTGCACCAGCTGGAGTTGCCTGTCTCTGCTCACTTGCCTGGGCTGTGCCTTGCAAATCGCCCCTATCCAGCCTTAGCTGGAGCCTTATAATCCTGGAGGCGATTGCAGGGCCATGGATGTGTCCCTGAGCAGCCAGTCCCCCTACCCATGCAAAAACATCATCTTCTAGCAGGGAGATCTCAACGTTTCCCCAAACCCAGTGGCTCCAAATGGAGTCCATTTGGCCACCCAGCTCCTCTCTGCTCTGAGTGACTGACTTCCTTGGGGAGGAAAAAGATACTGGAGTCTTGCTTGGAGTCAGCCATCCCCTGGGGTCCTGCAGGTCCCAACAGCATCCTGGTCTGCTCCTCCCTTTGGGAGCCTTTTTGGCTCTCAAAAAGCCAAAAAACTGCTGGCGAAATACAGTCTGTTTGTGAACTCGGTCATGGCCACTCTGCTGGCATCTCAGCTAAAGTCATTTACCCAGCTGAAAATCAAGCCGAGGACTCCCGCAAGGCAGTGACATCGCGGCTGCCAGGAAGAGGGAGAGCGGTTATTGAATATCAACACGGCACGTAATTTGCATGTTAATTATGGTGAATGCGCGACAAGCTTCTAATTAGAAACTAATTAGGTGAGGGCGCGTGTAATTGGTTTTGCAGGCACCAGAGCGGGTAGGGGATGGTGCACCTGGGGAGGTGGCTGGCCCTGGCCCCAAGGGGATTAACCCTTGGCTCCTGCTGCAGCAGTGGTCGCGCAGGAGGCAAATGTGGGGACAGGACCCTCGAGCGGGGTCAGCAGGTCTCTGGGGTGCCCCGGCTTTTTGGAGGGACCCAACATCACATCCACTGTTTGGAGAGGAGCCAATCTGGAGACACGTTAAGGAAGGGTGGCTGCTTCAGTCCCCTGTGCTCTGGGGAGCGCCCTGCTGTCCCCATCCTGCCGGGATGAGCAGCGGCATCATGGGACGTGTGGCTGGTCCCAGCTCCGCCAAGGCTGCACCACTGGGCACCCGACCATGTCACGACGGCGAGAGCAGAGCCATGGGCAGTTGCTCCTGCACCGTGGCCTGGGAAGCGACTCGGGCAAATGAAGAGCTGTAAATTCAGAACAAATAAGAAGGAAATTTGGCTTTATGGAGCGTATAATCGGGCTGTGCTGTTCGCAGCCGATGGGGAGCAGTGAGCTGAAGCCAAGCCAGCGAGGGAGCTGGGGAGAGAAGCGGGTTGCATTTTGCTGCCGTTGAAAGGTCTGGCGGGTTTCCTGGCCGGCAGCCTTGTTTGTAGCTGCTCAGGGTGGAGGGTAATTAAATCTCACGCTCGAGACCGTGAAATAATCATGGAAAAGGGGGATGCATCAGGTGTCTGTGTCCAGCCTGGCCAGGAGCAGGTGGCCTCCTTTCCCCTGCCTTCCTGGTGTGTGCGACGGGCACCATGTGTGGGGCAGAGCACTGGGGCGGGAGGCTCATCCCAAGGCCACCCGAGCTGCTGTGGCCAGCAACTGCCAAGGCACAGGAGCCAGAGGCCTCCACCCTCTGGGGCAGGCAATTAAAAGGGGATTAGGCTCTTCCGCAGCCACTGGATGGGGTGGGGGGGCTCGTTGGTCTCTGCCAGTTGGCCTTTGGGAGCCTTTGGGATGCCTCTGGGATGCCTTTGGGAATGTGTTCCACGGGTGGATCCGCTAATGAACTGTTCTCTCCAGCCCGGGAGGGTGTAAGTGGCTGCTTGATCCCGTGTCCCCGGTGGGAACAATGCTCTTTGGGGGAGCAAGCAGAACTGGCCTCAGTGCAGAGACCAGGCTGGGGGAGCTAAGGCCCCCATCCCAGGAGGTGGCTTGGCCCTATGTGCTGAGAGAGGCATCCTGGTTTCCCAGGATTTAGGAGCTCCCGGGACTCTCTTCCCACCCCTGCTCTGGCCTTTGATTTGGTGCCAGAGTCTCCTACAGTGCCCAGCTCCGTGCTGCTGTCCCAGGGCCCCATGGCTGCCGGGATTAGGCAGGCAGGGCCCCTCTCCCCGCGCTGGGGATCAGGCTTTGGTGGGAGGAGGAGGGTCAGAGGTCGGAGCGTGGGCTCAGCCGCCCGTCCGTCACCTTTAGAGGCAAAGCGGCTTAGGGAGGGCCCGGGCGTCACGGGGCAGCGGGCGCGGGCGGGGGGCACTGCGCCCGTCCATCAGCTGCCGGCGGCGGGGCAGTGGTGCCCTGTGATCGCCGGCGCGGAGAGGGCCCCCGGGGACCCCGGTGCCCCCTGTGCCGCCCCCGGGCCCCACCGAGCACCCAGCAGAAAGCCCTGCACTGGAGCTGCTCTGAGGGCAGCGACTCTTGGCAGTGGTTCCCAGGTGCTGGACAAGCCCACGTGAGGCCTGAGGCTTCATGGACACCTCTCCATCTAGGATATTTTGGATCATTGGCTGAAGCGGGCTCTCCTTTGCACCCTGTGCCACGCCAAAGAGAGGGGCTGCAGGACTGAGTTGCTGCCAGAGGCGGCAGTGGCCCCACTGAGCATCCTGGCCGGGAGGGGAGCAGAGCGATGGGGCCGTGTCCCCCAGAGTAATGGGACCGCGTCCCCTGGAGTGGGTGGCCTGGGCGGAGGTGAAGCCAAGTGCCCTGCTCAAGTGCCTCCCCCAGACCCCCGGCCTACCTGCCCCTGGTCGCCAGAGCACTGCGTGGTGTCAACACGATACCAAACTTGGAGGAGTAGCTGACAGCCCTGAGGGCTGTGCAGCCATCCAGAGGAACCTGGACAGACTAGACCACTGGGCAGTGAGAAACCTCATGAAATTCAACAAGGACAAGTGCAGGGTCCTGCACTTG
>JAUBOD010000403.1:118504-134277 GCA_032353885.1 Nothura maculosa | reverse complement strand
TCAGGCGTTATTTTTTGCAAATTAGTGCCACATCCGTCCTTGAGAAAGCCCCGCTGGCAGTGACCGGGCTGGCGGACCCTCAAGGTCAGCGTAGGGAGGAGGAGTGGAGAGATTGATGTCACATCCCATGACGCCGTTTCCCGGAGCGAAGTGCGCCCTATGGGACCATGGAGGAAACCCACCGTGGGGACTGTGGCTGAATCATGCCCTGGACGTGCTGGCCCTGGGCTCTGTGATCCACCAAGGCAGGGCAGCTGCTCATTGTGCAGTGTTGGTTCCCCCGGGGTCACCTGGTGCAGCGTTGGTTCCCCTGGGGTCACCTGGGCTTGTGTGAGCAGCAGCCCTCATGCCGGGATCCTGGCATCACGTGTGTGTCCCAGCTGCCAGGCTCGCTCCGTTCCCCACACCACTGCTCTGTGGTCACCGATGCGCCCCCACTCTTGGCACAAGTTCCCCAGGGGCCCGTGGCTGGCCAGAAGGGTGCTTGCCTCTTCACTAGACCTCCTGGTGGGACCCCTTGCTATGCAAGATGACCCCTTTGTGTCCCATGATGAGCTGGGAGGGAGCAGCTCATCAGGGCCTCTGTGCCCAGGATGGCGAGGACACCCTCATGGCACCTCTATTAGGTCCTCATGGGATTTGGAAGCATACGGTAAAAGAGATCTCAGGCTTTTGGCATCGCAATAGGGAATAGCAGCTGGATGCTGGATCTGTGCCCACCTATGCATGGAAACCAGCTTACTCCTTCCTGGTGGAGACCTCATTTTGTGTGGCCCACAGTCATTCTAGGGAACTGTGCCCCTTGCAGTCTTGCAGCCTAGAAATGGGATCCATGGGGACTGCTTCTAATCCCAATCCAATAGAGCTGCCCACAGCATCCATCTTAGAGAGGGTACAAGGAACAGGCCCTTGTGTGGAGAGGCAAACTCTCCAGGCAAGGAGGGGTGGTGGAATGGCATCTGGTGGTGTCATCCCATCAGGGTGGCACCCTGTTGAGGTGATACCTATTGGTGGTGGCATCCAGTTGGGATTGCATCTTGTAGATGGTGTCAGGGTGCCCTCTCATTGGGGTGGCAGCGGGGAGGGATGTCACAACCTTGTTGTTGTGCTGCTGCAGACACTGGGGATGGCATTGGAGATGGATGGGGCAGGAGGCAGTGGGCACAAAGAAGGCAGCCTGGAGAGGAGATGGACAGCACGTGGGCACAGGGCAGAGATTAGCTCCTCTCCTCTCTCTTTACTTGTGCCCTGGCCCCTGCCGCCTGCTCCCTGGCACTGGCCCACCTCATCTGCAGCACTTCTGCCTTCCATCTGGCTGCCTCATTGCATGCATGAATATTCATGACCCTCATTATCCTCTTTCACTCATTTCTCCCACACTCAGGGTAAAAATAACTCCCCAAGGCAGGAGGATGGGGCATGTGGGGTTAGGGGGTAAATTCTCTCTCCCCTCCCCAGGAGGTGGGTAATTTGAGTCTTGGGTTCCCCGTGTGAGGCAGTGGTTGCCAGGATGGGGTATAGGGATGCATCCAAGGAGTCAGGGTCAGCAGGTCGAAAGGGAGACAGCAGAACTTGCAGGAGCCACCACCCACAGCAGCAGGTCATTCCACGGGCCATGAGGCAGAGGAGGACTCTGCTTGTAGGGACTTTGGATACTGACGGATGAGGCCAGATCCTCCTGCCTATATTCAAGCTCCCCATGGCCGGCCTAGCTGGAAATGAGCATTTCTTTTGCTTAGCCAGCATCCCAGCTTGTGGCACGTGCCTCAGGGGTAACTCCATCGTGGTAGGAACTTTCTCCATGGATCCTAGAACTGCATGGGATCCCCTAGCTGGGCATGGGTAGGGGTTGATGCTGGGCAGGGCTGGTGCCCAGATGTTGGGACAGATGTGGCACAGGGGAAGGCTGGTGGGCACCGGCACGCTGACGTGGGCCCCTTTGCCCCGCAGAGCTGAAGGCCACAGGCACTGCACACTTCTTCAACTTCCTGCTCAACTCCAGTGACTACCGCATCCTGCTCAAGGATGAGGACCACGATCGCATGTACGTGGGCAGCAAGGACTACGTCCTCTCACTGGACCTGCACGACATCAACCGCGAGCCTCTCATCGTAAGCGCGTGCTCCCACCAACAGGAGCAGAGGGCTGGGCCTGGGGTGGCTGCCAGAGGAGTGAGTGGCATGGGGCAGAGCCATGCGCACCTGTCGCAAGGCTGTGGGTTGGAGGGATCAGGCATTGGGCGAGTGTTTTTGGAGGCTGTTTTCACGCTGAGGAGGGTCCATCTCTGCCCTGTGATGGCAGAGGGATCGGGAAAGAGCTCAAGGTGAGGGCTAGGCAAAGCGTGAGTTTAGCTCTCCCCTTTGCTTGTATTCTTGCAGATCCATTGGCCTGCATCCCAGCAGAGGATTGAGGAGTGCATCCTGTCGGGCAAGAACAGCAACGTGAGTGTGCTGAGCACTGGTGGATATGCCCACACTGTATCTGCTCCCTAAACCCTGAGCCACAGGCCACAGACACCGCAGGGGGTTTGATGGCCACCACTTTAGGGAAACTCAAGGAGGTTGGTCACCACCACAGGACTAAAGTTCATATTGTCTCCTTGAAAGCCCATCGCCAGAGGGTTGCTGCAGGTCAGCCTGTCCGGGCAACATCTGCAGCCATGCCAGGATCAGCTGGCACTCCGAGATGTCACACTGTGTCCTGTCAGTCCCTTCTTGGGAAAGTACTAAGAGGAAGTTGTAGGCAAAGGTTCCCCACATATTGCTTCCTCGCACCTACCATAACCATCCCCAGTGGTGCCAGCCCTGTGCCAACTCAAGACCTGTGTCCCATACCAATCCATGATTCTTGCCAGTCCATGCCCTGTGCCCAGTGCATGACCTGTGCCTACTCAAGAGCCATCCAGCAGACTCCCAGCTTCCCAGCTCCATGACATGTCTCCTCATGCTGTCTAGCTCTTCCTCCTGGGGCAAATGTTTCCAAGCCTGGGCAACCGCACCTTGTGGTGCCCGCCCTGCAGAGTGAAGGGTCTGTGCTGCCTGTTGGATGCGTGAGCTGTGATGGGAACCGGCCCTCTCCCAGCTTCATGCTTTGGTTGCCAACTCTTCCCTCTGCTTCCCAGGGAGAGTGCGGCAACTTCATCCGCCTGATCCAGCCCTGGAACCGGACTCACCTCTACGTGTGTGGCACTGGCGCCTACAATCCCATCTGTGCCTTTGTCAACCGTGGGCGCAAAGCACAGGTGAGGGGGCTGAGCTGGTGCCTAGATTTGGCCGTGCTTGCATTGCCATCTCAGGGCCACAGCTGGACATGGGTGGGCATCAGGCATGGCTGGGGCTGTGCTACTTTTGTGAGAGTTTCAAGTGGGAAGGGGATGGGGGCAGGCAGAGACATGCCAGTCTCAGCTTGGGTGCACCGAGGACTCTGTGGCTAATATTACCATGCCATGGAGCATGGCTGAGCCGTCTCTGCAGAGCAAGGCCTGAGGATCGCTCTTCACACCTGACTTGGGCTGCCTCAGCCGGACCCCAGCACCAGCTTCAACCCTCTCAATCCATGGGCACCTCTTGAAAAGCATCTGCTGATATCTCTCGAATGGAGCCTGTGCCTGGCTTTCCACCAGCGGGTAGATCGTGAACATCCTTGCCATGGAGCAGCCTCTCCAAGGGGATGGAAAGCGCCTGGCATTGCACCAGTGCTGACGTTTCTCAGGGCGAAACGGCACGGATAGGCCACGAGGATGCGGTGGGCACGCGGTGGTGTTGCGGCTGGCTGTGGGAGGGGATGCTGCTGCCACGGGCTGCGCTGGCGCATGAGTGTGGACTGGTGAGAGGTGATGACACTGGCCAGATCCTCATACTGACAACCATGGCATAAGCTGGAAGAAGCTGTGTGACCTCGTGGTGCTAGGAGGGTCCCAGGAGGGAGCTGGTCTCTCCACATGCTGGCATTGGGGCAAAGGGTGTGTTGGCAAAGTGACTGCTGTAGTGTGTGATAAGGATGGTTGGGGGACTCCCGCTTGATGAACTCGTGATCCGTGATGTCCGTCTTGTCATCACTAGTGTGGTGTATCCTGGGTTATGCCGTAGTGGGACATCACCTGGTAACGAGCCGTGCTCTGAGCTTGAGCCAAGTGCCGTATGTGCAGGAAGAGGCTTGCCCAGTGCAGGCACAGGTGCAGAGGTTGGTACACGTCAGTGCCACTACTAGACTTGGCTTTCGGGCAGCACGTCATGGACCCTGCAGCATTTGAGGAGCATCAGTGGGGTTCTGGGCACACCTATTGTGTTGAGTAATGGTGTGCTTCCCTGGAAGAAAAGGCTGTTGGATGTCCCTTCTAACTGCATGAGGAGTGTGAGGTCTGATCTCAGTCCCAGAGAACGTGATGCAGTGGGGAGAGAGGATCCCAAGCCTTGGAGTCCCACAGTGCCAATAGCTTTTACTGTCTTGCTGCGTCACCCCTATAGCTCTGATAATGTTCCTTGTCTCAACGTCTCTCCCAAGCATGGAGTCAGGACCTCACTCTTCCGCGACCGAGAGTTTCCAGTCAAGTCACTGGTCGCACCGCTGTGTCCTGGGGCGCTCCCTGGTTAGCTGGGTGAGCAAGGGTAGAGCCAGCTTCACTGCTCTCTCTTGCTGCATGCCATGCTGGCCTGGGCCTCCGCAACCGCTCCTGTCCCTGCCCTGAAGTCTGGACTACTGTGGCTCCTGAGCCAACACTGCCCAGAGGGGAACTCTCTGGGAAGGATTGGAATGGGCAAATGGCTCCCTATTGCTCAGCATGCTCCCTTGGTCTTGCTGCCTTCCCACACAGCCCCCCGCTGGGGTGGCCGTCCCTGCCACCCGCAGCGCTAACTCTCTGCCCTGCTCCTTTTCCCCAGGGATTTCTGCAGAGCCAGCCCATCCAGCCGGGAGGCCGGGAAAGCAGATCAGCCGATGGCCCCCTCAGCCCGAGACCAGCGGAAAGCAAGGTGGGAACCGGTCTCGGAGCCCGCCAGAGCCATGCTCGCCTCACCAGTGGGCACACCTGAGCTTAGGGTTCCTTCTCCCTCTCACCGGCATGTTCCTGACCCTCCGGCACCCCCAGGGCCAGGGGTGCCCAGCAAAGGCTTCTTTCCCCTCTCTACAAAGCTCTCCCCAGCAGCAGGCCTGGCATCTCCTCTCTCCTCTCACTAACTCCTTCCTTCTCCCAGGCCTGGCAGGGATCCCCATGGGGAACACTGTCAGGGACAGCAGTCCCTCCCCAGGGTGCTTTTATTGTGCCCTGTGTTCCTATATCTGCTTCACCTTGCCTGAGCAAAAGGGATTTCATTAGAGCAAGCAAGAAGGATCAGGGAAGCAGTGGTCGCACCAGCTTCCTATAGGGAGTTCTCAGCATCCAGCCTGTCCTGACAGTGTCTCCCCCTTGTCTTCTCTGGACTAATATGGATCAGTGCATGGGCATGGGGTCCATGCTGCCCTCTGTATTGCCTACCAAGCCTGTATGTCCCCTGTACCTCCCCTGCAACCCAAACACATAAGTCCCGCTCTCCTTTAGAGGGAAGTTGGCAGATGGGGAGAAGTTGATGCTCTCATCAGCCTTGAGCATCTTGGTGGCTGGGGGCTCTCCTGGCTCCTGCTGCTCCTAAGGGCTGGCCACTCTGCCCTGAGACCATTGCTCTCCCGTGGCCACCTGAGGAAATCCTGTTGCCAAAAAGCAACAGGAGCTCCAAAAGGCCCCGCTAAACCTCTCCTCGATTGATTTTTCTCAGCAACAGGGCTGCAGTACCCATCAGCAAAGGGCAGCATGCAGGAGGGTTTACCCTTCAGGCTGCCCCTATTCATGCCCTGCCCTGGAGCTCCTGGTCTCAGAACTCCGTAACTCATCTTACTGCTGTTTGCCCTCATTTTGCCTTTTATTCCATGGAAACAGAGCCTCACTTTGGGCTGGCTCTGCTTGCAACTGGAGGGAACGCCACCCTCTCTCCTGTGCACCAAGGGCATCTTTAGCCTCTTTAAGCTGAATGAGAGGACTTCCAGTCTCTCGTTTTAGGGAAATCTGGTGCTCACTAAGGCCTTGGCTTTGGTTTGATTTCCTTCAGCTACTGCCTGGCACCCACTGCCTTTCCTGTTGACATAACCCCCTGCTTCTGCACAAACACGGCTCGTTAGGCCTTAGTAAGCTTCACAGGGGTCGTCGGCACCTGCTTTCAAGGAAGATCAATGTATTTTGAACACCAAGAGACCAAGAGCCAAGAGGCTGTCCCAGCGACCGCCAAGTGTTGCTGTGTGCTGGGCAGCTCTGGTGCTGGGATGAGCTTGCAGGTTGTCTTTCATCCAACTGCTCCAGCTTGGTTGGACAGGCCAAGGGTTGCCGTTGGGGCCAGGGGTGCATTTGAGAAAAAAGTTTTCTCGGTAAAATATGAGCCGGTGGGGGACCAGTCCACACGCTGGCAGAGGAGTACATGGAGATGGGGATGGAGATGCCAAGGGGCCAGCGCCACGGGGCAGCACACCTGTGTGCAATCCAGGCTAATCCCTGGGCTCTGGACTACCAGGCTAGCATGACCTGGCTGCTCCGCTGGGCTCAGGCCACAGAGCCAGGAAAAGCTTTCCTGAGCAAATCCTCTGAAGGAAGACGTGGAGGGAAGAAGAGTGCTCCTCACTTGCATCAGCTTCCCCATCAGTCCTGTCTTCCTGGATCCTGAGGGTCCTGCAAAGACTCTGTTCGTCCTTCGGACCCATCTTAGGGGAGCAATTGTCTCAATGTCTTTGGCTTCCGTTTCAAATCCAGGATGTGGAGTGAGTGGGTAGCTCTGCTGGCCTGGCTTGTGTTGGCCGTGTTGAGGGCCCAGGCATTCTGAGGGCTCTTTTGTGGCCTGGGCTGCCCTGTGACGTGGGATCCCAGCCAGCGCTGTGTGTGCACAGGCTGTCTTGGGGCTAGTTCTTGGGGGTTCTGCACGCCTGGGAGCCCCGTGTGCCCCAACTGTTGTGATGGCTGATTCTGTGTGTGTGTCTGGGAGGCAGAGCCTGCCGTGGCTGTATACAGTGGTGCTGAGTTTGCCATATGTGAGCAGGCAGAGACAACAGCAAGGAGAGCAGCTTCTGATAGAGCAGAGCTCCGTATCCCACCAGGACTGGGCTCAGCCGCTTGTGGTGATGCCATCCCAGTGCTCCACTCATCGGTGACAAACTGCTCCTCGTTGGAACATGTTGGATCCGGCAGCAGAGATGTGCCTGTCACCGAATACTGTAAGTCAAAGTAGCTGCTGTCAGGGGCTCCTGCAATGTACAGCACAGCCAGGCCCGTCTGACCTCAAACCAAGGAGTCTGGAAAGGATCGATGCTGGATGCTGTTTGCCAAGAAGATGATCCCTACTCAGCCCAGTGGCTCTCGCAGGTCTCAAAGCAGCCATGGATCGATGGTGTGCAGGTGATGGAGCCAGCATCCAGCAATGTCAAAGAAGCAGCTCACTGAGGCCTCAGCCCTCCGGAGAGTTGTACAGAGCTCTGAGGTGGTCTGTCTACATCCGTGCTGAGCACTACACATCCTCGGTTCCTCTGGCAGCCTGCAGCTGGTAGCTGCTGTGCTCCGTCTCCAGAAGATGCTGCATTTCCAGCAGGCCTCTGCACTGGAAGATGCCCTGGGGTTGGAGGGGAAAGATGTGATACACTCTGTTTTGCTTCCTTCTTCAGGATTACATCTTCTACCTGGAGCCAGATAAGCTGGAGTCAGGCAAGGGGAAATGCTCCTATGACCCCAAAGTAGACACCGTCTCTGCATTAATAAGTGAGTCTGGTATCTTTGCAAGGCCACTGTTGCCTGGGGGGTAGGCAGGGGGGACACAAAGGTGAGACAGGAGAACTGATGCAGTTGTTCTACTGTGCAATGCCAAAATATCCACGAGAAGCTGAGCTCCTCTCCCTTCGTCCCTGCCTGCTCCAGCTGCAGCTGCTCAAGATGTCCCTGGGCATCTGGCAAAATCTGATCCTGCAGACAGGGGCTATCCTTATAGGCAGGTAATAGCATCCCATGCTCTTCAGCAAGGCCATGTGCAATGTCTCTTGGGCAATAGGGTGCCTAGGGACTAGCAGTCAGGAGCAGGGCTGGACAGAGCCTAGAGCCAGTGGGAGGAGGACCACAGAGAAAAGAGACGAGGTTGCATGGGCAAGATGGGTTGTGGGGCTAGCTAATCTCTCTTCTCCTATCTGCAGATGAAGAGCTCTATGCCGGTGTCTACATTGACTTTATGGGCACTGATGCAGCCATTTTCCGTACCATGGGAAAGCAGACAGCCATGAGGACAGACCAGTACAATTCACGCTGGCTCAATGGTGAGTTGGGCATGTCCTTGGTTCAGCTTACTATTCTGCAGCAGCCCCACCATGCTGCATCTGTCTCATAGGCCAGAGGGAGAGGAGACAGCACAGGGAAGCGGTCAAGTGATGTGGGATGGATGGATGGATAGATGATTGGATGATGGATTGATGGAGGAATCTGTTTTGGAAGAGGTAACTAAAGAGATCTCTTTGAGGATGGATGGGTGGATGGATGGATGGATGGATGGATGGATGGATGGATGGATGGATGGATGGATGGATGGATTGATGGTGAGAATCTCCTAGGACAGACAGATGGAGGGATGACTGTGTGGAGCACAGTGATAGACGGTTGATGGTGCCACCACTAGACAGTGGAAATAGTTAGCTAGTGGGCAATAGTACTGGCTTTGTCAGGGCCCGTGCCTGGATTTATGCTGGGCCGAGATGTCAACCGTGTCGCCTGCAGTCAGTGACCCCAAGCACTCATCCTGTCCCTCCCTTGTAGCTCCTCCAGCCACGAGGAGGCTGAGGCAGCTGAGTAAACAGAGCAGAACAGATCGGATGATCCTGCTGGGCCTGGGAGCTGTCGGGGCAGTAACCTGAAGAGGGGGAGCTGTCAACATGGGCTGGGGACGAGCTGATGGATGGCAGGGAAATGCTTCCTGTTGAGCTGTGTGGATCCCCCCTAAGGGGGAAGACTGGTTCTCATAGCCCTGCTCTTGGAGCACTGAATGCTTGTGGACTCCAGGGCTAAGGATGCTCTGAGCCCCTGCAGATGGAGCATTGATGACCATAGAGAGACCTATCTGTCTCAGGGGCAAGCCTGGAGCCTCTGGTTCCTCA
Organism: Nothura maculosa; assembly: GCA_032353885.1. Lineage (NCBI taxonomy): Eukaryota > Metazoa > Chordata > Aves > Tinamiformes > Tinamidae > Nothura > Nothura maculosa. The sequence continues at coordinate 125,133 of JAUBOD010000403.1, read as the reverse complement.
AACATGGCTGAGAGTTGATTACCTCTGTGACTGCCTCAGTGGGCTGGGTTCATGTTGAGGGCTCAGCATCCTGCTATGGTGGGCTTATGGGGTGCTGGCATCCCCTGCTGGGGTGCAGGTGCTGGTGAGCTGACTATGCCATGCCATTCCAGACCCAGCATTTGTCCATGCCCAGCTCATCCCTGACAGCAGTGAGAGGAATGATGACAAACTCTACTTCTTCTTCCGGGAAAAATCAGCTGATGCCCCACAGAGCCCAGGTGTCTACTCCCGCATTGGGCGCATCTGCCTGGTATGTGTGCCAGTCTGAGGCCATGCAAGGGGTTATGTGGGCAGGGGTACGGGGTGGTGACATACCTGGATTCATCTTGGGGGTCCGTGCATCTGCCACAGAATGATGATGGGGGCCACTGCTGCCTGGTGAACAAGTGGAGCACATTCCTAAAGGCCCGGCTTGTCTGCTCCGTGCCAGGACCCGATGGGATAGAAACACACTTCGATGAGCTCCGTGAGTACGGGCAGGGTTCCATGGGGATGGAGAGGGGTCAGGTCCACTTTGATGGCTCCCCATGCTAGTGTCCTTCTGCACCTACTCCCTCCTCTGCTCCCTGGCACCCTCTTTCCTGGGGAAGGCCAGGAGTCTATTGCTGCCCCCAACTCCTACCAACCATAATCTCTCATCAAGTGAGGCCAGAGGAGCCAGGAGCTACTTTTATCCCAGTAGCTCCTCTTGCTGTCATGGTGCCCATGGCCAGGTGGTTCCTGCCCATCTTCCTGCTGGTGACATGCTCTTCCTTCTGTCCCAAGAGGATGTCTTCATCCAGCAGACACAGGACACCAAGAATCCTGTCATCTATGCCGTGTTCTCCGCCTCAGGGTGAGTGCCATCACTTCTATGGCAATCGTACTGTGTGCACACCTGAGGTCCCAAGGCCAGCATGTGGGCCCTGCACATGGATGCCCAGTGAGGCCAGAACTGCCCACCCCACAAAGCAGTCTGGAGGGTTGGCCAAGGTCAGCACCCTCCAGCTGCATGCAGTCCCCCAAGTTGGGGCCTGGAAATGCTGGAGCAGCACAGCTTGAGCGGGGCGGGTTGCTCTGCCAGAGAAGCGGGCAGTGCCATCCTGAGACTCTCCCCCTTCCAGATCGGTGTTCAAAGGCTCTGCTGTGTGCGTCTATTCCATGGCTGACATCCGCATGGTGTTCAACGGGCCCTTTGCACACAAGGAAGGCCCCAACTACCAGTGGATGCCCTACACGGGCAAAATGCCCTATCCCCGGCCAGGCACTGTAAGTACTCTCCAGGCATCGGGGTCTCCAGCAGCACTACAGTGGGTGACATGGGGAAGAGTGTCCATGTGTGGTCAGCAATACCAGAGAGCGAGCGCCCTCCTGGTGCCCGGGGCAGCCCAGAACCTGGTGTGTGACAGGTGACTGGGTATGGCTTATGGTGCAGCCCTAGCAAGAAGAAATCGGGCGAATCTGTTGGCAGGGCCAGCATGAGCCCCTAGGCTGGGAGCCCCTGAGTGTGGATAATGTTTCATCCACCTGCCTGTGTTGCAGTGCCCCGGGGGGACATTCACACCATCCATGAAGTCGACCAAGGATTATCCCGATGAGGTGATCAACTTCATGCGCACGCACCCGCTGATGTACCACGCCATCTACCCAAGCCACCGACAGCCCCTGGTCGTGCGCAGCAATGTCAACTATCGCTTCACCACCATCGCAGTTGACCAGGTGGATGCAGCAGATGGACGCTATGAGGTGCTTTTCCTGGGCACAGGTACCCACGCCGCACATCGCAGAGAACGCAGCATGCACTAGAGCCGCCCGGGAGGGCAAGATCGTGGTGCCCTCCATTCCTGCCAGATGTCGCATTGGAGCAGGGCATGCGGCTGGGACCCCTGTGCCATGGTCCTGCAATACAACCTGTTCCTCTCCCTGCCCCAATGCACATCCCAGGGCTCTGTGATCCATCCTGGTCCTTCCCTTGCCCCAGTGCCCATCCCAGGGCTCTGTGTTTATCCTAGGGCTCTGCAGGGCTCTGCTGACCCTGGTCTTTCCCACTGCCCCAGCTCCATCACAGGACCCCATGATCAAACCTGGCTTTTAGCCCCACTTCCCATGGGGACAGAGGCCGTTCTGCATCCTGCAGCAAGTCTCAACCTGGAGGCTCTTCCCCACTGAGCTCCTGATGCATACTCAGCTGGCCTCCTTGCTTCAGAGCAGGCAGCAGAGGTTGATGCCCTGGCTGCTGGATCTCCTCTGTCCTGGGCAACAACAATCCACAGTGACAGGCAATTACTTGAGGGGCATCCCAGGCAGAGCTGCCTACTGCAGCATTATGGGGATGGGGATGGAATTGGGGGCCCTTCTGTCCCTCAGACCATCAGCGACCACCTTCCCAGGAGGATGGGAGATGCAGGTGCCCAGCCTGTGTCACTGAACGACCATGCACTGTGTGTCATGCAGATCGAGGCACTGTGCAGAAAGTTATAGTGCTACCCCGGGATGACATGGAGACTGAGGAGCTGATGCTGGAAGAGATTGAGGTGTTCAAGGTAAGGGCCAATGTCTCCTGCATCTTCCTCAGAGTTCTGAATGCCCAAGGCCTGGCCTTGTCCCGCTGCTCCAGCCTACCCTGTGCTGCCCAGTGCTGGCCTGGAGCTGAAGGGACACCTATGAGCCCCTTAGCCCACCAACCCCCTCAATATCCTTCACCTGTGCTCTCTTCTAGGTGCCAGCACCCATCAAGACAATGACCATCTCTTCCAAGAGGGTGAGTCACAGCATGTGCCTGAGTGGCAGGGAGAACCAAATGGCCCTGAGGAAGCAGTGCCCAGCTGTGGTGCAGCCCAGGCACCAGCGCAGTGCAAGGGGAGTGAGCCATGGATGTGGGGAAGCTAGTGGGAAGCTTCAGGGTGAGATGTTTCTGATAGTGAAGCCCCGGGTGAATCCCAGGGTTCTGCTGCCTCAGGTCATTCTGGATAGCCCTGGGATAAGATGGCTCTGGTGGTGCTAGGAGTCCACAGTTAATTCAATTGGTCCTTACGGGTTTGGGGCAAGTCTGTGTGCCTGAGTAGTGTCTCACACTGTCCTCTCTGTCCCCCAACAGCAACAGCTTTACGTGTCCTCAGCTGTAGGGGTGACCCACTTGGCCCTTCACCGGTGTGATGTTTATGGGGAAGCCTGTGCCGACTGCTGCTTAGCCCGGGACCCCTACTGCGCCTGGGACGGCAAGGCTTGCAGCCGCTACTCCGCGTCCTCCAAGAGGTACAGGAGGCCAGAGGCAGGTGGCAGGGAGGGACCCCAGGCTATGGGAAACCCCATGGAGGTTCCCCAAGTCATCTCCTGCCTCCCCACAGGCGGAGCAGGCGGCAGGACATCCGGCATGGCAACCCCATCCGCCAGTGCCGAGGCTACAACTCTAATGGTGAGTGGGTGCCGTGGGGCTGTGGTGAAGGCGGAAGGAGCACTTGAGGGGGCAGGCCATGGGGATCCAGGGAAGGGAGCGTGAGAGTGTACTTGGTGGATGCATGTTGATGCATTGGAGAAGGCTGGGAACAGGTTCTGATGGATTCATCGGAGGATAGTTAGCATGGAGGGATGGAGGGGTGGTGCCACTGGGGAGAAGGCTGAACACATTTGTATGGATGGTTGGATACCTGAAGAAGGGTGAGCAAAGTTGGATGGATACGCTTGGTAGATGGATGGATGCAGATGATGGTGCACAGATCAAAGGAGGATGGATCAAAAGATGAAAGCATGAATGGGTGAATGGATTGATGGAAGGATGGATTCATTAGGGAGAATTTTGAGCATATATAGAGGGATGGATACATTTGGAATAGATAAATCAGAGAAGGATGAACATGGATGGGTGGATGGATACACTTGAAGAGGGTGAACACAGCTGGAAGACATTTACTGGAAGGACACCTACACTGTGGGAGGAAGAACAGTTTCAGGGTGGATCAAGAGCCAGTGTATCCATGGCTGGGTTTGCACAGGGTATGTGGGATGAGGTCCTGGGATTCTGAAGCATGCCATTCTCCCTCAAGGAGGCTGGTGGAGGGCACGGACGCACATGCACTGACCTGGCCACCTGCATCTTCCCCTACAGCCAACAAGAATGCGGTGGAGGCTGTGCAGTATGGGGTTGAGGGCAGCACGGCCTTCCTTGAGTGCCAGCCCCGTTCCCCTCAGGCCAGCATCAAGTGGCTGCTGCAGAAGGACAACAGCGACCGTCGGAAAGAGGTAGGAAGGGCTGCTGGGCAGCGCCCTGCCCCGGCTGCTGGAGGCTGAGGGCCCTGCGGCAGCCAGACGAGCCTCCGCTCGCTCTCCTCACAGCTCCGCGTCGAGGGCCGGGTGCTGCGGACGGAGCAGGGCTTGCTGCTGCGCTCGCTGCAGCTCTCCGACAGCGGCCTCTACTCCTGCACCGCCACCGAGAACAACTTCAAGCACACGGTGACCAAGGTGCAGCTCCGCGTGCTCAGCAGCCGTACCGTGCATGCCGTGCTCTTCCAGGCGGAGGTGCCCCCCGGCCTCCCACCCGCTGCTGCGGGGGCCACCGGGCTGCCCGGCGCCACCACTCCCCGCTACCAGGACCTGCTGCAGCTCCTCACGCAGCCCGAAGTGGGACTGCTCGACCAGTATTGCCAGGGTTACTGGCGACACGTGGCCGCCAGCTCCCAGGAACCGCTGGCTGGCCTCAAAGCCAAGGAGCAGCAGGACCAGAAGAAGCCTCGAAACCGCCGGAATCACCAGCCAGAGACCTATGGGCATACATGAAACCATCGGCAGGGACTTTGATAGCACAATGGTCTATTTTTCCCCCTTTTAATATTAAAAATATCTATAAATATATATATATATCTGCGCGCGCGCACACACACACACACAAGCATACAGGCTTCCCACCTCCCTTGGAAGATGGTATTTATTTGTAGGGTGTACATAGTCACTGGCACGACATGACCATTGCCTTCCTGCCCCAGGAGAGAGCAAAGGGCCCCGCCAGCATTTCCTTGTGCACTCCCCAAGAGCCGTTTGTGATATGGGGAGACACCGGTGTGTGGGGCCAGGTTGGGTGGCCTGCGTGTCAACATGCTGCTGGGCGTGGTGGCCCTGCACCCAGAGCTGTAGGTGTCTGGTGGGGTACAGCCCAGGTTTGGGGACATTTTCACCAACTGAGAGGAGTTGAGGCAATGGTTCCTGTGAGGGTGCCCTGTGCCCTTCTAACCTGAGTAGCCTGGCTCAGCCGTGGGACAAGGGGAGATGGAGACAGTCTGCCCCACTGCCCTGGTCATGTCTGCTGTCTCTTTCAGCCTCAGTTTCCCCACCTGGTCATTGAAGACCAAGCGCTCTCTCCTGGGAAACTACAAATTGGCAAGACAAACCTCAGAGATGGGGCGGCAGGGAGTTCTATGGATGAGCATCATGTGAGGTGCTGTGTCCCACCAGGCCACAGCTTAGACTTCCTGCCTGCTGAAATGCCCCTGTGGTTGGGCATATAAGCCAAGTGAGACTGGGCTCCAAAGGAGACCTTGTACCCTAGAGACCTGCTCAGGGAGGCTGGATCCAAGTGGCTGGGCAGCAGGAAGGGCTTAGTCAAGACTGTGCTCTGGGCAGGTTAGGAAGGAGAAGAGGCTGCACTTGGGCCAACCCAATGTGCTAGACCTGGTAGGCTGGGCAGGGTGCCATGGGTGCAGGTTCCATGGGTACCTTGTCAATTACCTGCTGCCTTGGGGCTCCCCGGAAGGGACATGGGCGCACTGCATTGTAAATAGCTGTACACGGGAAGCGTAGGGGTGCCCGGGAGCTGTGCCACCCGCCGCTGCAACCGGGAGTGTGTTGAAATAAACACTGGCTTTGAGACAGACACGGGCGCCTGCGTGTGCTCTGTGCAGGATGGGGACCGTGCGGAGCGGGGAGGCTTGATGCCATCATCTCCTTTGCTGTGCCAGGCCCTCAGGAACCTCACACGATCCCTTCAGCTCTGCCCCTCTTGCCCTGAGCTGCGCAGCAAAGCAGGGCTGAAAATGCTGCCCCCAGAGCAGGGTACTGAGTTGCACCGAGGTGTGGGGTGCCAGGCATGGGATGGAGATAGACTCCATCAGGAGAGGGTCACCTTCCCCAGGAGTAGAGGGGCTGCACCTAGGGGGCGGATATCACAAGGGGAGGGGCATGCAGATCGTGCTGGGCATTACAGGGTGCAACTGGTGGCACAGGAGGGCTGCGCTAAGGATACTAGGAGTGAATGAGGGGCAGCACAGGGCTGTACTGGAGGCACTTGGGGCGAGGGTGGCACTGGGCCCTCCTGTGAACAGTAAGATCTACTAGAGGCTGCGTTAGCAGCACTGGGCAAACCTGGGGGCACCTGGCGGCATCCCTGGGCAGTTGTGGGAGCACTGAGCGGGTGGCACTGGCTGGTACTGGGGGAAAGATGAGGAGGAGGGCTCATCCGGGCAAGTACTGAAGGTGTTGAAGGCAGAGCGCTGGATGTCCTGGAGACACTGGGATGTCCTGGCAGCACTGGGCACTGCTGCAGGTGGTCAACCGTCCTGGGACACACTGGGATGCGCGGGCAGCTGGGAGCAATGGGGTTTGCGGGGGACACGGCGAGG
>JAUBOD010000403.1:75074-101587 GCA_032353885.1 Nothura maculosa | reverse complement strand
GCAGGAAGGTTGGACTAGATGATCTCTAGAGGTCCCTTCCAACCTTATAGATTCTGTGATTCTGTGATTCTGTGAAACCTGCTTTCACACCACCGAGAAGCTGAAGAACCAAGTTGCCCTGCTGCAAACATCAGCCTTGAGGCACAAAGAGCCTCATTCATGGCCCACAAACCTGCTCTGCATTTCTAATGCCTTGAGGTATTGCTGTGCTAGCTGGAACACGCTCCTCTGGGAGTTTATCTTCTTCGACGCCTGACCCAGCTGCCATTTCCAACCTTAGCTCCCAACAGCTGTGTTTTGCAGCATGATCTCACAGACAGACAAGCTATTAAAAGTTTCCTGCTTGTGCCTCTTCTTGGGGAGCGACTGATAGATCACACCCCCAGTGGTCAAAGAAGCATGGTCCATAGAAGCAGGCCCAACTGTTATCCTTCTGCATCCTTTCTGAGGATGCAAGAGATGACTGGAATGGCCACGTCCTCTCGTACAGGAGCCCTCAGATAACTAGAGATCTTGACCGATGTGAATGGTAGGGGACAAGTACAGCCAAAATCGCCTCTGGCCTTCTTGCTGGACCCCAGCAAATTCAAGCTACTTGTTCCCTTTGAATGTGCTTATAGCAACTGGACTCATGTGAGAGACCTTGCTGTGGTCACCAAGAGAGCAAGTTGAGGGGCAGCAGAATAGGCTGCACCCTGGCCCTGCGGTATCCACAAAGAGGACATCAGCTGTTCCAGTACCCACATGCAGCTGAGCCAGGGAGGGCACACACACTTGAGTAGAAACCTGGAGCTGCTGAGCCACAACCCATGCTCATGTCTTCCTCCCACCACAACCCTTAGGGCAAAAGCTTGAGGCTGAGAGCTCCAGTTGGGCAAGAGATATAACGGTGATTTGTCTCCAGCATGTTGAAGGAGGTGATCGTCCCCCTCTACTCAGCCCTGGTGAGGCCACATCTGGAGACTGTGTCCAGTTCTGAGCTCCCCAGTACAAGAGGGATGTGGAGCTGCTGGAGAGAGTCCAGCGCAGGGCTACCAGGATGATCAGGGGCCTGGAACATCTGCCCTATGAGGAAAGGTTGAGGGAGCTGGGCCTGTTCAACCTGCAGAAGAGAAGACTGAGGGGGGATCTGATCAAGGAAAGGAAGGAAGGAGCGAGGAGAAGGGAAGGAGCGAGGGAGGGGGCCGACTTGTTTTTAGTGGTAGCCACTGATATGACTAGAGGGAACACACTGAAGCACCAGAAGTTCTCCAGGAACTTACAGAAAGATTTCTTGACAGTGAGGGTGACAGAGCACTGGAAGAGGTTGCCAGGAGAAGTTGTGGAGTCTCCTTCTCTGAAGATCTTCAAAACCCACTTGGATATCACACTGTGCCATACGCTCTAGGTAATCCTGAGTATGCAGGGGGGTTGGACTGGATGATCTCTAAAGACCCATTTTCAACTTTAACAATTCTATGGCCATAACAAGGCTGGAGAGCCCCATCCTCAGCTGTCAAAACTTTCCCTGTGGCCAAACCACGCCTTATAATGGTCAAATACCTTCTCGTTTAAGTAACCATGGGAAAAGAAAAAAAATGCAGGCAGCTTCAACCAGCAAAAACTTCAGCTCCAAACACCTCCTGTCCAGGATCTAATAGCACAGACCAATCTGTGCCCAGCACAGAGAGCACAGAACTGATCTTTGCAGGGAGGATGATCCTCACGTGGGGAGCCAAGATATTGCAGCAATTCAGGGGCCCACAAGTCCATGACAGAGAAAGCTGTTAATCATGGAGCTTCCAGTCATGAGAGCATCCCGGCATGCTAGGATGCTTATACGACAGTATCTTTAGAGATACGGATGGCTGCAGGTCACGCAGTAGATTGAGCAACGTCTCAATCCCTCTCCTGGAGGAATAGAAGGCCAATGAGAAAAACCTAGGAGGAGAAGATGCTGCCTGCTGGGGTGGGAGCCTGGTTTGGGTCTACTTGCTGTCAAGCAGAGCTTCAGCCCCATGGCGGAGGGTGCCCAGCACTGGAATAAGAGTTGACTTAAAAAGGTAGGACAAAACCCCTATCTTCCCTCTCTCCACCACATCCTGAAACCCCAGCAACAGGCGGGAATCAGAAATAACTTGCCAAATACATCCAGCTGCCTCCCCAAAACCCACCTCATTGCCCCACGGTTCCTCCAGCTGCAGATAGAGCCTATAGACATTAGTTTAAAAATAAAACTCCTTCCCTCCGTCTCAAAGTGGTGAAGGGGAACACTCTTCCAACACGCAGCAAGCAGCTCAGATGCATCTTCTGCCACATTTACTAGTTAACCATGACCCAGTCCACGGGGCATGGTGGGTCTCTGGCTCACAGCAGCCCAAGCCCCAAACCTCGCAGGTCATACCAGGAGAGGGAGGCCGTGGGGTTACAGAGGTTTGATAGCGACTGAAGCTCCCCACTAATGGAGTCATCAAAAATCACTTGCATAGCTCAACTGGATAAGCAGTGGTGGCTCAGAGGACCTGGGGACCTTCTCTTTCCCAAAGTCAACCCAACAGCTGAAGCAGGCACCTCCGTCACTGTGGCTCCACTCTAGGACACTGCCTGCTTGCCCCTTCTTACTTTCTGAACCTGCAGCACTAACGAAGGAACCAATGCAAACGCACCATACAAGGAGTTTGTCACCACAAGCTGTATCCCACAGGGCACCCCCAGGTGCACTAGAGAGTACACAACAAGGCTCCCTGGTGCCTGGGATCTTGTTTTACACTCAAAGACACAGCAGGATCCCTCAAAGCTCAGCTTCTCCTCCCTGTGCATACATAGCTGCAGCCCTGTCTCTTAAAGGCCCTTGCTAACTCCAGATGCATCTCAAATCATTTATTAGGACTTCAGTGGCCAAGTCTCTTCCCTTTTTCCTTTCCCCTCGTTGCAGATAGGACCAGGCAACAGTGCAGCAGGGAGGAAACGGGAGAATTAAGAATTTATTAAATGGGAAGCGCTTTGGGATGTTTTCCCCTGAAAAGGCAAGGACACGGCCACGTGCCGGTTCAGGGAGCAGCTCCTGCAAGGGATGTCTCACGGGCTGCCCGACAGCACCGTCCCCATCCCCAGCACCCTCACAAAGGAGGAAATGGCTTCCGAGACACCCGCCCCGGCAGTTCTGTTCTGGCTCAGCCTGCGCGAGCAGAGGGAAGTCGCAGCGGCAGCTCGGCTCGCGCCGGCCTCGCACGTGTCGCTCCCCAGGCCCCGCGCCGCCATCCGACCCACGCGGGGTCATCTCCCAAAATAAAGCAAAAATAGAGCAGAATAAAGCAAAATAGAGCAAATATAGGGCAAAATAAAGCAAAATAAAGACAAAAAAGAACAAAAATAGAGCAAAATAAAACAAAATAAACTAAAATAAAGCAGAAGTAGAGCAAAATAAATCAAAACAAAATAAAAAATAAAGCAAAATAAAGCAAAAACAGCAGAATAAATCAAAATAAAGCAAAAAAGAACAAAATAGAGCAAAATAAAGCAAAATAAAGTAAAAAATAGAGCAAGTAAAAAATAGAGCAAAATAAAACAAAACAAAATAAAAAATAAAGCAAAATAAAGCAAAAATAAAGCAAAATAAAGCAAAATGAAGCCCACTCGAGTGCCAGCAAGCAGACCCTGTCTGCTGCCCACTCCCTGTGGCGCGCACGGGCCAGTGTCTCCCCAGGGGCAGCGCTCTGCGTGGGAAGGTGGCAGGGCCCACAGACAAGAGGCAGGGAACAATGTCCCGTCTCCTCCCTTCCCGCGGGAAGCAGGAGGGGAAGGAAGCGGCTCGGGAGGCGCTCACTCGCACAAAGGCGAGCCCTGCGCTGGCGTTTCCTTGCCAACACACCCGTCCCACCGGCGCTGGAGCTGCGGGCGGCCGCGGCGCTGACGCACAGGCCTGCTGCTCGTGCTCGCTGCCCCGCTCCTGGCAGGGAAGGAAAGAGGGGTCTGCAATTCCCAACACGATGGTCTGCACTGCCCTCGCCACAGGGAACCCGTGGGACCATCAGCTGGAAAGCCCACAAGAGCGCTGGGCCTGGAGGTGCCAGGAGAAATGCGGAATGGGAAGCTGCAGGGGGGCAGGAATTTTTCCATGGGGGCAGCAGGGCAGGATGATGGTGATGACCAAAAAGGCAGGTAGGCAAGAATTCCCTTTTCAACCGCATGCTTTCACCCTGCTTTGCCTTTCCAGGGAGATAAAATCATCTAAAGAAGTGATATTCCTAAACGGGAAAAGGGAACGGCACCATTCCTAGGTATAATCTCCTTCCTAGGGCAACAGAGCTCTCTCACTCTCTCTCGTTGGCCTCCACTCAGCTAAAAATGGCAACACAAAAACTAGCAGGAGCTACAGTCCCCCCAAATCTCTGCTTTTAGCATAGAGCCACCAAACAGAGCTAAACGAGACTCCTCTCTGGCAAGGTCCCCAGAAAGCCTTTGAGGCTCCCATCCATACAAAGCAGGGAGAGCAGAGGGCAACCAGTTGTGGACCTGCAGCCTCCAGCCTCCTTTTGCCAGGGAAGGACAATGGTGGCTGCATGACTCCCATCTCCATGAGCACGCGTTGTGTCTCACAGCACCGCATGGAGCCCCGATCGAAGGGAGAGACACTCACTAGGCCGCAGAGTCGTTGAGCTGGTATTCTCGGGAGCGGTTGAAGCAGGCCTGGACACCGTTGTCAGCCCACAGCCTCCGGATCACATTGGCAAGGTCCTCTGGCATGATGCCCTGCTCCTCAGCGGTGCAGGAGAGCGCGAACAACTGGCGAGCATCGTCCTGTAGGGAAAAAGAAGCCGCCCTTCACACCTGCCCCAAAGCACACCATACATCCTGGGACTGCAAAACGCAGGGATTCACTCTGTTCTTTAGGAGTGGCAATCTCAGCTCAAGCACAGCAAAGATCACCTGTCAAAATCTAGGACCCAATGCTCTTCTCCCTGCCAGCACAGTACTAAGGCACTCACCGCTCTGGAGGAGTCGCCGAAGTCAATCTGCAGGTTCCCCATGGCCTTGATGATGGCCATGATGGACTGAATGGTGTTGCTGTAGACCACAGCTTTGTACTGCCGGCACTCCTCTTCCGAGTAGCCGTCTTCATGGATAATCCTGGTGGCAGGGGACACACACACGCAAGGTCACCATCCCACCAAGCACCTTAACCCCTCTGTCCCCTTCCCCTTTGCTGGCAGTGATGTTACTAGTAGGCCATGCTCTGCTTGGTGGTGTACACCCTCTGCTTGGTGGTGTACATCCTCCGCTTGGTGGCTTTCCCAAGCCTGGGCATCCTTCCACAGCTACTCCCAGCCTGGGGAGTGACATGGACTCTTCTCCCTATGGGGACACTGACTGCAGACATTATGGGGAGCAGGAGGGCACAGATCTGCTCAGTGGTGAACTGCTACAGGAGTTGGATGCTGTTTCAGGGCCTTGTGTGGCCTGTCGCTGCCTAGGACTATGGGTCTGAGTCCTTCTCATTAAAGGAATTTGCTTTAGGGCAGGTAAATAACTGAATGCAGCAAGAAGCTGTAAACTTTGGTAGGAAAAAGTGGTGAGGAGCTTCTTCTTCTTCCTCTGTTGTGAAGAGGAGGATGCTGTGCTAGGCACTGCCACATTCCCAGCTGCTACCTCCTTAGCCAGAGCTTGAGGAAAAGGCAGTGATCCTGCAGCTCCAGATGTGCCAGGGACAGCTGGATGAATAGAAATCACCCTGTGACTGTCAACTGGGCCTGCCCAAGGGACATATGGGATTCAAAAGCACTTGGAAGCCTCTGGGCTTGGAGCTAGCAGAAGGCACAAGGGTCTCTCCAGGATGTCCCAACCCCACTAACTGTGCTGGTACAGCTGGATCTGGGCAACCCAGTGTCAGTTGAGAGCAGGCATTCAACAACACAAACAAAAACACACCCAAAAACCTCATCAAGGTGGCCTGGGGCAGATCAACCTCCCAAGCATGGGGTTCAGATGCTCCCAGAAAGCTGGAGCCACGCTCCAGTGCCAGGCAGCCCTGGCCTGATCCTCCTGCCTCGTCTCAGAGCACAAGGTATTTGTTTTCACAGCAGCTCCCTGTGGCCGCCGTAACCACAGGCATCCGAGCCTCTGAGGTCACCTTCCGTGCCTGAATATTTCATTGGCTTGCATCGACCGGCAGTTTGCCCGCGGCTGCCTGGAAAGGCCTGCTTGCCCACGCAGCCAAGGGCTGGACACCTCCCCGAGCCTGCACTAAGGCAGCATCTAGAGTTAGGTGGCAAGGTTACTTGGGGACATCTTGCACAAAAGTAACAGATTTCAAGATTTTGGTTCTCTCCGCGGGGATGGCTTGGTCATCCTGTTTGCTCACAACAACCCTCTCTCACGGATTCGGCTCTGCAGACCATGACAAGACTGGGATCAAGGGATGGCTGCCCTGGGGAGGAATGACAGCAGCTCTGCCAAAAGAGGTCCCTGACGCGGATGCTGTCTGGCCATGGGCGACTGCAACATGGTTGGAAATACCCCTTCCACAAGCGCTATCTAGCAGAAGTTTAGCTGAAACCCAAGAGCTGCCAAACTAGATTGGCCCAGGAGGGTGATCCAAGCCTGCCTCTGCCCCTGGACCCAAGTAGTGGCTGCAACCTCCACCTCCCCAAGCTCAGCCCCAATGTGGCCAGTCCTCTGCAGGGATGATCCCGGGGGACGTGACCACCTCTCTGTATGGCTGAGCTAAAGAGATAGGGTGTCATCCTGGACGCTCATTCTATCTGCTTGCTTGGGTCTTCAATGTGGTCCACATGCAGGGTCCTACAACTGGGGAGGAACAACCTCAGGCATCAGTACAGCTTAGGGACTGATCTGGTGGAGGGAATGGAGGGAGGAAGGGGCCAAGCTCTTCTCAGTGGTGGCCAGTGACAGGACAAGGGCCAGTGGATAAAAGTTGAAAGACAGGAAGTTCCATCTGCATGTGAGGAAGATCTTCTTTGAGAGTGACAGAGCCCTGGAACAGGCTGCCCAGGGAGGTTGTGGAGTCTCCTTCTCTGGAGGTCTTCAAAATCCACCTGGATGCGACTGTGTGTCATGTGCTCTGGGTGTCCCTGCTGGAGCAGGGGGGTTGGACTAGGTGATCTCTAGAGGTCCTTCCAACCTTAATGATTCTGTGGTAATTAGGACAGCACGTGGCTCCTCCAGCTGGGCTATGGATGTGCTTCTAACACTGTGGTGACAGCATCAGCCTTTTCCCATAGGCATTTTCCCTCACAGCCAGTAGCAGGCAGCCCAGTTTTCCTGTCATCCCAGGGTGTCCCCAGCCCCTGTAGAGAACTCAGCAGGAGGGAGGGCGCAAAGTGGCAGGAGAGCCCGGGCTTACTCACTTCATCTGTTTGACGATGGTGCTCTTCCCGGACTCACCAGCACCTGCGGAGAACCGAGACACACGAGCAGTGAGCGGCAGCTCAAAGTCAGGGCTCCTCCGGTGCGACCCCAGGCACAGACCCTCCCAGATCAGCCCAGACCGGCACCAAGACCCTGCTGTCCTCAAGGACAGGTACCTTCTCGCAGCGAGCACCAGCAAGCAGCACCGCACCGCAGCACCGAGCGGGCCTGGCGCCAGCCAGAGGGATTTTTAACATTTTTAATGAGCCGCTGGGCTCCTGCAGACGCCGCCCTGGGGGTGTCCGGGTGTCACGGGCAGCTGGAGCCCCACGCTCCATCTGCGGTGCCTCCGAGCTGACCGTCGCTCCTCCCTGTGAGCGGCCACTGCTGCCTCCCGCCAGGAGAGGACAAGGGGCAGCAGATGCTCTAGCGGGCACCCCGCTGCTCCTGCACACCGCGAGGGGCAGAAACGGGAAAACGCTGCCGAGGAGAGAGCTCCTAAAGAGACCCAGTTCTGCCAGGGGCCGGCTCCTCCCTGCAAAGCCTGACCCGTGCTGGCCTCGCTGGGCTTCCTGCTGACGCACGGAAAGCTCTTGCAATCATGGCTCTGCCCTCCACAGGAACCGCTGGAGCTCGGCATACCAAGCTGCGGCGCATTCCCAGCCGCTCTTCCTATTTCCCTTGTGCAGGGAGGAAAACCAGGCAGGTTTTGCCCTCCTCTCCATCCGCTTACAATGTTTTCTTGCCAGTAGCACGCGTCATCGTCAGCTCAAACCAGCCACACCACCACTGGCTATGGCAAGAGGGCTGGGGGACCCTCCAAAAACGGTTGGCAAATGCTCTGCTGTCACTGAGACAAGGGACAGAGCAGAGCCAGCCTATCTTCCCCGGCCAGGGCTACCCCAAGCCTGTCCTAAGCTTTATCCAGACAGCAGGGAATGTCAAAGAAACTCACAGGGAAAAGTGAGCTTTCGGATGATCTTGCAATAGCTCCAGAGAAGAGAGGTAACAGGATACCTGCTCCATGGCAAGCAGGGCAGCGAGCCAGGAATTTTCCTTTGAGAAAATGGAGCAGCCTTTTAACGCAAGCCAGCCGGGCACAGGGTGACAGGGACACGCAGCCCGCCGGGGATCAAAGCAGCCGGCTCCTTTGGAGTTGCGCAGAGGCAGCAGCGCTCCCGGCACGGCTAGGCCATGGAGCCGGCCCCGCGGGAATGCCAGTTCCTAAAGAATAGGTCGCCTCAGCCCAGCCTTGCCATGCCCAAACATCTGCTTCCAGCAACAGCCCCCAAGCCAACTGCCTAGGGACGAGGGCACCAAGACTGCAGTTTGGGGCCATGGCGTTCAACCTCGTGGCCCCTCTCCCATGGGAGAGGGCTCCAGCCCTTGTGCACGGTCACCTGCTTCAGCGAGCAGGAAAATGAGCCCGGCCTCCAGCTCCTCCTGCCTCCTTGGGGGCTCCAGCTCTTCCTCCCTCCTTAGGGTTCCAGCTCCTCCTGCCTCCTTAGGGCTCAGCAACAGGCACCCCTTTATTCTCCCACCATGTGCCAAGATGCCCAGGCTCCCCCTCGGCCACTGCCAATGGTGACGATCTGGCCACCTGGACCCTCCTTGTACAAAGGGGCCTGAAGCAGAGCATTCCTGGGAAAACCAGGAAGGAGCCCTGTCACCTCCTCCAAAGGGCTTGAATTGCTCCCTATGGTAGCAGCCACCCACACATTTCTTTTTAAATGGCAAAGTACTTGTAAAACGCTGGAGCCCGCGCGGGGAGACGCACGCCCCTTCCTCCACTCCGGCAGATGCTGCAGCATCGGCATCACAGCGGCCCTGGCTTGAACAACTCTCCCGTGAGCTTGCCTAGCTGGGCTTGCTCGCAGCCCCATCTGGGATCAGAAAGCGCCTGCACCTCGTCCCTGGGCCAGGTAACAAGTAGGTCTCGCTCCCTGGGGGTTGCTCCCTCCCATTGAGTGGCAATAGGGGAAAGGGTTAAGCCATCCTGGCTTCTATGTCTGAATTTAAAAAAAAAAAAAAAGGAAGCTCAAAGGGGAACTGGAAGGGACAGCGTGTCCCCTTGCTGGGCAAGGAGCGCCACAGATAAACTGCCTTAGAACCTCGGCTAACTGCTGGATAACATTGTCCCACCTTGGGAACCGCGACATTAGCCCCGAGGATGGCAGGCAGTGAGAGAGGATGGAGCCCCATGCCGAGACTGCTGAGTCCGGCCATCATCCCAACACGGAGGCTTGAGGGCTGTGATCCGGACTCGTTTGTCCGAGCCCTCGGACTAGGACAGTGTCACTGCCTGGGCACAGCAACCTCTCCTCTCCTGGCCCCAGGAAACTGTTCTCACGTAGGGATCTGCACAGTTCCCACCCGCTGCCAAATTTCCATCGGGGGCAGGTGCTCCTGGCCCCCCAGCCAGAGCCAAAACCGGGATAAACCCGCAGCAACACAGGCCAGCCTGGCTCTGCTGACCCATTGCCACTTGCAAGCTGGGCAGAGCGTGGAGATGGGCACAGCACCAAGCCCGGCCCTCGTCTCCAGGCTCCCTTGGCATTGCCGCTGCGCTGAGCAAACATCTGCGCTGGCTGCGCGCGGGACAAGGGTGGCCTTGCCGCGTCCCACGGGCACTCTGCCTGTCGGGATCTCTTCCGCCTGCATTTTCCCCACTCCAAGGGGTCCTTCCAAGAGCCCTTGTCTCCCCAAGAGGGGCTGGTGATGCCCCCAAGGTCTATCTGCACCCATGGGGAGCCTGGAGGAGACGAGAGCGCCGGTGCCTAGCTTGCTCGGGGCCCAATGCCCCACACACCGCGTCCCCAGCTGCCACAAATGAGGGTGCCAGTGCTGCCACGCACCCTGCCAGCCTCCCAGTCCCTACTTAAGGCGGGCTCTGAGCTGCCCTTAAAGAGGGCCCCAAGCAGCTAATGGCAGGGCTGCTGCGTCCCAGGCCACAGAGCGGGAAAGGGAGATTACAGAGGAGCGCAAAAATGAAGATTATGCTAAAATTAAACCTGCAAAAACAGAGCCTGGTATTTCAGTTGAGAAGCCCCAGCAGGGAACTAGGCAGCGGAGAACCACCATGGCAATGGCAGCAAATGGGGCTTAGAGCAAGTGCCTTGCACCAATGCCTGTGGGGCAGCCACACCAATTCCATCCAAGCAATGCCCGCGAGTCATTTATGGACCTCTCTAACTCACAGGAACCAACCAGGGCATCACTCCGCCTGCAGCTAATGTGGGAAAAGGGCTTCAAGGAACATCTTGCCCTCAAAATGTGGAGCACAGCCAGGATGGATCTAGCAGATTGCCTCTTCAATTGTTTGCTTTAGTCTCTAATATTTCAGGGACCTGGGCTTCCTGCAGGTGCAGCCATTCATCAGCAGCTGGTGTCCCCAGACAAGTCACTGTTTGCTCATCCACAGGGTAGAAGATACTGAAGCTGGGCTTAAGAGACCCAGGCCCACCTTGCCCACAAAGCTAGAGCCAAAGCAAACAACACCAAGACGCAACGCACACCAAAAGGCTACAGCTAGTCGAGGCAATTGCTCCCATGCACAAGCCCTTTTTTTAAGTCTTTCTGCCACCAAAGAGAGAGGAGCCAGTCTCTGTCACAACCAACATTTACAGTTTGCTGAGGTTAGGACTATATTAAGGCTATAAAGACTCTACATGTCTACATTTATCGTTACAGATAGCTTCTCTGCTCCAAGTACACCACAGTTTCCACAATGTGCAATCTGCAGGAGACTCTTTACTCAATTCCTAATGAGTTTTTGATCATGTAAAAAAGAAACAGCAGCCATAATCAACACAGCCCCATACCTCATCTTAGCTGGGCCCTAGATGAAGTCTTGCACTTGAAGTCTCTTTGCTAGGCAATTCCTGGGATGTTCCAGCCACAGATGGGTTTCTCACAGAGCTGCACAGCTCCAAGACACTTTAAAATGCCCAAATCAAGCCACAGCAATGCCCTGCTTAGTATAAGACCAAATTCAGCCTTGGTGTTTTCCCCAGAAACCAAAGGCAGCATCCAATTTCAATAAAAAGGTTCTGCTCTGGAGCATGGCCATGGAACTACAGGGCTGTCAGTAAAATAGGACAGTCCCTCCAGGAAGATGGGATCATGCCAGCCTGTTGTGTGGTGAGGGATAGCCAGGACCATATAGGGCTCCTGCACGGCCCACACCATCACCAGTCTCAACGATGGACCCTCTCAAGCATCTCCAACCACTGAGTCAAGCAACCCAAGACGACAACTAACGCTCTGGAGCATTTCAGGTCAGAACTGGGGAGCAGAAAGGGTGCTGCAAAGAGCCGGCAGAGCTACCAGGCAGTACCCACCATCTTGACTGGTGGAGGCTTTCCTGCATGTGGGAGAAACCAGTCCCACACAGGCATCCTTGGGATGCCTGCAACATGACAGCAGCGGGGCCACGCTTTGTGATGCTCACATTGCCCAGCTTGGAAAGCTTCAGGTCCAAGCAAGTGCTTTATCGTTCCCATTGACACATTCAGTCCTTAAAAACCGCTGTACAGGATCGATTTATAAAATCAAAGCTAAAAACTAAGCAAAGCTGGTATGAGATGCACTGGAGCACATGTTACGTTGCTCCTAGAAAGCCCATCCAGCCGACAGGGAGTGGAAACAGTTAAACTACAGAGCTCGCCACCAAGCCACCCCCAAGCTTGCTCTTCTCCTCCTCCTGGCGCCCCAAGGTCGAGCCACAAAACCTCAAAGCTGAGGTCTCCTGAACCGCCTTCAAAGCCGAGCTCAGAGCTCTGCTCCCCGGCCTGCTGCAGCCCAGGGCCGCTCTCCGCCCAACTCATCTGCCAGCGGAACAAAAGCAAAAATCACTCAAGAATGTCTGAATGGCAGATTTTTTATTTTTTTTTTTAATGCACCACCAAAGCACAAGGCCAAATTCAAGTAGGAAAGAGTGTGGAAACCCACGTCCCTATAGCAGCAGAGCGGGTAGAAGCTCAGAGCTGTGGATTCCTGCTGCGTGCCTATCCAGGACTGCTGCGCTGGCATTTGTGGTCCATGCTAGCAAGTTCAGCTCAGAGCCTACACGGGACTAGGCTGAAAGTGGGGAAAATCAGGAGCAAGTTAGGATCCTGCTTCCTCGTGCATCCTCACCCCAGTCGCAAGCTCTGCCAGATGCTTCTCCCCTAGGGGCAGGGACACACCAAGTGTTTCCCTCTGCGCAACAGCCTCATGACGGACTCTCACTTCCACCTTTCCTGCTCAGACCGAGCCCCGGGGACACAGCTGCCAGCACCAGACCTGCAAGGCAGCACTCTAAGCAAATTGCAGAGGTAAGGTCATTTCCCTTGCAAACCTGCCCTTGCAGGGTCTTTGACTGCTTAGTGGCTTCCCTCACAATTCTCATTTGCTTGAGTTTGCCAAATGAATGTGTGTTTGCTCCTTATGTTTTTGAGGGTGTTTTCCCCCCTTTGTACTCCAGGAAAAACCCTCTGCATGGCTTTTTTAAGTGCTAAAACACCTGTCCCTCCCACAAGTTAGTATCTCTCCTCCATTTACTACAGCACTGGAAGGGCTACAGAGCAGAAACTAATCAATGTTGGGAGACTCCATTGAGGTTTGCACCTTCCCACAGCATTTCCACTCTTGCAATGGTGCAACCACGCATCCAGCTCCAAGCACCAGCAAAGGAATAAGTCAGCAGCTATCATGCAAGATAGCAGCAGCACCAGTGCGAAGATATGAGTCAGTTCCTATCTTCATGCAAGACATCAGTTCCCACAGATTCACTGGAAAGAGCTCTCTGTTTCCCTGACACCGGGGTACGGAAATTGTTCCTACCTTTCCTCCTTCCCCAGAAGGGTCAGGAAACAAATCCATGGATGAATTAAACGAGCAAGGGGCATCTCCTTAGAGAAGATGCACATTCCCAGCTCTGGAGATGCAATCCTCAGCACTGCAGCACGTCACATATTAGCCAGGAAGGAGCTCAACAAATCACCAGGGCCAATATAAGCTGGGAAGCAATATCCAGTGGTTCAGCACTCATCCTTCAGAGGCAGGTCTACTGCCTTTCCTGCAGACCCTGGAAAACTAATGTCAAGACCCTGGAAAACTAATGTCAAGATTTGCCCTAGATCAAGAAAGCAGCGAAGGTTGTGAAGGATCTGGAGTAGAGACCTTCGGAGGAGCAGCTGAGGGAGATGGGATTATTTAGCGGGGGTTATTTAGTGTGGAGAGGAACAAAGTCAGGGGAAACGTTGTCCTTCTCTAGAGCTCCTTTAAAGGCAGTTGTAGTGAGGTGGGCGTCCACCTCTTCTCCAGAAGAATTCTGGCTAGCACTAGGAACAATGGCCCCAAGTTGTCCCTGGGGAGGTTCAGGTTAGCCCTTAGGAAGAATTTCTACAGGGAAAGAATAGGCAAGCATTGGAACTGGCTGCCCAGGGATGTGGGGGAGTCACTGTCCCTGGCAGTGTTGAAGAAACATGTAGATGGGCAGCCTGTAGATGCTGCACAGTGTGAGCACAGAGGTGGCCTCCACATCTCCATCCTGCCCACAACCCAATGCCAAGGAGCCTAGAGTCCTGCCCTGGAGACGTTTGGAGGTCCATACTGACTGCCAACTCATTGGACACTGCATGACACTCATCCTACCTCCTGTTGTCTGGAGAAAGCTTCACCGCTAGCACAGAAACCTGCCCTGAACAAGATGTTTAGCTGTAATTGAGCTCTCGAGCACCAAGTCCCAAGCTACCACTAAAATTATTCTGTGAAAATAACCAGCCAGGTCTTTGGCATTCTCTTCCCAGGCAAAGGCCAAAGCTTCAGGCAATGAAACCTCCGCCGGGAAAAGCATCCTTGGGAAGGGTGTTCTGACTTGATGGAATCAGCTCTTCCAGTCGGTTCTCTCCATGCTTAAACCTCACAACAGCTTTGCTTGGCCCACGGACTTGCCATGAAAGTGAAGGCATGACAGGCTTTTCTCCTTCTCCTCCACCACAAGTTTTGGAGATAGGTGCTCACCTAAGAACCCCAGCAGTTCCACACACTGCAGGGAGACCCATACACACCTCGCCAGAGCCCCTGCTCCCTCCTGTGATCCCCACCTTCATCAGCATCTGGTACCAGGCAGTCTGTTGCCAGCAAGTCACATTGCTCCCATGCCCCGTCCCAAGCACAAATAACAGGTTCCTACAGGTTTGCAGAGCAGCTCTGCTTAGTACCTTCGCCTTTGGAATAGTTACGGGGGCTGTGCCACGGGATTTGCCCATAGTCTCCCCCTTGCACCAGGCAAGAGGCTGAACGATGTCTGCAAACGCTCTGCAGGCCCCTCCAGCAGGACCCGGGGAACATCTGTAGCATCTTTCTCCCGTTATGGGACTCCTTGGATGACACGTGTTTTTCATTTCGCCCAAAATATACTATTTGGCTGGAATCTCACAGGCTTGACCCGAGGGAAAAAATATTGCATTGGGTTTGGAAAGACGGATCAGATTTCTTTCTTTCCACCCAGAGCCTCCCCCAGGTTTTAAAGGCTGTCTCCTTCAGAAAAAGTTTTTCTGCAGGGAACCAGAGCTGTGCAAAAAAAATGTAAACCTTTGCAAATCAAGGTAGGCTGCTTTCAGGAGCACAGCGGGCTGCTAAGGGCCACGAATGAAGCAATGCTCAGGAGGAAGCTCATCTATAGAGCGCCTTTAGAGAATTCACCCCAAAATCACAAAAGCCCAAGAGACTCTGGACTATGAAATTAGCCCCAGCTGGTGCTGGTGAGAATGCAGCAGACCTCATGGCTCCAAGAGCCCCAAAGAAAGGCTTGGAGAAAGCGACCTCAGCATCTTCTCCCCTCCCACCCTCTGGACTCACAGACAACCCCGGTTAAGGCAGCAAGGAGGAAAGGCCACAACACTCCACTCTACGCAAGAACCACCCTCATTTGCTAGAGACTAACCCTCAAATCATGCAATAGGGAAGGCCAAAGATGCTCCCCGTCTCTGAAAGCAAAATGTGGCCACACAGCAGCCTCACCAGCAGGACACCAGCCAGGCAGGAGCAGACATCAGGCCCAGTGCTGCAAGCAGGCGCTCAATAATCCTGTGACAGGCTGTTGCCAGGGACCTGACAGCCAAATAGCTCAAGGTGATCCCGCTCAGTGGTTGCATTAAACATCTGCTCATCATTGCCGTGGCCAGTGGTAAGCACCAGGATAGGGGCTATAAAATCAGCCTGCTCTCATCACTGCATGTGTTTGTTCTCTTCTACCTGTCCTCACACAGGGCTCAGTTCCCAGCTCTGGACTCTTCACTGGCTGCTGTGGCCAAGAAAGCAGCTTCAAGATATCTGCCTGCTAGGCAAGAATGGGACTAACTCATCCCCATCGCCTTCACCACCCCAGGGCCCATGAGCAAAAACTGCTGCTCCAGAGGAAGCACGAGTTGAGGCCACCCCACCTCTCATCCCATAAGACAGCTCCTCTATGAGCATTCTCACCACATAAGAGGCTTTTGCCGCTATGTTTGTTTTGCTGTCACTTCCCAAGGGAATTTCAAGCTCATGCTCAGCTCCTTCCCCACCAGCACCACCTCAAAGCTTGTCCCAACTCACTCACCCCACAAGCCCAGGGTTTTGCATTTCCCTTACAGCTCATGGCATAACAGCTATAACTCCATGCACTACGAGGTCAACCCACTCTGTCTTCAATACCAACAGTCAACTGGATGAAGCCAGTCAGAGGAACCACATGTCCAAATCCAATCACCTGTTGAGCCTGCTGTGGACACAGCGAGTCCAGACGGTCCAACCAAGCACCTCATATCGCTCAAAGCCAAGCAGGCTCAAAGCCTCATCTGGAAACAGCTTTCCATCTACACATTATGTCATGTTGGCTGCAGGCAAGGTATTCTTTCCTTTTTAATCCTTATTTAACAGAAGCACTTTAGTACCTCATTAATCCTGACAGCATAATCCCAGGCTGATTAGTCAAGTTAAGTGTCTGCCTTCAAAGAAGAGGGAAGCAAGGGCTGGTTCTCCCTCACCCGGGTGCATGACGGCTACAGCTAACACCTTAGCAGCTGCAAGGAGCCCACAGCTACAGGGCAAAGGACAGTCAGATGGAGGAATCCTGGGGCAGAGCACAGATCGCTCCTTCATGCCAGTCTCTAGGAAGAGCTTTTGTGACATTTTGCTTCGGTTTGGCAGCATGAGCTTTGCAGAAGCCCAGCCAGACACGGGCAGCAGGTACAGTGTGGAGAGATGGCCCAGGCTCAAGCCCAGCCTGGGAAGAGTGCAGGGCTCTGGATGACACACCAGAGCCACGGAGTAGTGTCAGCTGGGACTGGCCTGCCCTAAGAAGAAGCTGCAAATTGGCCAAAACCCTGACACACAAGGCTTGGATGAGGGGGATCGCTAACCAGCCTCTTGGATGCAGCCGCAACAACAGCATGAGGAAAAGTGGGACAAATCCAAGCAGATTGCAGCACTCTTTGCCCTCGCATCGTTTCCTATCTAACTCTGGACCACAGGGAGCGGAGGTTATTTTTGCACAAGCTCAGCAGGGCCAGGCTCTTGCTGTCAGCTCCTCACCTGCTCCAGGAATGATGCTCCCAACAGCAGACCTGGGTGACAAGCCCCAGGAGGAAAACCATGCCACAGTCTGCAATTAGTCTCCTACTTTGATTTCCCTCTCAAATGGCCTCATTTGGCTAATGAGCAGCCTGCTGGTAATTGCCTGGAAAGCTGTGCTCTTCTTCCTACAATGTTATCCAGGACAGATGGGAACAGAGTGGCTGGGACACAGGGGGTGATGTGAAGGTCTTGCAGATGAGTATGGAGGATGCCAAGAACGATTAGCACCACCACAAATCCAGCCCCAGAGCCAGATGCCAGGCTGGAAGGAGGAAATCAAGTTTCCTCGTCCAAGTACGTTATGTCAGCACTAGCTCCAAAGTCTGCACCAACATAGACAGTGGACTAGGCTCGGTCCAATGCCTCACCAAGACCTGGCTAAAGAGGGTCTATGTCATCTGCTGGGTCAGCATGGCCATGGTCCCCCTGCTACGTAGCTACTGGGTGCTTTTCCAAGCAGGCCAGGACTTTGACTGACCCATTGCTCTCACAGTTGCCCACCAAGCACAGAAGACCACACTTGGGTGCCACATGCCTCAATGGAGGGTGCCCAGGTGCCACTGCTGAGGAGCTAAAGGCAGGCGTGAGAGAAACCTCTGCCCAGGAAGCCTGATGGAACAAATGGGACCAGAGGCACCTGGAGATCTGGAGCAGTTGGGAGAAGGAGGAATGAGTGTTTAACCTCTGTAGGGCACAGGAGCACAGTGGGGTGATAAAACTGGTTTATCTGCTAACTAAAGGCACGGTGGAGATAAAAGCCCCAAGTCACGCGCCAGCTCCAGGACCCAGTCAACTGCCTTGCCGTGCGACTTCCCGAAGCAGCGGGAGGTTTGGGACAGCTGGCTCCTCTAGCGCCAGTGCAGTGCCGTGCACACCTGGGAAAGGCATCGCACCCTGTCCACAGAGAGGCCGGGGTGAATGAGAGGACGTGGATGAGGAACGCCCAAGTCCTGCAGCCTTGAGCTCCCCCAGCCCCCAGAACAGAGGCAGCAAAAAGCTGCTCGCTGCGACACATCCATTCCAGCCCCTCGCAAACGTCCATGGAGGCCGTGGCCCCACAGCAGCCTGGTTCCAAGTCCCTGAGGCTGCCAGGGTACAGCATTCCCAGGAAGCCGAGTCATCCCGGGCTTCCCTGACCCGAGCTTCGCAAGGATTCACAGCTCCTGCCCTGCACTAACCCTTTGGCTTTGACCCTCCAGAAGGTGGAGGGTCCAATGGGCAGAAGGTGGCAGGGAAGCAGAGTAAAATGGTTCATTATTGGTTTTAGTCAGCGCTTGAACACTCAGAGTGAGGAGCGGGTGCTGCTGTGGTAGGATTACAGCCTCTCCAGCAGAGACTTTCTCCTCCCAGCCTTCTCCTGTGGTACCTTCCAGCCCCCTTTTCCTCTTCCCCAAGAGGACATGAAAGTTTTCCAGCCGTGCTGCTCCAATCCCTGGAAAAAAATAACCCCTGCCACCCATTCAGCGCCATAACAATCTGCAGGCGGAGTGCCAACGAGCACGGGAAGGGCTCGCGCTTCCCAAGGCAGGGCGGCTTCCAACGCGCCGCCAAAAACAAAGAGGGCACTTCCTAGCCAAGCAGGAGCTCACAAGGCGGGCGAACCACCGAGCAAAACACCTTCCGCGGCCCTTCCTGCCCTCGTCTGTGCTTCCTCCGTCACAGGTGGGAGGTTTCTTATCCATCTGGGCAACTTCCGATGGAGAAGCAAGATGTGGCTTTCCTTCCGTCCCCCTTCAGCCTCAAAGGATCAGGTGAAAAAAATAAAGCATGGTGGGGGAGGGAATGCTAAGGCCTCTGTGGTCACCCAAGCAGCCCTGGGTTGCAACGACACAGTGCCCACCATGCAAACAAATGCAGGAAGGAGCCCAACCGGGAGCTGTCTCCAAGCAGCAAGGATCAAGCAAACTCGCGCCACCTAAGCCCAGGTAAAGGACAGTGGGTAGACAAGCGCATCATGGCCTGGTGACATCCAGAGATGACCTCCAGGGAGAGTAAAAGCAGGTGAGTGTGGTGGGACGCTCCCACCTGCACTGCTGGCCATGCACGCAGGGCCCTCTCCTCCCTTCCTGGGTGTATGTGCACGTGGGTCAGGATGGGAGGTTTGGATTTGTTTGGGGCATCCCCGAGCTCATATAAACCTCCTCTTTCGTCCCAGGGACAGAGGAAGTTTTCTTCCAGCCTGCTCTTTCAGCCCTCTCCTTGCCCAGAGCAAAGCTGAACCCAAGATCACGGCCGTTCCCATCCACTGGGACAAGACACTTTTCGTTCCCAGCTCAACATCTCTCAGAAATAGGAGGAAAAAAATAGGAAAAAAAAAGGGAAAAAAAAGGAGAGAGAGAGATCCCTGGTGGGTTCTTTTGCCTTTGCAAAAATCATTTCCAACAATTTAAAATAGGCAAACCAATGCTGGCTTCCAAAATGCCCTGTTAAGCTCCTACCAGCATTTTGTCAGAGAAAAATTATTGCGTTCCTGGATATTTTGGGGGCTGCGATTTAAGCTTTTTACGGCTTCTTTCCATACAGCCCTGACATTTAACGCAATATTTAGAGAGCTGACCACACTTCCAACGGACAGGCAAGACTTGCTCCAAACAAAGCCCTTATCTCGCTACTTAATTAGCAGTTAAGTGCGTCACTAGTTTGTCCCTGAAAAAAAAAAAAGTCTGGGACTTGACTATCTGCTAAGAAACAGGGGGTGGGGTGTCCGAAAGAGCCTTCACACAAGTCCCAGTAGGGTTGTATTTCAGGGAGACGCTTGCATGTGAGGGACCCAACTGGCCTTTTCTCTGAGCTGGCACCTCCAGCCAACCCATTTCTTTGAGCTGGCATTGGGTGGCATCTCCAAACTACTTAACCAGCCCCAAGCAACCTAAGCAGATGTTTCTTTGAGCTGGCAACAGGTTGCACCTCCAATCACTGTGACCAGAAAGGCTGGAGCAGCCTCCCTTTGTGAATGCCTGCTTGTCTTGAAAAAAGGAGATCACGTGGACAGTGGGCCAAAGCTGCAGAAGGCAAAGTCTTCAAGAGACTGGCCCATCTCACCACGCAACAGGCAAAGAAGCCACAAATGGTTCTGCAATGGGGACCAAAGCTGCCAGGGGACAAGGAGAGAAGGTGTTCTCACCTGTTGCATGGCATAACCACATTTTTTACTGCAAGGCGCTCCTTGAAAATTCCAGCTTTGCCATGCTTCGCCTATGCAGAAATTCATTTATTGTTTACCGGCTTTCAGTCCTTGGCTACAACACACAGGATGGTAGAGGCTACAATCTGCATTTGTGTAGGGTAAAGAGGATCCACCTTCGCAGAGGCCTTTAAAGCCCCATCAGGCTATGGGATGTGAGCCACCTCTCTTCTCCTTGGAGTCCTCCTGCCAGACAAGTGCCAAAATTCACCACTTACAGTCATCTGCTCCTGCTTACGGAGGAAAGAAATGACTAATGTATATTTTTCAGGGATCCTTACCTCTTGGAACAACACATGAATGAGACTGGAAGACGACGGGAAGTTACATCTGCCAACAAACCAGGACCTGACAGCACTGTGCTGAAAATGCGACTGTGACGAACCCAGAAAACAGAAACAAAACAAGGCAGAAAACAAGACAGAAAAGGCAAGAGATCTGAAAACTATATCCAGCATCAGGGGGACCTCAAGGGCGCATCAGCTGAATGGAGGGGACCTCTGGAAGATCTCCCATGGGCCTTCCATCCTAGACAGGTCTTCATTATTCCCATGCCATTTCTTAACAGAGAGAAGTGTGGAGATGCTGGAGAGGGGGAAGCAGAGGGTCTTACACTGGCAGAGCTTCCACTCCATGGGACAACAGGCAGACAGATGGGGTGTGAGCAACAGGCATGTCCCATCTCTTAATTGCTTTGCCAATAAGACTCGCTGGCTAACTGCACCTATTTGTTTAGTGCATCGATTTGCTGACATTTCCTCCTCCTGTGTATTCAGGGCAACCTCGAACGGATGCATCTCCATCCACAGGAGCCCAAAAGGACTCAGAAAAGAGATTCCCCTCCCTTGGCTCTTGCAGGCGAACAGAGGCCACGTATGAATAAGCTGCATCACATCCTCCCCGAACCCGCCACCAGCCTCCACCGCACACTGGGACGGGCACAGGGCTTGGCTTCCAGCCAGTCAGGTCTCAGCACAGCAGTTTAAAGAGCGTATAGCAGTGTCTTCTGCAGCAGCGAGAGCAATGAACCTGCTTGCCATACTCCTTCCCTGCCCATAGGACATCTCAGCACAGTTTTGTCTTGCAGCCGAGCTCTCTACTTGCTGCAGCCCCAAAAGGGCTTTGCCAGGACTGAGCAAACCCCAAACTCTGCTGCCTTTTCTTCAGTTCCCAAGTGGGTCCCAAGTTCCAGGGCTCACTTTCACCCACTACCTTCCAGGGCTCAAGGTGGACCTCCCTTCCACTCACTTGCCCCTTGACTACAAAACAACAGGGCCCTGCTCCAGCTCCAACAAGTCCCCTGTTTAAGCTGGGCATCAAACACGAGACAAGGTGGATGAACACACTGAACGCAGCAATCCCGGTTTCCCGATATGAGGCTGCTACCAAAACCAAGATCACAGCCAGGCTGCCTCCGTACACACGGGCAGCGTTCAGGAGCAGCTTTCAGGAGCAAAGCTATGGGGTATTTTACATGTTTTTCTGCTGCTGGGACTCTGGTCAAGCAGGCACACGGGGATGGCCCAAGTTACACAAGGGAAAACTCCCTTCTTCCAGGGTTTCCGCCGTGACAGGCCGCGGGGAGGTGGGCGCACGGCCTCGCCACGTGCCCGGGTGCTGCACGGTGTTGTGCAACGCTCGCATGCAGGAAGGGGCCCTGGCACCGCGGCGGCGTTCAGAGCCACAGGGCCCAGGGAAGGGGCCCGAAGAGCCACAAGAATGAGCAGCCCAGAGCACTGTCTTATGTCCTCAGCCCCACTGAAGCCACCCAGGCTCAGCCTCTGCCCGGATGGCCTTTAGGAAATGAGAAGGTGGCCTGGAGGGGCTTGGTTCATGTGGTCCCTTACTGCTTTTCTCCACCTCGGACCACAGCAGAGCAACCTCGGAGTGGGCAGCTTCCCTCTGAACAGCAACAGATCCAGCCTGAAGCAAGGAGGAAGGAAACAGGGTGTTTGCTCGGCACTGAGCAAACACAACTGCTGCGGCCCAGGAGTGGAGCCACGAGGCTCAAGGAGCCAAGGATCAGAAATTGCTAAACTCTCACAAAATACAAAGATCCCAGTCTGGGTAGACCAAAGGAGCCCATATGCCCTAGGAGGGCTGTATGGGACTCGAAGGTCTTGCTCGCAGCCCCTATGGACTCCTGGGCTACCAACACAAGAGCCTCGCGTAGCAGGGGGACACTTAAGTTGACAAAAAGCAATGCCACTAAAAGAAGAGAAAAACATGCAGAGGTGCATCCTTTGGGGGAAGGAGGAAGAGAAGGAGGGTTGGGGCTGGGACCACGTTTATGGGAAGAATACATGCACACCACAAAAACACACACCCAGCCTTTCCCACTCGCTGCTGACAGGAGATGCTGGCTCGTGAACACCTGCAAAGCTATTCCTGGAGCTTTTCTTTTCTTTTTTTTTTTCTTCCAGGAAACAAGGAACTTGTGCTCCATTTCTGCCTCTCCACCACCAGAAATAGCAACCCTCAGTTTTTTCCCTCCATCCCTGGTGGCCGTTTCCATGTCTGTCCTCGCCTGTGGCTGTGGAGGCTACAGGGTGGCCACAAGCAACCGGGCAGGCACAGCCAGGGCTCCCAACGCACTCAAGAGGAGCCCACACTTGCATTTGAGCACAGATTTACAGCTGGAAAAGCCCAGACTCAGCCTTGTCCTGGCGACGAGCTCCGTCCCGCCTGCCCGCACGGAAGCTGAAGCGTCAGCATCTATTTCTGGGCTTCCGAAAAGGAAGTTTCTGAATGAAGTCATCCGGCCCTCTGCATCAGGAGTGGGGAGGTCGCCCTCCTCCCTGCACTCCAGGCAACGGTGCCGCCTGCCTCCATGCTCCTGGAGGGCTGCAAGTGCCTTCCAAAAGCACTCTGAGCCTCTGGTTTCCTGCAATGTACGTGGCACTAGGCACGCTGCAGAGCGGGCACCACGCCAGGGACCCCTCCGAGCTGCTCCAGCCATTTGAGGGTCCCACGCAACGGGCAGCAGCGGCACCAGGCTGAGCTGCTCCCGCTTTCCCTTGCAAAGCAAACTCAGGTGATGCGGCTAATCCTGGCTCAGCCTGAGGGCTGCGAGGTCCCTTGGCCACTGCCAAGGGGCAGCTCCCGCCCAGGGATGGAGCTGCAGCGGGAAGCTGCGGAGGCTCCCAGCCCTTGGAAGCAGTACGGGGATGCAGGCGAAGCGCAGCCAGGCAGCAGGTCAGCCCCTCTCCAGGGAAAGGCTGCTCTGCGCCTCAGCTTCCCTGGGGCTTGGCTGCTGCTCCCAGAGCTTCTGCCACAGCCTGGGCTTCAACGTCACATTCCCAGCAGCTCCAGCAGGGCTTGGAGAGCAACTTTCCCAGGGACTGCAAAGCAGATCTTCTTGTCCGAGCAGTCTCCAGAGCCCTCCCTGGGGCCCGGGGGTGCCCGGCACACTGTAAACCTGCCCTGCACGCACGGTTTTCCCCAAGAAGAGGCAGCCTCCGGCTTGTCGGGGCGGAGGATTAGTCAGCTCCGCCTGGGGCCGGTGATTCAGCCGGCCTGCGGACCGGAAACGCGAGCTCCAAGGCAGCTTGGCGCAGGAAACCCGGCGGCTACGCAGAGGAAACGCCGGCCCGAGGCTCGTGCGGAACCGCTGCTGCCGTGTCCGCTTCTCGAGCCCCGTGTCCGCTTCCCAAGCCCCAGGGATGCGGGACAGGAGCCGCTGTCGCCGTGTCCACTTCCCGAGCCCCAGAGAAGCAGGACAGGAGCTGCTGTTGCCATGGCCACCGCCATGGCCTGCTGCAGGACAGGAGGGTTTCCCCAGCCCCAAAGCACCCTCCTCTCGGCCCTACCTCCCCCCAGGCATCCGGGGCAGCGAGACAGACCCACACCAGACACGAGGAGTGTCTTTGCCATGGTGAACTGCCCTACAATCGCGCGCTACAAGGGCGCACTGGTTCTCAGCTTCCTCCTCCCCTCCAAGGCCTCTCTAGATGCTCCTCCAGCTCCGTCCTGAAGCCTTCGGCACACTTCGCCGCTGAAGAGCAAGGAGAAGCTGGGCAGCTTGGAACCACATGCCAGGGCTGGGGTGGGACAAGGATTTCGGGATGGTTTTTGAGGAGAGATTTAAACGCCTGCGATTTAATCAGGGAAGGCCGGGCTTGGAGCCCCGGGAGGCAGAAGCAGGATTAGGCAGAGCAAGGCTGAGGGGAGGGGAGCAAGGAAGGGAAGTAGAAAGAAACTAAAAAAAAAAAAAAAAAGAAATAACAAACGCAGGAGGCCGAGTGCCGCACACACGCACGCAAGCGGCGGCTCGCTCGAGCACTCGGGAAACGGAGCCTCCGAAAGTCACAGCTGGGCCCTCCCTTCCTCTATTTTTATGCAAGCAGAAGCAGCCGCCCCTGTAGCGCTGGCTGTGCTGCCAGCAAGGCGCTCGCAAAGGCGGAGCGGAGGGTTTCGAGAGGTCAGCTGCCTCCCTGCCTTACCGCCACGAGAGAAAAAAACAAACCCCGAGGCAAACACCCAACATCCAGCTCGCATCACAAACGGGATGATAATGATGGTGATGGAGGAGTCGAAGATCAAGATCCTTCTCATTTTTTTTTTTTTTTTAAACTCCAAAGTAGGGAGACGATGAACTGGAGGCTTTAAACATAGGCCAAAGCGCAGAACAACAACCAAATCATCCCTGCTGCTGCTGACGGCCACCACAGCAGAAACATTTGTTTGCATGGGCAGGTGCATCGCGCTCATCCTTTCTGCTGTGGGGGCTCTGCTTCGCAGTCCCGCACGGTCCACGAAGCTGTCATTTGGCCCCATGGAGCTGTTATTTGCCCCATGGAGCTGCTATTTGCCCCCACAGAGATGCTATTTGCCCCCACAGAGATGCTATTTGCCCCCAGGCTGCAGGGCAGCACAACAGACAGCCCCATCCCGCTCAGCAGGCATGGGGAAGGACCCACGGGAAGTCGCCTGGCAGCGAGACCCGTGACCAAGCCAGGGCCGCTGCGCAAGGGCAGAAGAAATGAGAATATCCTCTTCGAAAGGCAGCATTGGCAGAGGGCTGGAGCGCATCGGAATGAGCTCCGCAGCCCTGCTGTCACCAGCACAGCCCGAGTGGTTGCAGCTCATCCCGGGGGTGCAGCGGTTCCATGGGGACGGATGCTCCCCGGCCACCTTGCTCTGCTCTGCCAACGCTCCCACAGGGCTGCCAAAAGGTTCCTTAAGCAAAGCCCCTCTCAGTGATATCGTTAGTCTGTGACTGTGAAGAGACAGGGAAGAAACACCGCATCCTCCCTGGCAAAACTGGGCACGTTGCTCCACTTGCTCTGCTATTGAAAGCATGCTTAAGTCTCAGCGCCCTAAATAAAGGCAGCCTTTAATTTCTCTATCAAACGAAGTCATTCTTCTCCGTGTCTGCAGAGACCTCGGCACGGGGGGGACCTTGGGCACTCCTGGGCTTGCAATAAGCACCTGGTGCTGGAGGAGGGGATCTTCCCCCGGCTCCTTCTGCTGCAGCCAAGTGAATCAAGTGAAGTTCGTGCACAGCTGGAGGTAAAAGGTGCCATCCCCACAGGCAAAGTTGGACGTTGGCCAAAGGACATCAGCTCGGGCCTTTACGGCCTAGCGGACTAAGCACTAAGCTATGGAAATCCCAAAGCAAGTGAGCGGTGAGTTGGGGAAGAGCCAAGCCCAATGGGCGGCTGCTGCTCACCTCGGAGGGGGACAGTGCAAGCGGAAAGGAGTGATTTCAGTCCCGATTTCAGGGCCTCCCTGAGCCGCCAGCCAAGTGCTTTGATTTGCCAGCGCGGCGGCTGCGACCTCAGCCCGGCCCACAGCCCGAGCGCACAAAAGCCACCGTGTTCACTGGGTGGGGGGGAAAAACGTTCCCTCAGGCTCATACAAGACCTTGGTTCTCCCCAGGCTGCAGCTGCCTGCTCCAGGGCAGCTAACGGTGCCGAGGAAAGCCTTGTAGGGCTCACAAAGCCCTGGCTCACTTCAGGTTGGCAGAGCAAGAGACATCCTTCTCCACACCAGGAGCAAAGAAAAAGCAAGGGGGAGGGGAGGAAAAGATGTATGAAATCCCACGAACTCCGAGTTCAGAGCCTCCATTTTCCCTTGCAAGCCATTAACTGTCGCGATCCCCCATCAGCACTGGGGCCCGTGCAGCCGGCCTCACCACACGGAGCATCTCCAGGAGCAGGAGCAGTGGCGCAGGGGCTCTCGTCTCCTTCCCTGCTCATCCCAGCCTGGCTCCGCACTCGCTTTCAGGCAAAGACGCTGGGCAAGAAGGGAGCTCCCGCTGTGGGGTGGCCGTGGGGCTGCGAGCAGCCACTTCGCCTCCCTCCCTGAGCATCTTTCAAGGCTCAGCTTCTCCTAGAAAGAGGCACTATTGACCCAGGACTTCAGCACTATTTACACT
>JAUBOD010000403.1:0-11637 GCA_032353885.1 Nothura maculosa | reverse complement strand
AGGGCAGATGTTCCAGGCCCCTGATCATCCTGGTAGCCCTGCGCTGGGCTCTCTCCAGCAGCTCCACATCCCTCTTGCACTGGGGAGCCTAGTACTGGACACAGTACTCCAGGTGTGGCCTCACCAGGGGCCTCACCTTTGGTGGAGCTCGGTGGGCAGAGGTGCTGGTGGGACTAGCTCTGCAGAGCTTGTGCTGCTGTGCCCCTTCTCTGGGCAGTGTGGCACTTAGCAGGGTCACGAGGCTCCCATGCAGAGATGTGTCAGCCTAAACTGGGGAGCCCTTCATTCCCCCGGGACTCCTTGTGGCAGCGTGGGCCCTAGGACCCTCTGCACCCCCTGCTCGTCACGTCTTCCACGTACAGCATGTGAATTTGCCTTGGCATCTTTCTAACCCATGCTCTGGTGGGGGTTTCTTTCCTTTGGCAGGACCTGGTGTCGTGTCTGACCTGCCTAGAGGGCATCTTCACCGGCCCTGGCGTGGGCGACGGTGGCTCCGTGCCCGTGCAGCACAGTGCCCTGCACTGCAGCGCCCTCCAGTCCTGGTCCCTGCTCCTCACCATCTGCCCCCCCTCCCACATCAAACGCATTTTGGACAAGTGAGTGAGGCGGTGCCAGGTGAGCCTGGCCCTGCTGGGCACAGTGAGGCCATGTGGGGCTCAGGGTTCGTGCAGCATCGGGCCAAATGCCTCCATGCGGGCACACGAGAGACGAGGAAGGGCCCCTGGCTGCTCGTGGGACCTCACGCCCCTTGTGCCTTCCTGCCGCAGTCACTGGCTCAAGCTGCCCTTGCTGCTGTCCAGCAACAGCCTGGCGCTGCGCATCGTGGCCGGAGAAACCATCGCCCTGCTCTTCGAGCTGGCCCAGGACATGGAGGTAGCGTTGGGCACTGCTGCCTGGGAGGTGGCTCCGTGGTGGATGGTGAGGCAAGGTGCAAGGGAGCTCCTGGAGCTGGCGGCTGTTGGGGTCTTGCTGGCTGCCTGTGCTGCTGGCAGAGCTGGCACTCGGGTGACATGAGAAGCTGGAGCTGGCTGGGTGTGCAGGTGCTTCAGGCTGGAGCCCTAAGCTCCTGCTTAAGAGGAGGGATAGGCCCAGGTTGTCTCACAAGCCCCTCCTGGGGATGGCAGCTGTTGGCCATGCCAAGAGCCTTGCCCACTCCAGACCGCTCTTTCCTGACAGGAGGACTTAGGCCACCAAGACACTGAGTTCCTGTGCGCCCAGCTCAAAGTCCTGGCCACCGAGAGCAACAAGTATCGGGCCAAGACGGACCGGCGGAAGCAGCGCTCCATTTTCCGGGACATCCTGCGCTTCATTGAGGTACCCGTGCCCAGGGAGGCCGTGCTCTCGGGTCCTGGGAGAGGACAGGCAGGACAGGCACTGCGCCCTGCCCTGCAGAGCCCTGCGCAGTGTGGGCTGGTGCCCAGGTGCCTCTTGATGCCCCTCACTGCCCCCAGAGCGGGGAGTATCAGGAGGAGACCATCCGCTTTGGCCTGGAGTGTGTGTACGTGGACAGCTGGACGCGTCGGCGCACGTACCAAGCCTTCAAAGAGGTGCTGGGCTCCGGCATCCGCCACCACCTCCAGGTGGGTGCCGGGTGTCAGGGCCGAGCGGGTGGCAAGACGCTGCCAGCAGGGGCTGACGGACCCCTTGGCCTCCCAGAACAATGAGCTGCTCCGGGAGATCTTTGGCCTCGGTCCCCCGTTGGTGCTGGATGCGGCTACTCTGAAGGCCACTAAAGTCTCTCGCTTTGAGAAGGTGGGTGCCGACAAGGCTGGGTGCTAGGGGGACAGGGAACAGTGCCCCCGGGGCCAGGAGAGAGCTTTGCAGAGCAGTGCTGGGTTCTGCCTTTCCATCTCCTGGAGCAGGGCTGGGAAGGACCCTTCCCATTTCTGGAGGGCCTGAATGGTCCTCGACTTTAGAGCCCGGTGGTGCTGCCCTTGCCCAGCAGTGGGCTCTGGCCTGGCACCCACCCGTGGCTGCCCCGCAAGCTGGGGTTGGCCCTGTGGGGCGCAGGGTGGCTCCCTAACCTCTCTCTTCTTCCTTCTCCCACCCAGCACCTCTACAATTCAGCTGCCTTCAAAGCCCGCACGAAAGCCCGGAGCCGGGTACGGGACAAGCGGGCGGACGTGCTGTGACGGGCAGAGCTGCCCCCCGGCCGCTGCCCCCCGGACTGCAGACCCACCACTGTGAGGGGCACATGCCCCTGGCCCTTGGCCTTTTACACATGTACAGCAGAGTATTTAATGCCTGGTGCTGCCTCGCTGGGGGTTGCCCCCTCTTTTATTTTTTTAACCAAAAAAGAAGAAAAAGGAAAGAAGAAACTGGGGGAGAGAGGAGGGATGGCAGTGCTGCTGTGTGCCTGCTCTGTGCCAAAGGGGATTACTGCTCCACAGGGCACAATGGGAGAGGATGTCCCAGGGATCCTTCCATTTTTGGGAGGGTAGTTCCCTCGCTTGTGCCTCCCCTCCCTCCCAACCTCAGGCTTGCCCAGCAGGGCCAGGACAGTTCTTGGAGGGTTCCCTGGGGGAGGATGGAGCTTGGGTTCCTGGTGTTGGTAGTGGAGAGGGTTCCCTGGGTGACCCCAGTGAGGGTTGTTTTGCCCACAGGGCTGACCCAGCTCCCTGTGCCTCCACCCCAAGTGCCCTCCATGCTGTCACAGTGGGCGGCCAGTGACAACTGTGACACCCACGCGTGAAGGCCATGGGCTGCCTGGCCCTGCCAAATGACTGTGCAAAGCCAGCGCTTTTGCAACCCCTTCTGTGGGCAGCAAATTCCCTGTGGGGCAGCGGGCACCTCCCTGTGTTGCCTCTGCCTCCCTAGGGTGCCAGGCTGGGCAGAGCTTCCTGGGGCACCTCTGTTGCCTGCCCTGGGCAGGGGCTTCTGCCTCGAAGCACTGAGGGCTGCAGGGGGCAGCAGTGTGGCCGTGCCAGCTGCAAGTGACTCCCTTTCCCCTTCCCCCTCCAAATATATTTATCTGGGTGACTTGATAAGACTTGATTGCTGCAGGTAATTAAAAGTTTGATTGCAGGGTGCCCGCTGCTTTATTTTGAAGGGGAAAAGCTGTGGCCCAGGGCTGCTGCTCCCCTGTGCGCCTCCCTCCAGAATGTGCCAGCCCCTTTGCCCCTCCGGGGTTTTTGCCTCTGTGCAGATGCTTTCCCTCCCTTTGGCATCTTGTGCCTTTGTTGGGGAGTATGTTGCAGACTTGGGCAATAACTAGTGTGTGTGTTGTAGGGGGAGGACGGTGGGGCAGGACTGCCCGTTGCCTTCCCCTGCAGCCCGGTGCCCCTTGGGCTGGGCAGCCGTGCCGTGGCTCAGCGCTGCCCGCCGGCCTCCTCGCTGGCGTTGAGGCGAGCCCAGAGCTGCCCGCTGGCCGCCTGCAGCTGCCGCACGGCCTCCTCCTGGCTCTCCAGCCACTGGAGCAGCACCCGCACCGACTGGCTCTGCAGCACTGCAGGGAGACGGCGGGAGCTGGTGGTGGGGCTGGGCAGCTGGGTGGCCACCCAGGGCTCCCCACAGCAGGTACCGCTGGTGCCCCCAGCGCGGCTGTGCCTGGCTCAGCTCCCTGTGCTGAGCCCCACGTACCGCTCAGGTAGATGGCCAGTGTGGCGAGGACCAGGCTGGCCAGCGCCAGGACGCCGAGCAGAGCGAGGAAGAGCGGGTGGCAGGGCCCGAGGCAGGGGCAGGTGCTGGCGGCAGGGACGGGGCGCAGCGCGGGCAGTGGGGGCTGGCGGCGGGTGCCACCGGGTGCCGCGTGTGTGCGGGGCCTGAGCAGGGTGCTGGTCCAAGCTGGGCCATTCCCTGCAGCAGCAAAGGAGGAGAATGGGTCAGTGGGCACCCCCAGCACCCCCAGGGCCAGTCCATGCCCCTGGGCAGGCCAGGCTGGGCAGTGCAGCAGGGGCTGGCGCCGGTCTCACCCTCGGCAGCCTTGTGCCCGCCCGAGGCCCAGTGCAGGTCGCTGATGGACTCCACGGGGTGCAGGCTGATGTCTCCAGGCTCGCTGCCGTTGGGCTCGGTGGGCTCTGCTGGGCCGATGCCATCTGTCCTGCCCACGCCGTCTGCCAGGGAGCAGCAGTGAGGATGAGCACAGGCACCGCCTGCTGCCACCAGCCGTCCCAGGCACCGACCATGGGCACCGTCCCATCCCTGCTGCGGCGCCGGCCGTGCGCTGACTCGGCAGCCCGGTCGGGATGAGCTGTCAGCAGTGCCCTTAGCAGACAGCCGAGATGCCAGAGCCTCGTTAGCGGGGCTGGAATGTGCCCTTGGCTCCGAGGCAGGACTGAGCCACGTCTCCTGAGGCTGCTAGCCGGGCACTGCAGGGTGGCACTTGGGCGCTGCCAGGGAAAGGCAGAGTCCTTTCTCCATAGGGAAAGGCAGGTTGGCGCCAGGCTTAGTCCAGGATATAGTTTGGCAGCTTTGTTTTTTTGCACACGCAGTCTGAGGGAGGGTTCATGTGATGCTTGGGTACGTAGGGCTATAATATGAGCCAGGGTATGCCAGGCTGGGGAGGGTAAACACTAAACACCGGGCACATCCTCCCACAAAAGGGCAAGGGGAGGGTCCTTGGGAGCAGGTAGGACTCCAGCCTAGTTGGCTTTGTGTTGGGAAGTGGCTGCAAGGTTGAGGGAAAGGATTTCTTCTGGCTTTTTGTTTGGGTTTTAGCAGCTGGTGCAGTCGTGCCCCCTGAAGCGCAGGGCAAGGTGGCACTGTGCCCACATCAAACTCCTCCAGGGTCTTGGTGGTTTGTGGCTGGTGCCAGAAGCGCCCTACTTGTCACACGTGGGGTTGGCCTGAGCCTTGGGATTGGGGCTAGTTCTTTGCTGGGGGAGGTGGCAGCAGAGACCACAGCTCGTGCCCAAGTCTCCTCCCCGCCTGCCAGCACAGACTGTCCCGCAGTGACCTGCAGGCACCGCAGTGCCCTGCCTCGCCGGGCACCGCTACAGGGTGTCTGATCCTCGCTGCCATCCACAGCACAAATTGGGTGCCAGTTTTGGTGCCCTTAGAGGCTACACCAGCCAGCCCCTTTGCCACCCCCACCAATAAACCCTCCTGCTGCCCCCTGCCCTGCTGCGCCTGTAGCAGCACATCCCTGGCAAGGGCACATCTGCACACAACCCCCTTGGTGCAGGCGGATGCCAGGGCACTGTCCCCATGCCAGCCCTTCCCGTCCCATCCCACCCGGTCCCCAGAGGGTGCCAGGGCCCCCGCCGGTCCCAGCCTACCTTCTGCAGCCTCCCTGGGCATGGCTCCCTGCGCCGCAGAGCCGGGCACAGCCCGGCCCGGGCGCTGTGAGTGGGCAGCGCGGGGCCCCTGGGAGCCGGGCACCGGGTTCCTAAGGCGCCAACTGTGCTGCTTAAAATAGCACAGTGAGAAATGTGCTTGGGGGGGGATAAATATAGCCCTGGAGACGGGGGCCCGGTGGCTGTATCAGTGTCATGGGCAGCGCTGTGCCAGCACAGACAAGGACGAGAAGCCTCGTGCCTCCTTCCCAGGGTAAGAGGGGCACAAGAGCATCATGAGGCCACGGGGACCCAAGCGCTGTCCTGCATGGGGAAGCTCAGGCGGGCCAGCCCCGAGCCATGGTGGGTCATCCCACGCCCCACGATGTGGCAGCTGTGCCCGGCCTTGTCCGCAGCGACGACGCTGACCGTGCCACACCACATTTATTTAAATTAACGAGGCAAGAAGCACCCACCACCTGGCAGCACCAGGGCATGGGGCCACGTGCGCTGGCAGAGGGGACCACAGCAGTCCCCAGCCATGGTCACCGGCCCCAAGTGCCCCGTGAGAGGCAAGAGTGAGACAAGGGGAGGCTGTTGTGCCCATAGAAGCTGTGGCCTTGGGCGAGTGCCACACAGGAGGTGCTGGGACCGGACTCGGTCTGCTGGCTGCAGTCCTCGCCGCTCCAGCCGCGGTAGCAGTGGCAGCGGAACTGTGCCCACGGCTCCTCGTCCAGCCGGTTGGCGAGGTGCAGGAAGGCGGCTGGGTCGTGGGGCTGTCGGCGCACGCAGCGTCCATGCCCATGGCACCGTTGGTAGCTGCACTCCCAGGCGGCCGCCGTCACGTTGGCCACGTAGGGCCCCAGGGTGGCCATGAGGTAGTGGCGCAGGCTGGCGCAGCTCTCCTGCGAGGGCAATTGCTGCTAGGGCTCCTCCTGCTCCCAGGAGCTGGCCACGCTGCCGCCCCTTCACGCACCCCTCCCCGAGGGCACCGAGCAGGGACTGTCCCCCACCTGAGCCCCCTCCTGCTGCCCCCCCGGGTTCTGGCCAGCCCTGGGGTGGGCACACGTGCAGCACGGCCCACGCAGGCCCTGCCTGGCAATACTCACGGCTGAGCGCGAGTAGGACAGGTCTCCCCAGAGCACGAGGCCGGCGGCCCCCAGCGCGGCGCTCTCCCCAATCGTGCGAACCAGATCATCCTGTGGAGCAGAGATACGGCTGGGGCGGTGGCTTGGTGCTGCCACGGCCACCACCAGCCTCCCCGCACGCTCGGCCCTCGCTTACTGGATGCAGGAAGCGGGGCGAGCGGCGGTAGGAGAGGCGCGAGTAGGCGATGACGGGCAGCAGCCCGGCGGGCCCGAAGGCGGCCACACGCAGCGCCTCGCGCAGCCGGTGGTGCACGAAGCGCTGCCGCAGGCCCTGAGGCAGCTCTGGCGGCAGGTAGATGCTGGGGTAGAGGGCAGCCGAGGCAGCCCACAGCCAGCGGAGCCGGTCGTTGCGCAGCACTTCGGCGGGCCGACACCGGCCCGTGTAGTTGGCCTCCTTGGCCCAGTTGTTGTTGAAGCAGTCAGGGAAGCCGTAGAAGCCCCAGAGCCCCCCCGTGCGCAGGGCCTTGCCCAGCAGAAGCGTCTGCTCCATGAGCGCCTGGGCCGCCTGCTCAAACTCGTCCTGCGCCAGGCGGCGCTGCCGCGGCGCCGGCAGAGCTGGGTGCCGCTCCCGCACCCACTGCTCCGAGGCTGCCCGGTAGACCCTTTTGGGCCCCCAGTTGCGGGCCCAGAGGGGTCTCCATTCCTCCCAGTCGAGCACGGCCAGCCCCTGGAAAGCAGGCGCCAAGCGGAGGAGGATGTCGCTGGCCGCCCTGCCCAGATGGCTCTGGAGAGGCACCCGCTGGGGGATGCCCCCGTTGCGGGCGATGCCCTCGGGCGACAGGTATGGGTACAACCCAAACTTGTTCTTGTAGAAGATTGTGATGTTCTGGCCCGCGAAACGGCCGTCCGCGTTCTCCACGATGCCGTAGGTGCCGAGGGGCAGGGCCACGCCGAAGCGGTGCCAGCAGTGCTCTGTGGGCACGTTCCACACCACAGCGAAGGGCCGGCCATCGGCGATGGGGTCGGGCGCCGGGCTCTCTCCGCTCGCCACGCGCAGCGTCAACCAGGCCCACAGCAGCAGCGTGGGCCCCATGCTGGGCCACCCCAGCGGGCCCAGCACCCTGTGGGGAGGAGAGCAATGGGGTGAGATGGGAGGCCACCAGATGGACCATGGACGTGTGGCCTTGCAGAGCCAACCCTGCTGGGGAGCAACTCTGCTCACCATGCCCTGGCACCAAGGCAGCACTTGGCAACTCCCTGCAAGCCAAGTCATTCCCCACCCACCCTAATGCTTCAGTTTCCCTCCTGACTCCCTGTCCTGTTACCAGCAGGGGCATCCAAACTGGCTCTTCTCTCCTGTCCCCGGCTAGTTGGCAGTGGGCTGAGCCAAGCTCTCCTCACGAGCAATGCTCCAAGGCACTGCCCTGTCATGGCAGCCCTCCAAAAAGAGGGTCTGAACCAAAGGGGCAACCACCCTTTCTGGGTTCCACGGAACAAGAGGGACGTGGAAGTTCTCGAGAGGGTCCAGCAGAGGGCAATAAAGATGACTAACGGACTCAAACATTTATCTTAGGAGGAAGACCAAAGCAAGTTGGGCCGGCTTAGCCTGCAGAACACTGAGAGGGGATCTCATCAAGATGTACAAATACCTGAAGGGAAAATACAAAAAGAATGGGGCTTAACTCTTCTCGGTGGTGGCCAGGGACAGGACAAAGGCTCATGGGTATAAACTAGAACTCAGGCAGTTCCATCTCCATGTGAGGACAAACTTCTTTCCTGGGAGAGGGACAGAGCCCTGGATCAGGCTGCCCAGAGAGGTTGCGGAGTCTCCTTCTCCGGAGATCTTCCAAACCCGCCTGGATGCAACCAGGTGCCCTGTGCTCCGGGTGTCCCTGCTGGAGCAGGAGGTTGGACTGGATGATCTCTAGAGTTCCCTTCCAACCCCGACCACGGTGTGCACCCCTGCACAGGCCAGGCAGGGGTAAAGCAGGGCCGCGGGCTCGTGCCCCGCGCTGGCCGCCGCGGCGGTGCCGCCTGGCGCCAGGCAGCCGCCCGCCTGCTGGCACACAGGGATTAGGAAGCAGGTCGGGCCAGGGCCACATGACAGGGCTCTAATCCCCCCGCCGGGCTCCCGCTGAGCGTCTCCTTCGCGCTTCGCCCTCCTCTGTCTGCTCTAGCACCTGCAGGGCCCCTTGCCCTGCGGTGCTCGTAGCCTGGCCGGGGCCACCTTCCCCTTGGCAGGGTCCTGCAGGGCACACAGCCTCTGCCGGGCAGCTCGTGCCCAACGCGACGCATGGAACCTGCGCAAAGAAACCACGAGCTGCCAGCACCCCGTGCCGCTCCAGCCTCAGTTTCTGCTGCCTGTGGAGCTGGGATGGGGGCTCTCATGCTGGCACTGGAGGGAGCTGGGACGCTCGTGGCACTGGGCACAGCTCCCAAGGCCACTTTTCCATTAGCAACGTTACCCATGGGAGGCACCAGCCTGTCATCCAGCCTCTTCCCTACTGGCCCTCAAGTTCTCATGGGCTACAGCAGAAGCAGGGGCAAGTTCACGTTTGAGGGGCAGGAACCAGCCTCAAACAACAGCAGTCCATCAGGCCAGGATGGGCATCCTGGGCCCGCACTTGCCTTTAATGACCATCTTGGGGCGCTGGGGGCCTCAAATGTCCTTCTTCATCCAGAAGATGGGCAGGCCTTTGGCATCGCAGTGGGGGCTCTCCAGGAGGCTCTGCCCGCAGCTCGCGGCCGGGGGAGCCCTCGAGCAGCCCAGTGGAGGCAGTGGGGGTGGCGGGGGCACCTCGGTGGGTGGCAGGGAGGGCCGCGGGGTGGCCAAGGTGACAGGGGTGCTCACAGTTGGCCTGGAGTGGGCAGAGAAGATCCGCAGCACCTCCTCCGAGATGCCGGGGCTCACGAATGTCATCATCTGCACCGGCTCGGCCAGCGTGTAGCCCAGGTGAGCGTAAAAGTGCTGTTTGTCGTGGGTGGTGAGGTGCAGGCGGCGAAAGCCCCGGGCCCGGGCGTAGCGCTCCGTAGCCTCCATCAGCCTTCTCCCGTAGCCCTGGCCCCGCAGTGCCTTGGGCACCACCACGCTCTCCACGAAGAGGCTGTGCGGGTGCCCGACCACCCGGGAGAGCCGCACGTGGCCCAGGAGCTGGCAAGGGCTCTTCTCCGAGGCGGGGAGCTGAGCAGGGTCAGAGCTCTGCAGCAGCACCAGGCAGGTGGGGAAGGCATCCGAGGAGCGCTGCAGCGAGTGGAGCCGGGACGCCCGGCTCTTGCCCCACTCCTCGCCGAGCAGCTGGGCACAGGCCTCCATCAGCTCCGGCCTCCGGTGCAGAGGGACCAGGCTAAGCTCCTCCGACACGGAGCCCATTCTTCTCACTGATGGGAGACGAAGCAGGCGACAGCTTAGCGGCGGCCGGGCTCACGTCCACTTGCCCCTGCCTGGTAAGTCCTGCCCAGCAAAGTCCCGCCTGCCCCACTGCGCTCACAACAGGCACTTGGCCACTACTTGCCACCAGGGCCTGGGTCTGGACGGGTCTGGAAGAGTTTGCGGCGGGTCCAAGGTGAAATGAGGGCACGACAGCGGCGCTCGCCGAGCTAACGAGGAGCTGTGGCTGTATCTGTGCACCAGCCTGCCAGGCAGCTCTCACCTCTGGAGCTGACAACGGGCTTTTGAGCAGGGCTTGTATGGCCCAGGAGCAACGTGCCCGCTCCTGGTGCGTGATCGAGCCCTGCTCCTTCACAAATGGTGCCACCAACATCAGGTGCTTAAGCGCCCCACTGAGCCCAGGCAACTGATGGTGAGCATGTCTGCTGTTGCCCAGGGGCACAGGGGCAGCCAGGAGTGCCCAGCGTCCGCACGGAGCAGGAGCAGCCCCTGCCAGCTGTGTATCCCACAGCGGTGCCCTGTCCCTGCAGCCCTGGCATGGGGCAGGGAGCGTTTCCCAGCCCTCCCTCGCGCTGCGGGGAGGCCGTTGCGCTTGCGAAGCACCCATGGACGGTTTGCGAGAGGAACTGGCGCCGCAACTCGCCAGTCGGCATTGAGCAAAGCGCCCCGCTCTGCTGCCGCACGCAGGGGCTGAGCCCCGACCCTTGAGCCCCCCGCAGCCCCCCGCAATGCTCTGCCCTGGTACACGCTCCCCAGACATCACCCAGCACGTTCCCTCAGCCTGCTGCCCGCTGCGCTGCCTCCAGCTCCTCAGCCTGCCCTCCGTGGGCACCTCACTCCCATCCATGGTGCCACAACGCGGGCAGTTCTGCCCTAGCCCCTGAGGACGGGCCCGCGGCCGCTCACCCTGCCTGCTGCCACCGTCTCCCCGGAGGCCGTTGCGGGGCTCTGCGCTGCCCGGAGCGCTGCAGCTCGGCAGGAAACGGCGCGTGGCCCTCGGCCGACCGCAGCTCCCGCTTCTGCTTTTGCAGCCTGGGCGAGTCCGTGTGCGTGGTGCGGCGGGGCCCTCCGCCCGCCTTGACGCACGCAGGTGGAGCCGGCCGGTTCTGTGTGGTGTGGGGCCACCTCCACGGCCACGGGGGGCAGCGGGCCCCGTGTGTGGGTGCTCAGGGGTGCTGCGCATTGCCCCGGTGCTGCCCTGGGACCCCCGCAGGCTGCATGGGGTGGCATGGGGGGAGGCAACAGCTGCTGCAGGCAGGGAATTGCTGGGTGAGCTCAGGGTGGGCACCCTGTGCTGCACCCATTGCAGAGAGCACCCCGCGCTGCACCCCATGCTGCACCCATCGCAGAGAGCACCCCGTGCTGCACCCCCTGCTGCACCCCACACTATGCCCGTCCCAGAGAGCACCCCGCGCCGCACCCCACGCTGCATCCATTGCAGAGAGCACCCCATGCTGCACCCATCGCAGAGAGCACCCCGCACTGCACCCATCCCAGAGAGCACCCCACGCTGCATGTGGCACCCTGGCCCAAAGAGAAGCGTCGACGCAGGGCACAGTGCCCCCGCGCTGCCCACCACAGCCCCCACTGCAACAGCTGAACTGCACCCTGGGCTGCCCAACTGCAGAGTGCCCTGCACCGCATCCTGCACCCCATCCTGCACCACACCCTGCACCCCATCCTGCACCGCACCCCTGCACTGCATCTTGCACCGCACACCCGCACCGCACCCTGCACCCACCACCCCTGCAGAGACCCCGTCCCCTCTCTGCCCCCCTCTCATTGCTGCCCCTCTCCCATCGCTGCTCCTCTCTCATCCTTGCCCCCCCCCCCCAGCTCCTATCCTACCCTCCCCAATAGTCCCCTCTCCTCCTCCCTCCATTCCCGACCCCAGCCCGTCGCTGCCCCCACCGCGGTCGCTGCCCCCGGGCCCCCCCCCCCCCCCCCC
>JAUBOD010000402.1:76631-112551 GCA_032353885.1 Nothura maculosa | reverse complement strand
ACCGCACACAGATCTCGAGCTCATCTTGCTTATTCCCCATG
Source organism: Nothura maculosa (assembly GCA_032353885.1). Taxonomy (NCBI): domain Eukaryota; kingdom Metazoa; phylum Chordata; class Aves; order Tinamiformes; family Tinamidae; genus Nothura; species Nothura maculosa. Next base: position 112,510 of record JAUBOD010000402.1, on the reverse strand, counting down.
CTTCGCGCATTGGTGTATAAGCATTTTAGGGAGGTAGCTGAGAGAGAACTTTTCCCAGGAGGCATGAAAGAGGACCCAAAAGACACAGCAAGGGCCAAGATGCTGTGCTTCCATGAGGAGCAGTGATTTTGATCAGAAGAATATTTTTATGCACATGAATGAAAACAGTTTTTTGAGAATTAAGAAGGGTCAATGCAAAGATCTCTCAGGATCTGCCTTGCACATGCTTCCTTTCCTATTATTTTTAAATAGTAGTGAGTTTTTTTACTCCTGGAATACAAGGAGTAGTACGAAAGCACATTTGTTCTCATTTCACAGCCCATGAAATGCAGAAGAAACATTCCACACTGCAGTTCAAGTAAAATCTAACAGTGCACATCCAAAGATTCTTACTAAATTCCAACATCTATTAAGAATTTTTATTAAATCAGTCAAAATTTGTACCTGTTTCTAAACATTAACAATTTAATAGCTACCTTATATTCATTCAAATTTTAATTTTACATACTCTTACTCCTAAAACCTTCTTCATGAACTACATTAGGAAACTCAGAGGAAGGACAAATGTAATATTTGTGGAACCCAGCAATATTTGTGGATGCGTTCTCCTACAGAAAGCATTCAGTGTTAAGTTTGTCTTGCATGTGCAAGGGGATTGACCTAGATGATCTCTAAAGGTCCCTTCCATCCGTAAGGATCTATGATTCTATGAAAGCTGAGTGTTTCTTCTCTTTAAACTAAAGCTGCCTAGGAAAGAAGAAACAAAGAATGTAAAAAGTATTTTGAAAATAATGCATGGGGTATTTGATCGGAGAATAGAGCAAAGGCAGCTGTGGTCATTTGACTGCACATTCCTTGAGATAATTGTTAAATTTCTACCATACAGCTGTTACTATGCATTGGACAAAAAGTTCATATAATCTGCATATGAAGTGCAGAAAGAAGCAGTAGGTCTCTACTCTGTAGAATATTCCTCTTCTGTAGAATATTCCTCTTCCTTTTTCCACCCTATCCTATTACAGGAAGAGTTCATGTAGTCATTTGTTATTCTTGACTGATGTATATTTTAAAGACAAAAAGGTTTTTTTTTAAAAAAAAAACCCATAATTCAAACCAAAGAGGTAATTTCCTTTTTCAGAAATACTGACCTTTAGTACATAGCTTTTGAGCTGGTGAATTTGTCCATTTAAAAGATGTGAATATGAAAACAAGCTTGTTTTGGATTCATTAATCACTTAAATTCCTTACAACACATGAATTTGTCCGCTTCTTTCTGTTGATAGGCTGATACTGGTCTTTTGTGCCTTTTAAGCTACAAATTTTGCTGTAATTTTGCTTCATGTGAAGACCTAACGAACTTCTAATTTTCCTCTTTCTAAGGCTCAACAAATCTAATTTGTGATTTTTTCCTGACATACCGAAGTGGACTTGATAGTTTTCAGAAAATACTGTAGCACAATATTCAAGCAGTATTCATAATGCATAGCAAGTGCTTAAAACTGGAAACTGAGATGCTGAATTATGACCTGTTTAATGAGAAATCATTACTGTACAACTAGCAGTATTTTAAAATGGCTGACATCCTAGCAAAGTAGAGCAAAGTAGAGGCTAGTCTTGGAATACCAGCAAATGATTATTTTATTTATTTACAGGGAAATTATCAGGAATATCCTGGAGACTCAGCATCTATATTCAAATAGTCATTATTTCTTCTTCTCTTTGCTCAAATCTGAAGCATAAAGTAAAGATTCTAATTGTACCAGCATGACAAGAATTAATAGAAAGAAAATCTGTGTGAGTGTTCTGCTTATGGACTGGTATGGTGGCTGAACGGAAAATATAGTTTTGGATCAAATATATCACTCCATTGAAAAAAAAAATGCATTCAGTGGCTTAAGCTTCAAAGAAAAAAATATATATTTATTCCTTGAAATGAAAGTTGATAAAATGGAAAGATTTCCTGTGGCATGAGTAAGAGCAAAGTGACACTCTCTGGCTTTATGTAAATGCATTTTGGATTACACTCTGCCATTTGCAAATACATTGTTTCCTGTATATGCATTTCCCCTGACATAAAGAAGGAGGCACAATATGTTTTTGTGTGAGCTACCTTTCATGAAAATGGGGAAGAAAAGCCTGATATAGAGGAGCATGTAATCTCAAACTTGAGGAATGTTGTGCCAGCCCTCCGAGCCCTCGCAGGCAGCCAGCTGATCCAGCAGCTGCAAGAAGTGACAAGTAGAGAAGTGTCCTGGATCATGTCCACTGCCAAAACATGCATGTGTGGTGACTTTAATTTGCTTCTCAAGTGATGCCTATAGCAGAGTTGCAACTAAGCCTTTTCTATTCTCTGTTTAGCTTATTGGGGTAAATGCTTGTAAAGTGCCTTTAAAATACAGGCATACCTTAATAATGGTCCAGCTGCATTTTTTTTTAAATGTAATTAATCATTCCCAAAGTTCTCGTAGATGAAAACAACTTGTTCAAACTTCACAGAAAAAAAGAAAAAAGCTAGAAAAGCTAAATCCTATTTCCTCAGTTTTGCCTTTCGTATTTCTGAGATAAATGATATGTTTAACAAAAACAAGCTTACAAAGGCATTTAGATGTAATGTATCTTCATGATGAAGCTGCTAAGTAAGTAATAAAAATGTCAGGCATGTTTACAGGACAGCAATATTGTGTTTCAAAATGAATCCAAAGCATATGTCAGATTTTTTAAGCATTGTATAAAAACAGAAGGCTTAGTCAATTTTGTTCTTTCTCATTTTATTATTTTCAAATGATCATTAATATATTTTCAACAAATCTTCACAGTGCTTAAGTTTGCTCCTGAAACTTTTTATATTTGTTGATAGCAAAGAATGAAAAGAGAAGTTTGAAGTGAATGGAAAATTAAGATCTAGGATTTCTATTATTCCTTAACTTAATTAAGTCTTAGGCTGCTGTTACTTCAATATCTTTTTTTTCATTATGATTTTGACCAGGAAGCATAATTCCAAGTGCATTAATCAATAGGGAAGGTGTTGCCATATACACAAATACCTATGCATTTTCAGTTAACTCATCTTTTCTTTTGTCCGCTTTGTTTTTTTAATAAGGGGTATTATTACTATTGTTTGCTTTCAGAGTCCTGTGTTATGTACATGGATCCACTAGATTAAAATGCTCAACATGTGTAATTTTGCCATATTTGATATTTAATCATAAAGATTAATACTATGTAGAATTTCTTTATTTTCATTTTGTAATAAATTTGGTAGCTAAACATCAGTAACAAATTAGTTCAAAATGTTATGTTACAGGGTAACAGTAACTTGTATAGATGTCTGTTCCAGCTAAGGAAGGCAAAATATATGAAGATGAATGCAATATGCTAACTTAATTCATAAACTTATTCTTTTGAATGATTCGGAGCGGAAAGTTATACATGTGATTTTTCTCTATTATGAACTTACAAAAACAGATTTAAGATTAAACTGTACTCCTTTATGTTCCAGATTTTTTTCTACACTATGTTGCTTTACCTTTGAATACCCTTTGTTCTTTGTGCATTGTATTCCTAAATATATTTCTTCTAATTTATAATTTATTATTTGCTTTGTGATGATGATTACAGGTCATAAGTAAGCTTACCAAAAAGTACATAAAAATTACATCTATTATATCCATGTTAAGGTGTTACAGTCTATATGGATGGACAATAAGAAAGGTAAAAAATTGGTGGGATGAGAAGGGCCTACTGGGTAGTGTTAATGTGTTAATGTGCTGTGCTCTATCTGAAGGCAAGAAGGAAGAGAGTCCTGGCCCTAGTGACAGTAATGTCAAAAGCAGTAGTAAGGACAAGAGCATCCTAGGTGGTGTGAGCAAGGGCAAGGTCCTGTGTGTGGGCCAGGTAGGGATAGTCATCTCTGCTTGGCCTAAATATACTTCCAGCTGGATATTGCCGCCAGTGTTGGAGCCAATGCAGGAGAGATGTGCATAAAACAGAACAGGTCCAGGGAGGCCTCTGAGACATGGGGGCTGGATTTCCTGCCTTGTAAAGAGACACTGTGAGGATGAGCAAATCTGAACATCTGATCCTGACATCTGAAGCAGAGATGGTTTCATGGCACTTCCTGGCAGCGATGTGGAAAGGAGCAAGAGGAAGGGGCCAGCTCCCCATAGTGGTGTCTTCTGGGAAGATTTTCGTACTAGTAGCAAATCCAGGAGAGCATGGTCTATCCTACATCTATTATTCCCTGACTTGACACCCTGGCTTGACACCCTCCATAAATTTCCTTGACTACTTGTGCCCAGCTGTGACATCTTTCACAGCGCAAGTCAGGCAGATTGTAATGACTATGTGAACCATAATCAGTGACTCAGAGATGTCCTTACTTTGTATAAGGAAGATTTAAACTACACACCTTGCTCTCATGGAGTAGATAGCAACACACTCAATTTGGTGTCTCCTGCTTCACTGGCGTCTCTTCTGACCTAACACACCAGCCTTCACCCAACCTGTTGCCCATCTCAGAAGGTGTCTCATACATGTGATCTGTGCTGCTATGGAAAGAGCCAGTCATCATTATCCCTGCCTCCTTCTTCTGAAAGTCTTGTCTGTTGCAACACTCCAAATGTATGAGACAGATCCACCAGATCCCAGTGCTCCCAGCGATGTTGCAGATCTTTGACCACACATAGCATTCAATTCTTGCTGTTCATATTCCTGTCCATGTACATTTTTTTTTAGGATTTAGAGTCCTAAGTTGCTGTTCTTGAGATCTTTCTTGTGCCTCTCCTCCTACACTTTTCACTTTCCCTATCCACTGCTTCCTTGACTCTTGATAATTGGACTCTCTTTCCAATCATTCCTAGTTTAAAAAACTTCTCACCAGGTTGACCAACCTTTTGGAAGACACTTTTTTAATAGTGTGGCAGGGACTCTTCTCTAGCAACTCTTGGTCCTCACAGAGAACCTTGTGGCTGCAAGTTAATAATATTTCACAGTACCAATATATGAATGTTATAGTGTTAGAGCTCTGCTGTGTGTCTGAGATCAGCCAGTTAACTCCATATGCCACTAGCAGTATTTTGTGAAGTAAAATTAATTTGAAGAAGCTTCTTGAAGTGCATTAGCTTCATCAAAATCCTACATTTGGCTCCAAGTCATCATTATTGGGACATTTGTTTGCTCATCAAGGCAGAGAAATTATTTCTTGTCTGAATGATTGTGTTAAGTCCATGCTGATCATCCTAAGAGAGACTATAAAACACATACAATTTCTTCCAGGTTTCCTTCTATCTTGATACTTAAAACAAAAAAGTGCATATAAACAAACATGATGTTAGAACTCACTAAAGATTTAGCATAAACTTAAGGTCCTGATTTAGGTACAGAGAAGAATTTAAAATAAATGCTACTTGTGTTGTCCCTACTTGTATTGCAGTAATTCACACAAGTTAGGTATTAAAAAAGAATATGATAATGTATAATTTGCTTTTCTCAGAATAAAATAGTAACAGGAAGCTGGTATAAAATCAAAGATCATTTGGTAAAATTTTACAAACAGAAGTTTCCTCATTTCTTCAATTTGGATTTAAATGCCTTATAAACTCTGTAAGAGGTATAATGCATATACTAAATGTGCATTGTGCATGTATTTAAATAAACTGCTTTTAATTTTGAGATATAAGATTAAAAAAAAAGAAAAACTCATTTCCCCTCCATGTGATTAAACCCGACTCAAGTAGCTGAGTAAATAACTACAAATGAATAAGACTCTTAATCTACCTCATGTGATTCAAAGGGTATGTAACTATTTTGTTGTCCATCAGACAGATTAAATCATGATCTGAATCAAAGTACAAGGATCATCTGTTAAGTATAACCTTGAAAATAACCATTTATGATCACTGAGAGAGTCCACAAGGAATTCTTCTTATGACTCACAGAAACACAGAATGATTAAGGATAGAAGAGATCATCTAGTCGAACCCTCCTGCTCCAATAGGTACACTCAGAGCACAGGGTGGCATCCAGGTAGATTTTGAAGGCTTCCAGAGAAGGAGACTCCACAATCTCCCTGGGCAGCCTGTTCCACTGCTCCGTCACCCTCACAGCAAAAAAAAGTTCTTCCTCATGTGGAGATAGAACTGCCTGTGTTTCAACATACATCCATTACCCCTTGTCCTATCACTGGCCATCACTGAGAAGAGCTTGCCCCTTCCTCCCTACAGCAGCTGTTCCACTTTAGCTTAGTTAGCTGTTCGGTTTTCTCACTGTAGGCATCTTGTTTAAAAGGCTAAATGCTTGAAATTGCTGCAGGTAATTGAGCTGCTGAAGAAGAGAATATCTTATTTTTCTTCTTTTATTCACATTAAAAAAAGTTTCAACAATCCATTTTCTATTTTAAAGCAGTTGATCTGAAAAGACTGATCTGATCTTTTCAAAAGAAATGCTGATGTACTGATGTATGTACTATTGCAGAGGTCTTTGGAAACTAAATGTGACCTCAGGCAAAATTCTATTTTCTATTAGTATTTTGATTTATTAGATATTTCATTTACTAGACAGTTTACCTTTTATCATGAGTCAGTCCTTCCTATCTTCACAACTAGTTTGTTCAGCATCCTGAAAAAAAATTAGAACAATGAAGGAAGAACCACAAATGAGGAAGAATATGCCTGCTTATGCAATGAGAATATCCATACATAGAAATAATGATATGATTCAGCAATGAGTAAAATCTGTCTAGATGTTAATAAGCAGAATGCCAACTAACAAAGATATGAAGTTATAAAACAGACTTTTGAGCTTCATACCTGATTTAAGAAGAGAATTTGGTATGTTCTTGTGTAAAATTTTCTCCCTTTGAAACCTATCTCCAAGAGCTCAAAAGTAATTATGAATTTTCTGTCTTTCCCTGATGCAGCTTGTCTTTCTTTAAACACAGTGTAAATATCTTTCTTAAACACAGTGTTTGATTCTTAAAGAATGATTTAAGAAAACTTCATTTAGCAGAGTAGTTCATAAAAGAACTGTCATATTCATGGAATTTCTGTCATACTCATGGAATGTACTGATCAGTTTCTGAGACAAAAAGCAGTTTAAAAATTAATAAAATTTTGGGAAAAAAGTCCTTTTTGTTAAAAATTTGTTTTAAATGTTACATATTATTTGAAATGTAGGCTTTTAAAAAAAAAATCCTTAAAACCAAAATTTACTAAGTCATACTTCTGAACGCTTCTGGGATTCTTGACCACAATCAACATTTTTGACAGTGGCAGACAGCTACATGATAGTGATTTTGAGCAAGTGAATCATACCAGCTAGAAAAAAGGACAACTGTGGAGGTGAAGGTACAGAATGGTTTTAATGTATATATATCATCCTAATTCACATTATTCCCCTGCCTTTCTTATGTCAAAATATCACTTAATTTCTAGTTTTAAGCTAACAAGCACTGTGACAAAATTCAGACAGTCCTTTAGAAATACTCAGAAAAGTTGAGTCATTGACAGATGAAACTGAAGTCCTTGAAGTTGATTTATTCCTTCTTTAACGTTAACTTTCAACTTTCTCTTGAAAATGTGGGCCTGACTGGTTGTATGCCATTTTATCTCTGACTTTTGTTTTATTACTTCATTAAAAACTTTTTTAAAAAAATTTATTGCCATGAATATGTCACACTGGAATATGAGTGATTTCAAATCTCAAGTTAATTTAAATCCAGAGTGACTGAGCAGAAGGGAATAGAGGAGTAAAGAAAAAAAAGAAAAAAAGAAACACACTACCACCACCACCAAAAAACACAAATAATATCCCCAAGTTATTAATCTAGAATATTTACAGTGTGTAAAACGGCATCATTCTCAGATTTTTAGGTGTTCTGAGTATGTTCTGCACATCTGAAATTTGTTAAGTAACAATATTAACCTCAGTCAAAGGTATTTTATATTCTCTTCAATATCCTTCTCATAAGAGAATAATATTTTTATCTTGGTGTGGGCAAAGCATTCTCCCATCTTTGTCTCTTGGACTTGAATGAGATTTGAACTGTGATTTTATTAATTGATTTGTATGGAAATATGTGCAACATCTGCCAAAGAAGTCAAAGGTCATTGCTGAAAATATTACAATATTTCCAGCATCAGCATCTTCACTTATAGCGTTACTTATGACTCTAATAATTCATTTCAAAGGCTGAAAGAAGTTTTATGCAGATTATGTGTATCTTTTGTACCGTTGTGAAATGGAATTCTAATCCTTCTGTTTGAAATGCCTTTTTGAGAATTGACTGAGTTGGAGTTGTCAGTTTGACATAGATAAGGCAGAATAGTAAGGGCTGTGTGAAGTTGGTAATCTGTCCTGAAGATTATTATGTGGCCATTATAAGAAGTGTGAGGGATCTTCCTTTTTTTAAACTGCCAAAGGAACTGTTAGGAAGGCATCTTGCAGAATAAGAGAAATGTGAAACTATTGGATCTCTCTCTTTTTTTTTTTTTTCAGGTTCAAGTAAGAGCACAGGCTCTTATTTATTATCTGTGATTTGGTAACCAAAGGACATAACTGTTGTTTAAGTCCCAATGCTCTATTATAATAAATAGGATGATGAATCTGATATATAAAAGTAGGATTGGATTAAATTAGAAAAAGCAATACAAGGAATCCAAATCACCCCTATTGATTAAAGTTAACTTATTAGGTGGCCATTAAATTGTGCTTGTTTGTATTCTGTCAGCTGTAAACATTCTTTAACCATATTTCCAGTGATATCTTGAAAAAAATAGTTGAAAAGTTACCTGAAATTTTTTTACAGATTGAAAAGTAAAGCCCATTTTAGCAGTGACTGATGAATATTTCCTCCTGGAAAGCAGAATTTACATTTCTATGCAATTAATCTGTCACTTATCAATCCATTAAACAGAATTATTGGGACAAATCACCACACTTATTCATTTCTGACCTCAATAAAACATCCACTTTCTGATAAAACATACACTTTCTGATAAGGAGTAGTTGGTAAAAACAGAAAAGAAAGAAAGAGAATATATATGTTCATCAGAATCAACAAATCTCTCTTTCTTCTAACTTGTAGAGGAAATTACAAATAGTTCCTCCATAAGTGTAATCTAATGGCTTGTTATTTAAAAGATTTTATGGCATCACACAAAGAACATTTGATCAGGAAACAATACTTCTTCATGGCTGGAGTTAATAAAAAGAATCTTATATGAGAGGAAATGTAATCTGTGCAGTTCAGCAGGAATTATTGAAATATTTTAAAGAGTTAGAAGCATGATGAATGTTGTGGAATATGAATGAGTCAGGAGTGAAGATTGTTCTGGGAAGAAAAGTCATAATGGTAGGTTTGAAGAGTTATATTAGCACAAAATCTTTGTGCCTGGGTTAGACAAAGTGATCAATGTCAAGCTTTAACCATTACAAAATTGGGTTAGAAGTTCCAGTAGTTGGTATTAAGTGTCCTTTCTGTAGGTTAAATGTAGGTTAATAAGATCAGCTGCTAGCTTTTTCAAAAAAGTCCTTCTCCCACACTGACACAGGCAAGGAAGCAGGGGTGGAAGCAGGTGGTGCATGCAAAGGGCTAGTAATAAAATTGTACAATATCAATCAGATTAAATAATTGTGTGCAAGAAAGAGGAAGATAACTTATTTCTACAGAGGAAGCAACAGCCAGAAAGCATTTATATTGGAAGAAGTCATATGAGAAACTTAGACAAATATGTCCCTTATGTGCTTTATAATGAGTTTGAAGTTTTAGTGGCAGGAATTATATATATGAGGGCAGAACATAAGTGTGAATCCTCCTAGGAATATACAACTGTTAGTTTACATGCCCCACCTATTTGGAGAAGCAGCAGATCTCTTATATCATCTAGAGTAGCATAGTATATCATTTTAGCAAGAACAATACTTAGCGTGAAACTTGGGCAGCCTTCTTCCCTCTACTATGGCCCTCTGTCACATTTATCAACTTGTAATTCTCTGCGTGAGCATGTCATATGGTTAATGCTGTTTTAAATGCAGTTTCTGGCATCTAATACAATAAAGTGAGGCTGTCATTACACAAACAATTTGCAAGAGGATTATTCCTGGGTCTCAAAGCCTTGAAGTAATCAAATCAAATAGCAAACCTCAAATGTTAATAAATGTGTATGAAAGTCTGACAAGGAGGCAGTTAGATGTCAGCAGAACTGAGCAGAGAAGCATATTGTTAATGAAAAGCAGTAAACTGGAGTTAAGTTGCTATCCTCAGGGAGCCATTTTAATGTTCATATATAGTTTAATATGGTAAGGAGTAAAAGCAAAACAAAGGAAAACTGAACAGCAGTTAATTGAATATAGTATAGGCTTGTCATCTAAGTTTTGATCAACTTGAAAGAAGAGTACTTATTCTTGAGTATGAGACTGAAGTTGCCTCCAGAATTGGTTTGGGGATAGTCCCTCAAGTATGGAGGGATCTGAACAGAGCTGTCTGGGAATTCTTCATCTGTTAAATTTAATTTTAATGACAATCTTCGGTGTATTTGTGAATTTTGATCACATTCACATAGAGAAGGCTTCTCAGTAGAAGCAGATGGCCTTTTGGTTGCCTTGCCTCACTAGCCCACAAGAACCAGATGAGTCTAAGTTCTCTCCCAGCTGAGTGTGCTAATTACCAGATTGCAGCATGACCTTCTCTATGTCAGGATGAGTATTTATGAACAGAGAATCTATGAAGAGATAGCTGTTAAATCTGAGGGCTGATGGTATTTGCTTAATATGTGCGCTCAAGTTGAATTTTTTTGCAAGTAAACTCACCCCCACAAAAAAACTGATATACGTATTTATCTTTTTTTTTTTTTTTTTTTTCTCTCTTCTCTGCCTTCCTTATTTAATGGGTAGGAGTAGAAATGGAAATTCTTTTCAAACGGAGATGGCAAATTACATCCCACCCCTGCACTTTAAAATCAGGACAAAAAAAAAAAAAAAAAGAAAGATATCTAAGAGTAAACCAAGTCCTGGAACTCTCCAGACTCTTGAACACAAAGATTGAATCTTTGCTTTATTGCTAGTTCTGGCTGGGTTGCGTATGTACTGGTGAACTCTTGATTATGCAATGAAATGCTGGCAGAGAAATCTATAAAGAGATTTTCAGTGTTTTCAGAGAATGTTTTCTTAAGAACACATAATTCTGTTATAAGCAAGAAGCCTGTGCCTCCCTTCACTCTAATAGAGTCATTTTCAATTTCTAGACACACACTAAAGGGTCCCTGCCAGGTGTGACATTTCTGCACTGCAGAAAGAAACCTTTAGAAGGTGAATTTTCCTCTTAGTGATTACCAAACTTTCACCTTCCTAGAATTTTACAGAGCTCTTTCACCAAAGAGAACCTGCTGATGACATAGATGTCTTCTTTGTTGATGACGAATGATGGACCTTGTGCTTAAAGAGAAAGATAGGATGGTAACCTGTTTGTAACCTGTCTTTCTCTTTTTCCCTTTTGTCTCCCTGAATAGGTCTGTTACGACTTTTTCCATTGGATATAAACAAGAGCTAACATTTTACTTCATAGTAACTCCTGCCATCTCCCACAAAAAAAAAAAAAAACCTGTTTTTGATGTAGTTACTGATTATGTTATTTCAAATGCTTATATTGTTCTCCATAATCTGCCCTCACCAGTGATTCAGTAGAGCTTCTGGCTGCTTTCAGTTACCTACTACTTTTTAAGACAGAGGTGGTCATATTTTAATGAAGTATAGACTACGTACCAGAGCACATTTGAGGTAAAGACCACATATAAATCTTAGGTATTCATGTCCTAAACCAGAATGTTTTGTCCATATATTTATCCATAGTGTATCCAAGGCAAAACAAAACAAAAAAAAGGTGTGTGTGTTCTGTACTGCACAATATAGAACTGTTAAGATATATTACCATAGGTGAGACTTGGATTTATACAAGTTCTAAAAATATCCATATTGTTGGAAGTTTTCTTTAAAAATTATATTTAAATTAGCTTACCAAGTAGCTACACTTACAGACTTTATTTCCAAGGAGTCTTGCACCAGCACAAAAGATACAGTCCTAATTGTAGCTATATGTCTAAAAAGAAGGAAAAGTGGGGAGAAATAGAGAGAAAAATCATTCTAGGCTTATTCCAGGCATAGGTACAGGCAGATAGGAGAAACATAGCTAGTATTGATGGCCTATGTTTTGTTCATACATATGTTCAGCTTCATCAATGACATGAAACATAACTAATATATCAATAGATTTTTTTCTTCTTATGTGCCTGTACATTTTTTACTTGATATGAGTACTTGATTAGGACTGCATATCTCATATCCATTGGATATGGATTTCTAATTAATTGAATCTTTTGCCAGTAGAGTTTTTGACTTTAGGTCTTAGTCTGTTGTATATACATAGCTGTGCAATCTTTTTTTTGAACATTCTATTTCCATAAATGTAGCATTAGATAGAAATATTCTCCTTGCAATAAAATCAGTATAGTTTTGTTTTTCTTTTAATACATTATGTAAAGGTACAAAACGATGAAAAGCACATTAAAGGACTGCATAGTCTGTAGCGTTGTAACAATAATGGAGTCAGGATTTGAAGAATGATTATCAGAAAAGAGCTATGGCTGTGGTAAACATAGTTGAATGGACTGCACTGCATAAAAACCAACTTCTGCTTAAAAGGCAGTAGGGGTATTAATGTTGTAATTTAAATTATTCAGCCTTGTTTACTTCCCTTATTAATGCTTTCTGTACTCATTCTGAAAAAAATGAATAAATACTTTTAGAAAAGATAAATAGGAAAGTAATAGCTGAGCATTTAATTATCCATCCTAAATGGGAATCTGTGCTAAGATTTAAGTGCTTCCATTTGCTAAATATAGTGGGTTTTTTTTCTTGCTGTTCAAAATAGCTGCTGTATGTCAAGCTTAGTTATTGAACATGGAGAAAGAGACTGGCTGAGAAAGAAAGAAAGATCATTCTCGTTTGTTTTAGAAGCTCTATATTTCCTAGTATTTTGAATAATGCCACTTGAACAGGATTTTCCTTGAAAATGAGACATGTCTCAACATCTTTCAGCAAGAACCTGTGGATTCCAGCTTTTCTTTATGAGAATCCTAGGGCTGAGGTCACTAAGCAGTTTTAGAGGTTGACTTAATTCGGAGAGCAGACTCTTGTGCTGTGCACTAAGGAAAGAAAAAATGACAATTTCCATAATAGAATTCTTCTTACCAAACGAGTTTGCCTTACAGATTCCTGTCTAGTAGACTTTAATTAGCTGCTATAACAATTCTTTCTTGAGTTTGCATTTTCTTGAGTTCTTCATTGATCAAATTTCATGAATGTAAAAGGCTTTCTACAACCTAGAGCCTGCTTTTAAGCTTTTTCCTCCATTTTGAAATACACTACATTTGTTTGTTTGTTTGCATTCTTGTTTTATTGCTTTTGACTTTCACAGAACCATTTCCTGAGTCTTACTGGTAGCAAATAAGCTGTCTTTATACTGGTAGGGAACAAAATATTTAGCTCCTTCATCTAAAATAAAGCTCATTAAAATGAAGTTTTGAGGGAATAATACACTAAATTATTTCCTGATATATTATTCCTTAATATTTCCTGTCCTATTTATTTTTATATTTATGACACATGGACCTCCTGACTATGTTCTAATGTTCTAGATGACTATGCCTAACATTATTAATGTGGAAAGCAATTTCCCCACAGAGAGCAACCTTGGTGTCATGGTGGACGACAAGATGACCATGAGACAGCAGTGTACCCTGGTGGCCAAGAAGGCCAATGGGATCCTGGGGTGCGTTAAGAAGAGTGTCTCCAACAGGTCAAGAGAAGTGATCGTCCACCTATACACATCCCTGGTGAGGCCACATCTAGAGTACTGTGTCCAGTTCTGGGCTAGCCAGTATAAGAGGTACGTAGAGCTGCTGGAGAGAGTCTATCACAGAGCTACGAGGATGATCAGGGGCCTGGAACATCTGCCCTATGTGCAAAGGCTGTGAGAGTTGGGCCTATTCAGCCTGGAGAAGAGAAGGCTGAGTGGAGACCTGATCAATGTGTATAAATACCTCAAGGGAGGAAGGCAGGAGGATGGAATTGGCCTCTTTTCAGTGGTGACCACTGATAGAACTAGAGGAAACGGCCACAAGCTGAGGCACCAAAATTCCACAGGAACTTAAGGAAGCATTTCTTGACTGTGAGGGTGACAGAGCACTGGAACAGGCTGCCCAGAGAGGTTGCGGAGTCTCCTTCTTTGGAGATCTTTAAAACCTGCTTGGATGCAACCCTGAGCCATGTGCTCTAGGTGACCCTGCGTGTGCCCCTGCAGGGTCTCCCACAAAGAGGTTGGACTAGTTGACCTCTGAGGTGCCTTCCAACCTTAAACATTCTATGATTCTATGAATAGTAGACACTATAGAAATCGAAATATATTTGGTGATCAGTCTATATGAAATTATATGTGTCTTGGACTTGCATTAAAAGGTTATATTTCTATAATCTTACTGGTTGTGAAAGAGGACTGAGGCTTGTAAGACTAGAATTCCCCTAAAAATGTTACCTTATAAAAATCTCAAGTTGCTTGAAAATACTCCTTTTAGCTGTTAGCTATCAAATGCTATACGCTTCACTTTCTTTGCCCAGCCCTTGTCCTTTTGGTACCTTGCAAACTTTGGCACCAAGTAAGGAAGGAGGTTTCTTTCTGTGGGGAGAGAGATGAGACATTTCTGCTTTTAAGAAAAGGACCCACCTTGCAAAGTCGCAAGAGAAATCAGACACCTACAAAAACTGGCTGAAGAGGACTCTCATTCCCCTCAGACTATGGCTTTCCAGTTATCCTACCTGTCCATACCTCATCCAATAACTGCTATCACTGAAATTTAAATCACTCTATGTTCCCTAAGTGATAGCGAGTATCTGTGACTTTTTTTTTCTTCTTATGTTTGGCAATGCAATGACCAGACTAATCCTGAAAATTTGAGACACTAAAACATTAGGAGGTGAAAGATGTTGGTGAGATGGTTGTCTGCATGTGGAGCTCTGCTGGAAGGGTAAGACATTGTAGATACTGCTTTTAATTGAGCTTTGAGTGTTCTACAGAAACAGAAAAGTTGTGTAGACAGTGAGGTACTTGAGCAAAGCACTAGTTATGATGATAAACTTCAGTACACCACAAGGATGTATATATAAATAAAAGGACTATTCCTGAATGCTTTATGTTTTCCATCAATGAAATCCTTGCCTGCAATTTCACAATAGGGAAGAAGGATCCTGCTGTGCACTTTCCTTAAATATGTAGGAACCAATTGAAGAACTTTGCAAGGATTTTTAAAATAAATGACATTGACATCTGACTGGCATTGAAAATCACTCTCAAAATATTCTTTAGTGCTATTGTACTGAGATACCATAGCTTTGTATTCAGCTGAAGTCCTTAATTTCAGCTTTCCAATTTAGAAAATAGTTTAAAAGGCAAGGTAAAAGAATAAAATTAGATCTTGTCAAGGAGTAGATTTTTCATTTCCTGGAAAAATCTGACATGATGATTTCTTTATTTTTTTTAACCAAGGTAAAACAAAAGCTCACTGGAAATGTGTGTAAGATACCGATAATATTACTTTAAAATTCTTTTCATTCTGGTTATTTTATATGCTACCAAAACTTACAAGAGAAGATTTTGAAAATTGTTTCTACAGTTTCTATTTGGAAAAAAAAACAGAGTCCATTGCGCTTCAATAAGATAAAAGAGGTCACACTTATCATGTGACTACTGTTTTTAATTAAATGTCAATGCAAAAAAAAGGTACATGTTCTTTGAAGTATGTTCTTTGTTCTGTCATTTTTTTATGAGCTGCCATTTTCTGTTTCTAAAACTATTGTACTAGAAATTTCTTGACCACCTTTAATTATTAAGGTTATCCTATTATTGAAAATGAAAAATGTAAGTGATATTATGCTCAATAGTGCAATGAAAGGGAACCACAGGAAAAATGAAATGCACAAGACATAATATAGTGGAAAGTATCAAGTTTGTATTCAAGACTTCCAGTATAGATATCTTAAAATTTAAAGAACTTTTCACTAAAAATATATTTGAAAAAAAAAAAAAGATTCTACCATAAAATATAATTATATTAGAAGGTCATTAGGACTTTTTTATGTATATATTTCTATCAGAGAGAAATTAAATATATAAAAATTGAAATTCTTATTTTCATCATTGATGAAATAATCCATGGTTGATATATTTCCTTATACTGAATGAAATCACTAAAGTATTAATGTTCACTAGAAAAATGTGTTCATTTTGCTGTCTGCATAATATCCTATGTCCTTTTTCTCATAGTCCTTTTTTTATTTCAGATGGGAGAGATTTGGGCCAACTTATGTTGATTTAACCTCTGTAGAGGTTAAATCTATATCCTATTGATATCCTATTGTAGTAGCAGAATCGGCCTATACCACAGCAGCAGATGGTCCAATCTGATCAGAAACTTCAGCTGGTGGCATCACTATTTTCTTTGCTGAGTTTATATGTTAAGCCTCTACTTTCACATTCTTAATTGCTTGTTTAATGACTGCTTAAATTTTATCTCTCTGCAGGTCTTTTAGCAAAAGTAAAAAAACTCAATAAATATTTTTGTCACTGTAATGCGTTTTCCTTCCCTACATTTAATGGCTTACATTACATTTCATTTTGCAGCTGTTTGGTTGTTTGGCTTGATTTTCTTGGCTATCCAAATAATTAAAAAAAATCTATTTCTTGAACAATCAAAAATAAGTGAACTTTCCACTTTGACATCTCAGACCTAGCTAAAAAAACTTTCCTCCTGATTGCTCTACCTGGAATCATTGGGACCCAGATTTATAGATATTTTCCCAGAGAAATTTAATATATGCTGGAGACATTGCCAGTTTCTTAGATTTTCCACAGATTATCTTTTTCACCTTGGCTAAGTTTTTTATGTCATAGTAATTCTGGTCTGTTCCTCAAAGCACCTGTATGACACTGTTGTGGATAAAAACAGCCATAAGGCTAAAACTGCCACTGTGTTTCCTAAACAAACTTCCTAGATTGCTATTGTACACTGTACTGTACCTCCTCTATAGAGGTGTCTACCAGTTTGATATTTCTAATGTGAAATAAAATTCATGAGGAAATACGGCAGTGAGGAGAGTGGCAAAGGAAGAAAACTGGAAGTGAAGGACTGATTTACTTTAGCACTAATCTCTTCTTGTTTGGACCCTGCCACTTGCCTAAGGTAATTTGGTAGAGTATTAGAACACAAGAATATTAAGCCTTAAATAAAATGGATTTTCTGCCACATATTAATTTGTGCCTTTTCTATTGCTGATTGAACTTAGGTGTATAAGGAATGGCTAAAAGATGCAGGACATGAATAACCGATCAGAATACTTGTTTGAAAGACCCCATGCAGATTTTCTTAATTTTTTTTTTGTTAAAAATTGAACAGATCTTCTGATAGAGCTGAGATACTGAGCCAGCATGCCACTAACTCTGACTACTAAATAACTACTAGTCATCACTCTGATACTCCTAACACTAGTGTCACCTTAGTAACACTAATGCTATCCCTAATTTGAGACCTTATTGGAAATATATGGAGAGCTCTTTAAAATCACAGTTCTGCCAAATCTATGAAAAAATGTATTCCATAGAATTTACAAATTCAAAATTGTAAACAGAAAACAAACAAACAGAGCCCTCAAACTGTGACTTGAACCATGATAGGAATTAATAAACAGGTGCTTTATAAAGGTGCTTGTTACAGCTGTAGCATGCAGAAATTCTGGAACAGGAGGAGAAAATAATTCTGCATTCAGTGCCATTAGTTTAATTATTCATAAGTGCTTTCTTCTGTATATAATAGGCACATTTGCTTTGCTAATTAAGTATTCCTTATTTTCCCCCTAGTTGAAGAATTATTCCTAATACAAAAATACTGAAATACTGTTTGCAAAGTGTAGGTTTTTTTTTTAAAAATGTGGTATGGCTGTACATTCCTTTCCATATATCTTCTTAAGAACAGAAACAACAACATTTGGAGAAGAAAATATCACAGGCTGGTCTTTGTACCAGTAGCTCCTCAAGTGGTCTGGATCTGTGTGCCTGAAACAGATGGGAACTACCCAGAGAGATACAAGTGCAGGTGTTTATTAGGTTTCTTCTGCACTGAAATGCTGAGGTTTCCTGGCACTGCTTCTCTGGGAAAAGTCCATGTTTGATGGGTGATTCTGGCAAATAAGGAAGGGCATTTGCAAAACAAACACAGCACTGGTCACATTTTCTTTTTGTTCCTTTCAATGTAAGAATGCCTTTCTGTTTCAGTTTTAAGATCTTGTTTTCTGAGTCATTTTTACTAACCTCTGTATTCTTATACTGTGAAACACTCCTTTGGAAGCGACAATGGCTGGTATTCCTCCTCAGGATGACTGGCAGTGAGCTTGTGCCATATGGTACAGAGACTTTAATGATATATGAGATTTTCTCTGTGGAGAAATATTCATAATTTGGTAACTACATTGTAATATGAGTTTTTGAAATTTCTTGAATATGTGGACTTGTGTGATGGACTCAGATAGATAGACAAGTTGCAGACAACCAGGGGTTTTCATGTGCTCAGCCACATCTCCCACATCTTGCTGCTTACTGAAAAACCTTTTTATCTGTCAGTCACAGATATTTATTCTGCCTTTTGCACAGAAATACTAACTCCTGTATCTGTATCTACGTCATGTTGATGTCAAGACATACAGCAGGGGTCTGGACACTCGGTAAAGTGACTGGAAGTCTTAGCTTACTGGTTCACTATGCCCTTCATTAAAGAATTCTCACCCAGGGAATGTGAGAAAGGCTTTTGACTCAAGACAGAGTAGGAAAAAATTGTTTATTGTCAGTATTCAAAACACAGAAATTACAAATATGTATAAAAGGTATAGATGAGGAGAAGAAACCAAAAGCAGGGTTTACTCTATTAAAATTAAATTAAAGGTTTGTTTCTTTATGTATCCACATGGTTTTCCCAGCATTCACTTACCAGGGATTTTACTTTTCTGCATACCATATGTCTGAAGCTGACATCATAAGCAAAAGATCTGTTTGGAGGTACATCTTATTTCCATAATCTATCTCTCTTTTCAAATTCGCTTGGCTCTCCATCAAGATTAAATCTTTTTGAATAAGAAAAAAAATAAAAAAGGAAGAAGTATCCTTTAGAAAGAAAGATTTAATTTATTTTCTGAATAATAATAAAAAGGGATAGTATTTCAGGGAAAAAGAATGTGGCCATTAGATAAATTAAATAACATTCTATTTTCATCAAAAAGAGAATGTCTCTACTAGAAACAATGTCAACTTGTTCTCAATCAGCGTTGTTAATTAAGCTCCTTGAACTATATAATCAATACACCACTTAGTGAAAAATTTTCATTTCCTTCCTGTATTTCAGTCATATACCATATACTACTATCATACAGAATAAAGACATTGCACAGGTCAGGTGAAAATGACGTACTATTCAACTAAGGAACAAGACAGAATGGCAGTTATTTCCTTTGGGAAAATAGTTTATTGGGCCAATCAACACTGAACTAACTCAGAATAGATTAACTCAGGACTATCATTTTCTTGCACTTTTCTGTTTTTCTCATTTTTCTGTGAAGGGATCTTAACAATAGAGAAGAAGAGAGAGAGAATTATGAATTTGAGAAAATCTTTAAAACACAGATAGCCCAAATTGTGTATTGCTACGGGGATTCATATGAAATGTGTTATCTGTGGTGTTTGTGTGATCTTCTTCTTGACATGCACTGCAAATTATGTTCAGAGACAGCATAAGCAGTCTCTGACAGTCCAAGCTATTAAAATTGTAATATAATTTTTAATGTGCCATTTGACTGTTCCTATAATACCACCAAATCCTCATCTGGATCCACAACAGGAGATGCCTTTATGCTGCCTCACTAGAAATAACGGCTACCCGCACAGTACAAGGAGGTTGTAATAGAATTCATATAAATGGATCAAGTATATGCTGAATCCATCTTAATGGCATACTATTTTCAGTACTAGCAACTTCTAGCTTAAACTCAGGGGAAAAATGTGTAATCATCTGCAGAATGTTTTATTGTCTGGAGATAAGTAATCCAGGAAAAGCACAAGCCATTTTTTTCTGAATTTCTGCTCTTTATGAGAACAACTACAGATTTTCATTATATTTGATAAGATATGGCCTCTACAAGCTCTTTCTAGAGATTAACGTGTCTGTACGGCATGCTGCATCAAGGTTCCCTTATGTTAACTTGAGATCTAGTATATACTTCTGTAAGGCTAATAGGCGATTAATATTAAAGTCAGATTTATTCTAAAAAAAAAAAGGATAATTTTGTGGGGAGTTAGTACTCCTACGAAATAATATTTTGAGGATAACATGTATTAGATGTTTTTGCTTTTAGCAGAAAATATACAAATGATGAAAATTGCAATCAAAATTATTTGTGCTTTTCTTAGCATAACAGAATTCAAAACTTTTCTCCTCTTATGGTTCAGATCTTGACTTTTGTGTTAGACAAACAGCTTAATCTCCCATGGTGAGAAGAAAGCTTCAGCGGTTGAGAAAGTGTCTTATGTAGATGTTAAAAAAAAAGGAAAATACCTCTTAGCCAATCTCATTCTCTTAGTTATCTTTGTCTAATCAGAAAAGAATAAGGTAAAAGACTAACTTTACAGAGTTAGGAACAAATGATTAAACATTGAAACTAAGTTCTCTTCCTCTGGCCTGAAACGTATGTATCAAATTCCAAGCTAACTAATCTTGAAATCACAGAGATTTTGGATACTGGATAGTATGTATTTTTTTATACTGGTCAATTTCTTTACATCAATAAATTGAACTTAAAAGATCTATTCCAAATCTCTTTTTAACCTAAAGCTTGTTGCTTTTTTTTTTCTATCTATCTGAATAACTTGTGTACTGCAGAGTTCATCTATTGTGTTCAACTCTGTTATTTTTCTATTACAGCAATATGTTTGTGAGCATTGTCTCTTTTAAGAGCAATTGTTTTACATTATGTGTTAGGATGTTAGCCAATCCATTTTTTTTTTCCATTGGAAGTTTGGCGTAGAAGTATATATATGCTGCAGAGTCGGCCTCATTCCACACAGAATTGCAGCTAAGTACACTGAGCTTAGGTCCTTAAAATTGCCTTTGGAATATTTCCTGCAGATTTGGATTTCCAAACACGTCTTCTCTCAAATGCCCTGAAAGCTGAAGGGTCCACAGCAACCCTTGTATTGTATTATCTTATCTATAATCTAAACACAAAAACATCTTGTATGCACACTCTTACTAGCCTCTTTATGATAAAAGAACATTTTGCTTTAGAACCGAAATCACCAATAAATGCAATGCAAGTGTTATTACTCATTTGATACCTCTTAAGGAAAAGAAAAAAAATCTCCATTACAAAATATATTAGTTTCACTGTACTTAGCTGAAAATTATTGCTATGTTTTGCAGTAGTTATAATAGAAGATTGTCTCAGTGATCAATTTCTCATTTATACGGTGTTTATGCTGTTAGAAATCTTTGTTTTGTATGCCATGTATTCTTGATTTTCTAAAGCTTTCTTGTCTGATCCTTTCTATCTAAATCATTTTTATTATTCCTTTCATGGTAATGATGAGACTAGTGCACATTGTCCTTTGGACTTTCTAAGACAGATGGCATACTTCTGTATTAGCTGCTGCAGGATTATAATTGTTATTATTTTCTGTTTTCCAAAAAGTACCTTTGTACGCAAGCTTCCTTACACACATCTAAATACTATTCTTAAAACAACTGCAAAATCATAATGACAAAATAGTTATGTGCAACAACTTCTATATCTTCAAGGCTGTTTAAAAATTACAATAAAAGAAGTACGAATATAGTTAAGATTTGATTAATTAACAGTGTAGAAAGTTTTGTCTATATATTAAAGAAATAAGTTGTGAAATATTTTATAATCCCCCCCTTTTTTTTTTTGATTTTGCCCTTTTTCTCCTGCAATTTTCTTCATATTCAGTGTGAATAATGACAGTTCTAACCACAAAGATTTTGGCCTTAAACTGATACAGATTTTTCCAGGTTTCACAGTTTAATGAGAACTGAAGGTCTGAGGATACATATTACAACTTTATGAACTTCCCTCCCACCAGTATCTAAAATGCACAACATGGAAGTAGCTTGAAGGAAAATGAATAACAACATACACAGTTTGCCCATTGTTCATATTCCAAGGTTATGCCCTCATGCTAACAGCGAGAGCAGTCTGACCCTACAGTCAAAGGAGGAAGCAGGACAACCTAGAGCTGATAATGTATTTCCTTGTGGACCATAGAGGAAGCCAGTACATGGCCCTCCTGTGTTGTCCACACTGTCCCTGCGATTTCTTTCCTTTTAAATTACAAAAATGAAAAAGTCTTCCTGCCAGCCTGGAATCATGAGAAATAAGAAGATCCTATTGTCTCTTTGGGGTATGTTGGATCTCCTAACCACATAGAGATATTTGGCTCAGGATCAGGAAGGAACTCCATCCTGATATTGAATAAAAAGAACACACTTGCATGTACATTACGAAGCTTCAGGCTGCCATTGATCAGAAATCATAGAATTTAATTTTTGCACATTAGGTCATAAAATGTGACATTGTCTTGAGATACCATATGTAAGTGTTAGCCTATTAGATATAACTGAGTAACGATAGTTGTGAAACTAAGAATGTATGTAAATTTCATCCATCTAAAGAAATTCCTAGCATTAACACGGTTATATCAATCCAGTTCAGGCTCTGAATTAGTAAAGCTTCATGTAAGTTCTCTGAAGCTTAAGAATCTATAGTTATTATCTTCAGAAAGTATCAAATGTGGAAAGACAGGATGAGGTTCAAAGGCAGGTGAATCAACTGAGTTCTCACTTTTTCAGGTTTGCTGGTCTGCTGATGAATCATCATGCAAATCCATCATCCATGTAATTTGACAGTAAGGAGGCTCCACATCAGAAACTATTTTATAATAGATTTTAGTTGAATAAATAGGTGTAGTGTGCCATCAGCAGTATTGATTTTAAAAAGCATTTTATTAACATTTCAGAATTGTAGCTCTATGCAAACTGAAACATTAATAAGTACTTATTTAATGAGTATACAAATATATGTGTATATTTGCATTAATTTGGATAGTTATAAAATATTGTTGCCTGTTAAGTAGAAAGCTGAGAACACAGGTATCAACTTCCTTAAGCAGAAAGGCTAAGAAAAACAGTACAACCTTTCAACTTTATATAGAATTTTTCTTATTATCTCTTATCTGTTTACCAAATATTAACTCTGTTTAGTTTTCATGATGAGATGTTCCAAAGTTCTTGATCTACATCAACTTAAATAACTTCATGGTCATCCTCAAAGCAACTTGCTCATATTTCGAGCCTTCAAGTCAGCTCTATTTTGTGAGGCCTTCTTTCTTTACCTTTTATGGCTTTAAATTATATGTTAGCCCTTTGTTACTTGATAATGTATTAGAAAGACTGACTGTATTTTAATTTCTGCAATATTTCGCAAGATTCAAAGTCTTATTTATGAAACATTATGTCTGCTTCATATTATTTACTTTGCCAGTCTCCATAATGGCAAAGCATCTTCAGATGGTCCCAACGAATTTTAAAACAAAAACTTAATCTGTATTTTATTGCGTAGTATAGGTAGTACGACAAAACAGTAGCTAACAGAGTTGCTTAAGAGTTAACATATACTTTTTCTGAGATGTCTATTACTTCCTGAGATGCAACATGTCTTTTTAAAAGTCAAAATATGAAAGAAAAGGACACTAGGCTACAGATAAAAATATTTCATACTTCTAAATGCCCAGAGAATGATTCAAAGCTGAGCAGGCAGAGAAGAAGCTTTGCAGCCCAACAAAAGGAGGATTTTTCAGAAGCATCTAGCATCTCTGTAGCCCTGTTTCTACTGAAGAAAAGAAATACTACTGAGCAGTGAGTTCAATATTGAATGCTTTGGAATATCTGCTATTTAAAATAATTATGTTATCGCTTGTGAGATTATTATGAAGAAATATTAATGTTTTCAAGACTATGCAGAGATAAAATTTACTGTGCAGTATTGCCAGTTACCTACTGACACATTATGAGTTTTTCTTATGACACATTAAAAGAAAAGGGGCAGCTGAGGTTGTTTCTTGCTTTAGTATTTGCTCCTCCAGCTTTCACCCGACAGTGAGAATAGGAGGAGAAAACAGGAGGATTGACAGGGACTTCACCTCTCCACTCTGACTGGTCATCAGGAGGGTAGAAGGGAAGGAAAGTCATAACAACAAAACAAATGCTTCTAATGAAAGTGAGGTGGTTTCCTTGTTTTAATAGAAAAATTAAAAAAAAAGTTAAAGGAAAGGATGATTTGACAATATCTCAGAGTTCCTTGATAAGAAATATTTTTGAAAATTAACAAACAGTTCTCATCCTAGAAGCTTCCTATATTGAATTAACAGCCTGACATAGCATGGAAAGCGAAAAGAAAATCAGATCTTTCAATAGTTGTTGTCTTCTTTTAGTTTGCAAGATCTTTATGTATATACTAATGTAATTTTAGAATCCTAATTGCAATACTTCATTAAAGAGGGAACTTAAGGGTTTTAATATTAGGTATAGCACAGCAGATGTAGGCATTGATTAAATCAATTGCACAGAATTGTCCTTACCTGCACAAGTGTAGCTGAAATATGTATTTCCTTTTCTGTGACTGCCTAGCAACAGTTACTGGTATAGATTTGTAAACTTTGCTTCAAGGAATACCCCTGGGATGGAATTGTGTGCAGCGTGCCTCAGATATGATTACTTCCGTCTCCTAGTATTATGGCCAGAGCATTTGGACAAAAAAAACCACTCTGGTAGATTCATTTATAACTGATCTTATGCTTATAATTTTCCAACTGATTAGATCCAGTTAGAATTTAACGGAAATTAAAAAAAGGAAAGGGAAAGTAGAAAGGAAGGAGGAAAGAAAGCAAGAAAGAAAGGAGGGAGGAAGAAAAATCTCATCATGATAAAATGGTGAAATTCAGAATGATCTTTCTGAAACATTTTATATGTGTGAGCATTTTATATGTAGAAGACAACACCTATTTCCATTGTTCTGCCCTTATTCTGAATAACCCTCCTCTTTGTTTTTGCAGGAGTTCAAAGCAACTATATTTCCAAGTCAAGGCAGTGCAGTAAGAACCAGCCACTGACAGAATGAACAATACTCAATACTTCACTTTACTGGACTCACTCAATAGCAAGGAATTAAAAACAGCTCAGTTATTTCCCAGGAAATGCAAATGCTTTAGTGAGTACAAGTGAGCTTTCCACAACGCCCTTTCAGTCCATAACCTTCACTTCTTTTCTGCAGGAAATACTGCATTTGCTCTGGCTGAGAAGAAAAGTAAAAATGATTTGAAAAATAATAAAAATACAAGAACTCATTTCTGATAATAAGCTAAATCATAAATGCCCGGTGTTATAGACCCATACAAATGAAAGTTAATATTTCCATTTAATATATGTTGGTGATTTTACTTAGAAATAAATAGAAATGTATTAATAAATAAAGTCATCAATATGAATGTTTGTTTTCTGAGATGTATATTAATAATGCATAACACTCTGATAATTCCTGGAGATAAAATTTGATAAGATATTTTTCATTAATCCATTGACTGTCTTTTCATTTTTTGTTTGGTGAGTTTTCTGCCATAAAGATTCTATGGAGTATTCAGTATGAATGTAATTAAAATTTTAGTATATTTCATGCCACCTTTTAGTATTATGACAAAAACATAAGATGCACAGCACACTACCTTTTTATATTAAGGTTCTCATTTCAAAATGTGCTGAAAACTTGGCAGAGGTTAGTATTTCCCCATGTGAGCAGATGGAGGTTGAGCACTTCTGAAAATCAACTCCTAAACATTTAAATATCAGAGTAATGTGTTTGTGGGCTGTGAATAACCACTCAATAGCTCCATAAGCACATAGGTGAATATATAACATGGAGTAATTTCCAAGTGGAAATAACTGAAGAGAGATGCCATGTCCTATGGTTTAAAGGACAGAAATGCAAACACGTAACTCTATTTCTCATTCCTTTTCTTCCTCAAATGTATGTGTTACTAGTAACAAATTCATCAAAAAAAATGGTTTCTTTCAGCTTACTGTTTTTCCTTAGTCTGATCTGCAAACACTGGCAATTTTAAATGTTCTTCTTTGTAACAATTTAAAAAGTTAACTAGTCCAAGTTCTTGGTCCTACAAGACATCTGTGGAAAGTCAACATCTGCAAGGCAATTGATTGTTTTTAATGACATTTGGAGGCTTATCTTTTAGACATTTTTTAAAATCAATTTTGAAAAGCTCTTACACATATAAAAATATTTTCCTGCATGGTGGGAATTTGTTATGGAATTTGCTGTTATTTCCTTACCAAAGTGGCAAAAAATAGCTTATCAGTTTCTTCCATTGTTATTTGCCTTCTGCAGTGCAACCTACACTTTCTCTAGTGGATACTATCCTCTTTTCTTTGTGGTCCATGTGGAGATATTTGTTGGTTCATTTCCTTTCCTCAACCTAAGTTGATGTTATCACTATAGCCTTGCAGTTATAGTGAAAAATGTGTACACAGCATTCTTATTTATGTTGTGTCTGATACCTGATTATCTGGTAATATCCTTAGATACCTTTTATTGTGGATAAATCTAGTTTAATCACACTCCATTTTTATGATAGTGCCATGAATATTGAACAAAAGCCTTACATTCTTCCTCATGTTCTTCAGGTAGTCATCTGGAAGCTTTTCAGCTTTTCAGCTGAGTCTTTTCAAGTCCATAGCTAATGTATTCAAGGTTTGTATACCTACCTCTGTCAGATGAGAAATTATCAGACACAAATATTTTCCCTTTGTAAAGGTAAAGTTGAGTGGCTAGTTTTAGAGTATTATAAACATTAGTTAGTTTTGAAATACCCATTGAAGGCACAGGTTATTTTTTCATATCTTCCCGTGCCTTCAGCTCTGCAGAAATCCATGGGATTATTTTCTATGAATTTTTATTCCTTATTTTAAGTGGGACCTAGACTTATGGATCTGCAGATCCAAACTCAGTTTTATATCCACTCTATCCTACTAGTAACAGCTGAGAAGCTCAGCATTCTCATATGGCCACAGTCATTTCTGGTGTGGAATTTTGGAGAAAGCAAGCTTGTGGAAATCTTTGTGTGAGATGGTAAAGAAAAGCAGGATATTGCTCCTGAGGGAGGGATATGAAGCTTGAAAAACATCACTGTTGTGAATCATTTCCATCCTCTTAAGACTTCATTAAACTGATTGTGAAATTGTCAGTGAAGCCTTTTCATAGGCAATGTGAGTCTTTTCTTGCTTTTCCTCTCTAAAGCAAAACAAATAAATGAATACATAGGCAAAGAGAAATGCTGTGTTTATATCTAGCTAAAGCCTATCTATTATAATCCATAAAATACACAAATTCTGTGTATCTGGGTTAGTGCATGTTGATGATGTGACTGCCTTATAAAAAGCCCAAAATCTGAAATATGTGTATTTAAAAAAAAAATACTAATGTAAAGTATTGTGGAGTGGTAGTGGTAGGATTTATTGTGGAGATGGTAAGCAGAAGGCTGCAGATTTTTCAAATATTTATTAATAGGCTCTTCTGCATTGCCCATTACCATAGTAACAGATTATCTCATGCCCTTCTTCACTTTTCTGGAAGTAAACAGATGGGAACAGACGTACAGATAAAAAGACTAAAAGCTCAAGGTCAGAACTGGATTATATTACCAGAAGTAGTACTAGCATCTAGATCTCTTGAGTTCTGGTCCATAATTTCAGCCAATTAGATGAAATTAGCTATCCTATCACTGCAATATGAAATGATTAACTATTTGTCAAATAAGTAATAATGGTTTGCATTAAATTAGTAATATTACCATGTATTCTTTAATGCCATGTAAATCTTCTCAACTGTCTGATTTACCTAAATATCAATTTGCCTCAGTGAAGAGTCAGTTTCTCATATTTCAAATCTTTGAAAAGAAACTTAAAATTCTTTTTCAAAGGGTGGAACATGAGACTTTGCCTCAGTGTGAGGATGCAAAACATAAATTGTTCAAATTGAAATGGGATATGTCAAATAATGAAAAGTGCCTTTTGTAGAGAACAGCTACTCTGATTCAGCTAATCGTTTGAATATTATATAGTGGAAAGGAGGTAAACTCACAGCAGGAAAAGTAAAGTATAAATAAATTGGCAAAAAAAAATTGATCCACTTAATGCCTTACTAAGAAAGCTCTGCATCTTGTCACTGGTATATTAACATTAATATTAATAACAGTACATGTGTGAGTAGGTTGTGCCTTTATTATTAGCAATATGATCCAGGTGGCCCAGAGGATGTCCTTCCTTGCTGTTCTGTGTGAGCAGAGAAAAACTTAGTGAGGGCCAAATAAACAGGCTTCCCAGTACTAATCACATGAGCTCTGAATTACAGTGCCAAAGTATCCTTTTCTTGTAACTGGATTTAATGTTAATTCTGATTCAATGAGCTAAATCTCGAACTAAGTCTTTCTTTTTGAGCACAGTTGAGCACATTCTCTAGCTAGTTTCTCTCTGTTCCACTTCCCACTGGGCAAAGTGAGTTGCACTGTGCATAATTTAAAGAATAACCATATACTTTCCAATAAGCCTCTTTTAGCATATACTACAGCGACTTTACTATTCTCACAATAAACCTTTGTACTTCAGTCTTCATTCAAACATATCAAATTAACAGATTCTTATTTCAATCTTCTTTGCTTGTGAGTAAGGGTTCTAGAATTTTCTTTGCAAATAGAGTAACCTTTATATGTTAACAAAACTAGAGGATTTATATTGATCAAGCTTTTTAGCACAGTGCCCTACTTGCATTTCTGCAGGACTGAAATAGCTCATTAGCATCAATATTGAATGCTTATCCCAAACTGAAGAAATTATAAATAAATTCTGTTGAGGAGTAACTAAGCGTATAACTGTGAACTGACATCAGTGACTGCCACTGTCAGATTCATAGCAATGTCTTGTAGAATTTCTCCCTTATGAATATTTCCCATGCGGTACTACACATTAATGCATCAATTCTGGAAGGTCCACGTGAAGTTTCTCAACTCATAATGAAATGGTCAGATAGAGAAAGCTCAGGAGAGCTATACTTCAGATTTATTTTCTCTTTAATCCACTTTCCTGTTCATGGAATGTCATAACTTTTTCCAGACAGGTCAGAAAATGTTGCATCTTTGGCTATTCCTCTGATGCTCTTTTTGTTCATGTTTAATGACAAGTGGAGCTCCCTCACTCATCCATCCAAACATCTCCTGTGGTTTCCTGGAAGCCCCTTGTTGCAGTTCTGTGCCTTTTGGGAGAATTACCTGCAGCCAGCTCTGACATTTCTTTCCAGGTAACAATACCAGTTACTTCATCCTAGTTCGCATCCTACCTCCTCTTCCTATTTGTATCAATATTGCCACAGCCAATAGCATTTACCAAGACCAAAAGGCATAAGAATATCAACCAACTTAAACACAGTAAAGAAGTAGGAACTTCTTAACATGTAGCACACATTTAGCAACAGAGTAATGTGGAAACTTAGCAAGTAGTAAGTTTAGTATTTTAAGGCTTTTTGTCTTGGTAAATGCTATTGGCTGTGACAATATTGATAACCTTCTTTAGTCATCATGGCACCATGGAAAGTGACTGCATATGTTTACAAATTCTCCTTTTTTTTTTTTTTCCCTTTAATCTGTAGCTCAGTCAGTGTTAAGAATTTCAGTGAAACATCAAAAACAAGTGAAGATGTGTTCCATGTCATTATTTATTTTTCTCCTTTTTTTCAGCTTCCTTAGTTCTTACAAATTTCCCAAATACCAATCAAACTTTTGTAGTTTCTAAGGCTTTAAAAAACACTAGATATCTCCTCTCTCTCTCTCTCTCTCTCTCTCTCTCTCTTCTTATTTATTTATTTATTTAGTATTTTAAATATATGTGATACATAATTTTGATTATTGTTCATATTTATGATCCATCAGATCTTTCTTCTTTTTTTCTTTTATCCTTATTTTTTATCCTTTCTTTATTTTTCTATCCTTTTTTTTCTCTTTTTTTTTTCTTACTTCCAAAAGGAATCTTTTGTAATATTATTTTAATATTAATGCATAGGTATCCAAAAGCAGTGAGTGGAGCAGAGGTAGCTATATGGTGGGCAGCCCTCAGAGCAGCAATGAGTAGAGGCAAGATTCTGAGTGAGGGCAGGGATGGTCACCTCTGCTTGGTCTTAACATATTCTGCTTGGAGGACATTGCCTCTGGGAAGGGTCTCCTATGGGAAAGGCACTGATAAACTGGAAAGGGTTGAACAGAGGACCATTGCCATAAACCAGAAGGTTAGAGAATTTAGAGTATGGGGAAAGATTGAAAGAACTGAGTTTATCTATCCAGGAGAACAGAAAGATTGGAGGGATGTAGTCACCTCACAAGAAATGGAGGCATCCTCTTCATCAAAGTCAAACAAGAAAAAAAACCTATTTCATAGGAAATTCCATTTACATATAGAAAAAAAAAAGAGAGAACAGGAAAAAAGTAAACATGGGAAAAAATTGCACTGAAATTCTCCTCTACTGAAAATAATTAAACAAATAAACAAGACTCAGTTTGACAGGGCCCTATATAGCCTAATGTTATAATTGGAATAACCTTTAAAATCAATTTTTTAATTATGTATGCAACTTTTCCTTTTAACTAAGTTACTTTGGTCCTTTGAAAGTGATGAAGACGGATAGATTAAGAAAAAAAGATAAAAAATGTTGCTTAGAAGGCTGAATAGCTTACAATAAAAAGCAATAATCACTAGAAAGAGATAAAAGTGTAGAAGAAAGAAATAAGTATCCAAGAGGTAGCCACAGGAGAAGGTAGTGATCTTAGATGTTCATTAATGAAGCTGTGTTTCCCTGCTGTGTTTAGGAACATGCTAAGCATTTTAGATAGGAGAGGCAAGAAGGATCCATTATTTTTATTAATTGTGCTTGTGCTATAGAGTCTGTTGGGGATAAAGAAACAATATACACATAAGAAAAGTTGTTTTTACTTGTTAAAAACTTTATTTTCTTTGTCATAAAGGAAATTTTATTAGATGTACATATATATCTCTATAGCCTCTTTTTACGTTCTGGGGAACATACATACATGAGTTATAATCTATAAATGAATAAGAATCAAATAATTATATCAAGTAATTCAGTGAAATCAGTAGAGAGATGCCAATCTAAATTCTGTTCATGGATATTTAAACAATTTTTTTGGGTTTAATCTTCCCTGTGTCCTTTCTCTGTATTGGAAAAAATATTGTGTTTCACTCCCTCTCCTTCACTGTACCATAGTTACATGAGAAATATCTTCTGGCTACAATTCAAAAAGCGGAGGTGCAGATTCAGACTTCTTTATCATCTATTTCTGTTTCCAGTTATACGTTTGTTCTCTTTTTTCTTTTTTAACCTTACAAATGATGATTTTTTTTTCTGTGTCTTTTGTCACCTCTGTGCAAGTGGCATATCCAGCTGCCAAAAATATTTTCTTTTTTAAATAAATTAGTTGATACTTTTGTTTCACTTTCAGTGACATTCAGTTTTTGGCATTGACTTTTTTCTACATCATTTTATGAACTATTTCTCTGATTTTTTGAAGGTCTCTCCTCCCTGCCAGGTTGCCTCTGCTTATTATTATGTAGTGGTTGGGAGGTACTGGTCACACCATGTCTACATGAGCGCTAGTAGAGAAAGCCCATGATACTTGATTGATCCATCCTTCCTTGTGTCCACTTACTGGACAATAACACCCTGTTCCTCTTTCTACATAATGACCTGGATTATATCACCAGGAAGACAAGCTGGTTTATTTTGATCTAGGTTGCCCTGATCACGTGCTAGGCTGCCTGAGTGTTGCCTCGATTCAGCTCAACTTTATCCTTTTCCTCATTTCTTAGCCTTTATACTGCTCTTGGACCTCCTTCACTCCCCCAAGACCCTTACAAATAAGAAACCAACTCCTAATTTTCCCTAATATACACATATTTGGATACATCTATGCATGCATTTCCTTTACTTCTGATACTGTTGACTGGACAATACCAACTTCATATTGTGTTACAGATACAGTTACCTATATGGTACCGACTTAAAATGTCCCCAGCATTCCTCTACAGATTACCTGTGCAAACTTGTTGTCTTTCCTGTAACTTTACCTTAAGCTGTGAAATCTTGTAATCTCTCATAGCTCTGTCACAGGCTTTTGATTCCTTTTCCTCCCAACATGCACAGTAATTTTTCCTGTCTGGCAAGGTGTAGTCTGCACCCAGTTGTTTTTCTGCAGGCCTAAAACAATTGTCTGTATGTATTTATACAGCATGATTTTACTATCATCTATGCTATGCTTAACATACTGGTAAAACAAAGCCCATTCATTCAATGACTTGGAAGGAAGTGAAAAAAAATTAAATTTGAAATTCAAAAGGTTCAGTTGTGATAGAGAAGCATAGCCTTTGATTACAGGTATCATGGAGTAAACTAAAGATTCAGAGAAAGAGTGTGTATGTACTGTTGTAAAATGTATATATTTTTTTTAAAAAAAGTATCAAGCAATCCTGGACTCTTTCCACTGAAATTCTTTGTTGCAAAAACAACTCACACTCTTGTCAGGATGATTATATCATGTCAAACCAATTCCAAAATATATTTAGAAGGAAAGAATTGGCATCAAAATTCTGAAAGAAGTTCCACTCAACTAAATACGTGGTCCTGATTTATAGATGTGGGTAGGCATTAAAGTCATAAAAACTGATGAGAAAATATTATACAGTACAGTATTTATGAATATCAAAAAAGTAGGCATTTAAGCATACAGTTTGCAGATAATATTGGAGACCAAAAAGTGTTTTTATGAGATAAAATTGGTCTTTTTTTTGTAGGATTAAAGCTTTAGAGTTTGATCACATAAAATTTGCTATACAGGCAAATTTGATTAATTCCTATTAGCACAAAGGGTGGGCTATAAAGCTTGGATAGATGCAACAAAACACATCTTTCTGCCTTCTCCATCAGTCAGACCAATTCTTCAGCAAATGCAAAAAATGGTAAAACCAATTCTATTTCTATAATCATATGTAAATGCAGCTTTGTTTATAATTATGGCTTGCTTGAATGCAACAGAACAAACATAGCAGCAGAGTAGGTGAGAATTATAAGCATTTTAAGGAACTCATCACTGTGATCTTCAAAGAAAGTTTTGAATAACTTTAAAAATGTTATATTTAAATTACCAAGAGAAAAAAAATATGAGAGACTGTATTTTAAAGAATTGATTTTTTCAAGGACAACAACAAAAAATTCACTCACTTTTTTTGTTAACTACCAATCATAGAATCAAGAGAATGTAGAAAAAATAATAAAGGAAGAACAATAGTGGAAGCCTCTCATATTTCTTGCTTGGATAGGAGGCATAGTCGGCATGACTTTGCCATTTATTCAGGCTTGAAATGTGAGTTCAGTCCTGTTCAACTTTGAACACTGACACTCTGCTAAATTTTAACTTTTGCCTTGAATTTGAAATCACAGAGTAGCTCAAAAAAGGAGAAAATATTAACAGAAGATTATTAAGATTATTTTCAAAGATAATTAAAACATAGACTTTTCAAAGTGAATGCATATTTTTGGTATTTAAAGAAGTTATAATTTATATAGGAGTTATATAAAGGTGTTATAATTCTCTACATCAAAATATTTAATAATAACAACAAAAACTTACACTCTAAAAAGTCCTTATAAATATGCTGCTTTTAAGCTAATAATTAGAAAACTAAATCTTCAAAGATAAATGGTGTATTTTCATTAAAAAATCAACATTTGAGAAAAAGAGCTGAACTGATCATAGCTACTAGATTTTAAAAATAACTTCTGAACACACTTTTCCTACCAAATAATTTATGTTGCTCCTATTTTTAGCTGGAAAATATGTTCAGAAAAAAAAAGTTACCTCATGAGTATTCCTCATTTACTTTGAGTTTGGGGAAAAGTTATTGAAAAATATATAGTCGCTTTTTCAAGTAATAGAACAAAGGTGGTATTGAACTAGTATGACATCAATCATTTTCAATCAAGACATTGACTTTTCTCTTGGGTGATTTCACTGCCAAGATTACTTCTGTCTTCAAAGATTGTAATCAAAATTGTCTTTCGTTGAATATACATGTGCTTTCTTCAACTACATTATTCATTGCATGTTTAATATTTCAATTTCTATGAAGATGACTCCCTGTTTTACTTCGCAACTAATTCTGTATTGCAAACCTGAACCAAATTTCATTGCTTCTAAGACATCCAACTAAAGATTAATTTGGTCAAAGTAGAAATTTTGACAAGATAAAAGTATTGGATCCTGGAAATTTACTCATTTCTTGTTTACTTTGGAAATACTGATCCTTAAGTTAACATTTTTTTTTCTTTCACATTAAATGACTGAATATGAAGCTCATTTTACAAATACAAAGTGATTCTGGGATTATCATACTCTTATTCTGCACTCACCTGAGGGAATTGCTTTGAGCTTATAAAGATACAAGCAAAAGACATTTTAACTTTGAAAATTATATTCATTTTCTGTCCTGAAAGATCAATGGTAACAATAAATGTCATAGTATTTAATAAGAGCTTGCTTCTGTACATGTAGATATCTACTGCCCTCTTACATACAAGTGGATTTTGATAGAGTAAGTACTTAATAATTTTCTTTCAATCTACTTATCTATATATCTATTGATTGTTTTCAGCATTTAAAGTTAAAATGCTGATACACTTAATATGGATGTAATGTATACATAACTAACATAACTGTCAGAGCAATGATTCAATAGATTTTCATTCTTAAATTTGCTTAAATGCAGAGAAAATTTCACAAAAGTCATAAATTAATCAAAAAGTCAAAATTAATGCAATAGAAAAATGCAATTTGTGATTTACTTAGAGAAGTGATATGCATAGGAATTCTTACTTCTCTGTAGACTTCTCAGAATATGCTGGCTGAATGTCAAGCTTTCTAGGTCAAAAATCACCAGCTTAAATGTGACTGTTATTATCTGCAATAATCAGACATTAGTGACAACTGTGCTTTTTGTAACCACTTCTCTAAATGGACTGTAATATGACAAAATGGAGGGGAGATCTGCAGAAATGCTCAATGTGATAATCTTTCCAGTGTCCCACAAATATTTTGCATTTGAATGGCAAGCTCTGTTAGCTTTGCAAGGGATTTCATTTGATGTAAGACCTTGACAAGAAATTTTATGGAATTTGCAAAATACATTTATTGTGAAGCTCCTTCCAATCACAGTGCCTTCATAGAACAACTGATTTATGATATTTAAATATCCCAAGTCAGAGAACATCACAAAGATGTTTTAAATATCTATGACTTACATCTGAGTGTACATTCCACCATGTTTTTCACTAATGTTTGCTTTATGAATGAAAATTTAAAATATCAGTTTGGAGGTAAAACAGAAGAAAAGATATGCTCATTTTATAAGATTTGCAGCATTCTATTGTATAGAAACAGCTTGCTTTCTTTTCTTTCTTTCTTCCTCTTTCTTCCCCTTCCTTCCTTCCTTCCTTCCTTCCTTCCTTCCTCCTTCCTTCCTTCCTTCCTTCCTTCCTTCCTT
>JAUBOD010000402.1:32135-62377 GCA_032353885.1 Nothura maculosa | reverse complement strand
CCTGAAACTACCTGTACTGTAGATGTATGTGTGTATATATATATGTATATATATTATCTGCTATTATGTATGCATATTCTACATACAATAAAAAACGGGAACAGAGAGTGAGCATGAGCAAAAGAAAGTTCAAGATACAAAAGGCTCTGTTTGCCTGAGTCTCCAGCCCAAGTGGCAAAACTCAGTACAGAATCTCTATGGAATTAATTCAGAGCATATCTAAAGTTTCAAATTAAGATGTAAGGTTCAAATGTTAGGATGGATATTCTTTAAACTTTAAGTTGTTCACTGAAGACAGAATCCATCTGTCTTTCTATCTTTTCAGCTTTCTCTCTATCTAACATTTTTAATGTACTTGGCTATATTTAATCTCAAATGCATGAAGAAAATAAAGATGATGATGCCGAGAACTCTACAATGAACTTATGGGGGGGGGAATAAAGTTCAAATCATTCTGTCCCTTCCAAATAAATTTTCTAACCAAGAAAAAAGGGAACTTTTTTACCAAACTGATGTCCATTTTGAAAGCCTCAAGGCCTTTTCTGTTAGTTGTCAAGTTTTTCATCACAATTGTGTATGTGTCCCTATCTAAGAATTATTGGACCTTTGGCTCAAATTTTCCATTCATATTCTTCAATTTGTTAAGTGGTTAAAAATGTTACAACTGAAATAAGATAGGATCAGGCAATCTTCCAGTTCATCCATTTCATCTAAAATGCTGTGCAGATTTTCAGTATGGTCGGTGACATTAATTAATAGTTTTGTCCTTTCAGAGAGTTCATATGTTAATCTTTTTTGATTCCTTTCCTTTTTCTTTTACTCCTGCTTTCAGTTTATAAGACCCTTCCGCTTAAGAAAGATCAGAACTCAATTCAAGCCAAGTAATAAATAAATTGCATAGTGCCAATTCAATAGGGTTTTCTTATTCAGTTTTTGCATATAATGTCTTTTTTTTTTGAATGCACCTTTGTTCAAAAGGTGCCTTTCTGCCCTTTTAGTGTATACATAAAACATTTCCTAGAAATGTATACTAGAGAAATGCTAAAGTTTGAAGGCATCTCCAGAGATTTTCTTGTCCAACACTCCTACTAAGAAGTGTGTTAACTAGAGCTGACTGCCCAAGGTTGTGTTCAATCAGGTTTTGAATATCTTCAAGCATTTCACCATTTCGCTAGGTGAAATATTCCACTGTTTGACCATGCTCACAGCAAAACAAACAAATAAACAAACAAGCAAACAAAAATCTCTTTCAATGAAATTTCTTGTATTTAAATTTGTGGTCATTGCTTTTTTCTTCCCTCTGTACACCACTAAGAACAGTCTCTCTCTGCCATTTTCAACCCTCTCCATCTGCTATTTACAAGATTCCTCCAGGGCTCATAGTGCATTAGCATTACATCATGTCCCAGACTTGTATATGTCCAGTTTGCTTAAATGTTCCCTAGCTTGATGCTCTTTCACAAAGGCTTCCCCTCTCCTTTTTTTTTTTCTGGGCTTTCTTGCAGGTCTCACAAATCTCAAATTCCTGAAAATCAGTGTTACTGCAAATTCCAAGGTAAAGAAGGCAGTCAGTATCTCAGCCATTTTTCTATCTATCTTGATTATCATGAGGTCCTCTGCTTCACTTAGCAGCAGAGCGAAACTTTCTATAGTTCTTTCCATTTCCTCTAGTTGCTGATTTAACTATAAAAGCCTTTCTTGTTCCCTTTAACATCCCTCTGAGATTCAATTCCAGATGGGCTTTTATCTCCTAACCTCTTCTTCAATGCTTACCCAGAGTCTCTGTATTTATCCTGCACCACAAACCTCTGCCTGTGTCTAGTATACTTCTTTCATATTTGAGTTGAGTCAGGAGCATCTTGATCATTCACGCAGGTCTATGGCCACCAGCTACTGTATTTTGGGATGGACCGTTCTTGGATCAACCCTTGCATGTGAAACAGATCCCTTAAACCTCTCTTCCCTATAGGGCCAAATACCATGGGATTTTTCCAGCTAGGTCAACTGCTCCAAACTTTGAACTTAAATGTTTTACCGTTCATTATAAATAGCAAGTAGAATTTATTATTTTTATTATGTTAGAATACAGAGCCTATACGTTAGAATCAAGCCTATACATTAAGGATGTTGCCAGGAAATTTCCCAGCCTGCCTACATCCACAGACTATTATTAATTGATAGCCCTACACATGTGAGGAGCAGAAACAGCAATGTGTAGGCTGAGGGCAATCGAAAAGGACTTTAGGGAACTGGGTCAGTAGAGGAACTCAAGTATGCAGATCATTTTCTCCTTCATTCTTCCTGGTGCCAGCAGCAATATAGATGGAAACAAGACAATACAGTTCATCAACACGTGCCTTCATGGCTAGTGTCACTGCCACAACTTTGTTTTCTTCAGTAACAGGAAGCCTTACACGGCCACCAAACATAATGGCAACTAATGGGATTCATCTTTCTCAAAGGGGAAAGAGAGTCCTGGGTCATAAGATAGCAGGGCTCATCAAGAAGGCTTTAAACTAGATTCAGGTTGGGGAGAGGGGTATCATAGGGGAAGCAAGGGATAAGGTAGGTTTTGGCCTGCCATGCCACTCATAGCAGTCTAATGCTGTAGCTTCTGAAGGGTGCCCAAAGCCTGGAGAGGCTAAGCAGCAAAATAAGAGAACTACTGAAGGCCCACATAGTCAAGTTGCAGCTAAACATATGCAGTATGGGGAATAAACAAGGGAAATTGGAGATGCATGTGCGACTGAAGGGCCACAATCTCACTGCAGTTACTGATACATAGTGAGACAGTTCTCATGACCAGAACATGGCCATGGCAGGCTTCAGGCTTTCAGAAAGGACAGGCCAGGAAGCTGAGGTGGTCAAGTTCTTTACGGGAGAATGGACTGGAATGTATGTGTAGCTCAGCACAGAGGAGGACAAAGTGCAGGTCAAGAGTCCGTAGGCGAGGATTAAAAGAAAGGCCAACAGGTGCAACACCCTGCAGAGAGTTCACTACAGGCCTTCTGACCAGGAAGAGGAAGTGGATGTGGCCTTCTACAGGCAGCTGTAAGAAGCCTTATGATCCCAGGCCCTGGTGGTCATGCAGGACTTCAACTACCCTGCTGTTTGCTGGGGTAATCATACAGCCAGGAACAGTGCAGGATGGTCATGCAGAACACTACAAATAACTTCTTGATGCCTGTGGTTGATGAGCCAGCAAAGGAAGGGGCAATGTTAGACCTGATACTAACACAGATTGTCTAGTGGGTAATGTGAGGGTTGGGGGCAGCCGTGGCTGCAATGACCACAAGATGTTGGAATTAATGATATTGCATGGAGAAAGCTGGGCAAGAAGTAGGATTGCAGCTCTGGACTTCAAGAAAGCCAACTTTGACCTTTTCAGGGAGCTCTTTGAAGGAATTACATGGGTTAGGGTCCTAGAAGTAAAGGGCATTAAGGAAAGCTGGTGAATATTAAAACAACGCTTTCTCCACACTCAAGATTGATGCATTCCTACAAGAAACAAATAGAGCAAGGTGGGCAGGAGACCTGCATGGATGGAGAAGATTAAACTTAATGGGAAAAAGAGCACATACATAATGTAGAAGGACCACATGGGAAGATTATAGGAACATTGTCAAAAAATGTAAGGATGCAATGAGGAAGGCCAAGGTCCATCTGGAATTAGAATTAGCAAGAGAGGTCAGGGACAAGAGGAAGGGCTTTTACAAATATATCAGCAGCAATAGGAAGACTACGGAGAACATTAGTCTGCTGCTGAATGGGAAGAGTGCCTTGCTGACTGGGGATAAAGAGAAGGCAGAGTTACTAAATGTCTTCTTTGTTTCTGTCTTTACTGCTGATGCTAGTCCCCATGAATTACCCAGGTGAGGGGCTTGTGGAGGAGGACTGTGTTAGTGGTTATTTAGGTAAAGTGGACACCCAGAAATCTATGGGCTTGGGTGGGATACACCCGATAGAGCTGAGGCAACTGGGGTGGGAGGTGTTTGCTCAGCGCTTCACCATCATCTTTGAGCAGTCATGGACAGTGGGTGAAGTGCCAGAGGACTGGAGGAAAACCTATGTCACTCCAGTCTTAAAAAAAGGCAAGAAGGAGGAGCTGGGTATCTACATGTGGTTAGCCTCACCCGTGTCCTCGGAAAGGTGATGGAGCAGCTGATCTTAAGGACCATCAGCAGACATGTGAAGGAAAAGAAGATAACTAAGAGTAGTCAGCATGGATCCACCAAGGTGAAGTCATATTTGAAAAATAAAAAAGTTAAGTTCCACAGGAACTTAAGGAAACAATTCTTGACTGTGAGGGTGACAGAGCACTGGAACAGGCTGCCCAGAGAGGTTGTGGAGTCTCCTTCTTTGGAGATCTTTAAAACTCTGTGCCACATGCTTCAGTAGGTGATCCTACATGAGCGGAGGGGTTGGACTAGACCTCTGAGGTCCCTTCCAACTTCAAGCATTCTATGATTCTATGAAACCTGTTAGCCTTTGGTGATAGATTGAGTGGCTGGATGAACAATGAGAAAGCTGTGGATGTTGTCTACCTTGACTTCAGCAAGGGTTTCGACACAGTGTGCCATAATATCCTCCTAGAAAAGCTCTGGAAGTTTGGTCAAGTGCATCGTGATCTGGATAAAGAACTGACGGGATGGCAGAGCTCAGAGGGTGGTAATAAATGGGGCCGAGCCCAGTTGGAGGCCTGTGGCCAGTGATGTCCCCCAGGAGTCAATACTGTGCTATTCAGCTTGTTCATCAGTGACTTGGACAGTCATTGATGTGCACAAGAGTGCACTCTGAGCAAGTGTGTGGACAACACCAAACTGGGTGGAGCAGTCAACACTCAAGAGGACTGTGCTGCCATTCAGCGGGACATGGATAGGTTGAAGAGTTGAACAAAGAGCAACCCTATGAGGCTCAACAACGACAAGTGGAACGACAAGACCTGCCCCTGGCAGCAGGTCAGGGAGGGGATCCTGCCTCTCTGTTCAGCTCTGGTGAGGCCACACCTGGAGAATTGGGGACAGTTCTGGGCTCCCCAGTACAAAATGGATGTGAAGCTTCTAGAGAGCGTCTAGATCATCAAGGGACTGGAGCTTCTCTTGTATCAGGAAAGACTAGGTAATCTGGACCTAGGCTAGAGAAGAGAAAACTGAGAGGAGATTTGATCAATATGTACCTTAGTGGAGAATGTAGAGAGAATGGAGATCAACTCTTCTCGGTGGTGGCCAGTGACAGGACAAGGGGTAGTGGTATAAGTTAAAGCACAGGAGTTTTCTTCTCTATATGAGGAAGACCTTCTTCACTGTTTGAGTGGCAGAACACTGGAACAGGTTGTCAAAGAGGCTGTGCAGTCTCCTATGGAGACCTTCAAAACCTGCCTAGAATCAGCCCTTTGC
This sequence comes from Nothura maculosa, assembly GCA_032353885.1. NCBI lineage: Eukaryota > Metazoa > Chordata > Aves > Tinamiformes > Tinamidae > Nothura > Nothura maculosa. The sequence goes on along the minus strand of JAUBOD010000402.1, from coordinate 56,981 downwards.
CATGTGCTCTAGGTGTCCCTGCTTGAGCAGGGGGTTTGAACTAGATGGCCTCCTCCAACCTTAACCATTCTGTGATTCTGTGATTTCGGTGACTGTTTGGCCTACCTGTCTTTTCTACTTAACCTGAGCAGGCCTAAAATGCACCTATCCAAACCTGCTAAGTAAGATTTCTTCTGAAGCTATTCAATTGAAGAGAAATAACTAAAGATGACTGATCATCTGCTGAAACATGGCAGAGAATAAATCTTTAGTAGAGAAGGCTGAAGCAACAACCCGAGAAACTGACAAATAGTAGCACAAATGGTCAACTGATGGTGCTCAGCTCATCACGACAATAAGGTAACATCTATAAATGGGCAAGAGAGAAAGTAATACATATAATATATGTCTTAAGAATTGTTTTTTTTTGTCACCTGTGAGAGGAGATTGGGATTTTAAAAGGGATATTTGCTATTGAACAACTGTTCTGAGTTGCTCTAATTTAAGAAAACATCCTTAAACTTGTATAATAAAACTGATCAATTCTCTCATTAAGTTTTAAAAAAGCCTAAGCTAATTGTAGGCATCTTTGGTGTCTGGGGATAAACTAGCAAGGAGGTAATTGTTACTTAAGGAGCAAAAGGGAGCAAATTTCTTGCTTCTGAATCTAGCAATTGTCACAAAACTTTACTCCCAAAATGCCATATATTAAGTGCTTTTTAAACAGGCATTTTATCATTTATTGTTCATTGTAAATTATAATGTCAAAAGTAAAATTTGTTTTATTGCTTCTTTTGTTCTTTCTGTTTATAGATCATTGATTTTTACTGGTGTTACTGATGGTGCTTAAAATTACTTTGCTTTCATGTTTGTATCTCAGCATGACTGAAAGTGGCTGAACTATGAACAGGATTTTGACCAAGCCCTGGTCTCATGCATTACGTCAACATATCTCTTATAGCTGCATGGCTCCTCAGAGCTAAATTTGTTGAAGCAATGATATGGCCACTCATCATCTCTTCATGCAGCTAAGTCCTTCTGCTGAATTAGACCTTTTAATATTTCTTCTTGTGTGGCTATTGCTAAATGAGTTTATGTAAATAAGAACATTTTATTCCTAGCATATATATATATATCTATTATATATTATTATATCATATTATAATCTATATTATATATATGTGACAGATAGGATATATGACTGTCATACCTCCTCCCTCCCTCCCTCGAGAAGTGTTTCACATGCGGCTGTGGCAGCTGGGGGCCATGTAAAAACCAAATCCACTTGAGATATATTTATTCAACTACAGGCACTACCAAGAATGCAACCATGCAACCTACCAATTGTGTGCAGATAAATAAACAAGAAAGGGCTGAGGCTGAGGACAAATTTCCCAGATAAAAACCATTTCTGACGTCTCCTCAAATATGTTAGTGACGATGTGAGCAACAGCACATGGAGAAACAGGCTCTATCAGAAAGACCTGAACAGTTTTATTTGCAACTGAATGCTTCAGGATTTATACTGAGGATTTATATGGGGTTTGCCAGACACAGAATACCCCTGAGGGAAAGAAAAAAAATCGAACAAATCCCTATAAAGCTTGCCTTTGATTTCAAATATTTCCTAGACGCATAAAATGCTTTCTCCCTGCAGCAGGACTAGCCTAGAGATCCCTGCTTTCATGTACTCTGTCACTGTGTAAGATAAATCTGTTTGTGCTTCAGGCTCAAGTTTCTTGAGATCCACCTCCACCCTCAAAAGCACACTCAGACACAGCTGTGAGAGCACACACAAACACAGATAGACACATATGTTCACCTCTTTGGAGTTTTTTCTAACTGCCCTTGTGGCTTCCTCCTTGCTCTGCAGTTCTTTCGCTAGTGCTCACTCCGACCAAGAATGAAGTATCCAAAGTCTCCTCTTGAAACTTACTATTCAATCAGATCAGAGTTCTGAAAGACTGAAGTATCCAAAAAGAAGCCTGGTTTATCATTGCTTAGATAAATACCATCATTTTAAAATATCTTTTTTAAAGCAAAATAACCCCTTTAGAGAAGAAAAGAAAGCAGAGCATTATGCTGTTATTTTGAACTAATAAGTGGCATATGAATGAATTCATGGAAAGCATGAGTAACTTTAATCACAGTGCAATTGTTGACAGAGGTTTCCTTAAGCTTTCTAATTATTGACCTCGTTGGGTAGGGAAACATAATGTTCAGTAAGCTTATCCTTTTGAAGACATTGATCATGAACACATTTGAGAAGGGCATAGAAAAGATAACTATTTATAAACAAAAGTTCATTTATTTCTATTAGTTTCCTGAGTCTGTCAAGCAGAGATGGCACTATATATTTCAGCAGATAAGGAAACAATGGAAATAGTCAGCCATGTTAGTGTAACATAAATAATATCATTCATTATTTGAAGTAGATTCACAAAATTTCAAGAGTACATCAGTAACGACATTTTTTATGACTGGTATTGTTAAAAAGACATAATGTCTTGGTGTTTACCATTTGCTCTTAAGTAGTTATCAGGTTAGAGATAAGAAAGACAAATGTAGACAATACTTTTCATTTTTTTCCAGTCACATCCCAAGTAAGAATGGATTATAACCATCTCTTAGGCTAAAAATATATATTCTTAATCAAGAAGATTCCCCTCTTCACAGAAGATCAAAATACATTACCATTTTTATAAGCAAATTTTCCTTGGGTTTCTATTTAGCTTTAAAATCTTAATTCATTCAGCTATACCTGTCCATGATATCTATAATAATATTTTAATTGCAGTTCTAATCTTTTTTTTTCCTCTTTTAATATTACCTTTCAAGTCCATTTAATTTCTAGATATACTAAAATCCCTTAGAAAATTGTCAGTTAAGCGGTCTTGTTAATTACATAGCGCTTAGCCAGCCTCAAGTAAGTCATTAACACACTGGGAGGAAAAGCAGATTCATCTCCCCAAGAAATCTATTTTGTACACCGAACCTTGCATTTAAAATCAATTTTCACATATTGATAAGCATATGTTATGCAGCCTCTGAAAAAAAAAAAAGAGTATAATTTGATTATACTGCTGCTGATTGAAACAGATGGTAATCAAACATTTTGAGATAATAATTGACAGTTATGTTCCTCTCCTCCTGGTTTGGAAGGACAGTTTGACAGGAAATATTAAAATGCCATTTCTATCTTTCTCAGTTCATTACAAGGACATAATTTACTTGTAGTCTAAGAACCGAGGTACAATTTTTAAATATATTCACTTATGCACAATTCCATGAGTTCTTGAGACTAAATCTGATTTCCTGAAAGTAAATGGAGTAGGTAATGTACTGTTCAAAGAGTTTAGCTTAATTACAAATCTTTTAAAGATAAAAGTATTATTTCCATCTTTAAAACTTTTTTCCTTTAAAATTTCCATCTCACAGACTGACTGATTTTATATCAAATATTGAATTGCAACATTGTAATATATATCACCAAAATTTTACTACAAGCAATATATACTAAAAACAACTAGAAGGAAAAAAATACTAAATAAATACTAAACAAAAATACTAAACAATTTACTTTAGGAGAGAAATATCATGAACTAGACAATATTTTTTTCCCTAAAAAGTCCCCAAAAGATAACAGTTTCTCTTGATAAATTGGTGACACTTTAATGGGCACGTGATACATTCAAAGTATTGCTGGTTTATTTAAATAAGATGTTTGAACCCAGTTCAACTAAGACTGCAAAATAAACGGAATAAAATAAAATAAAATGAAATGAAATAAAATAAAATAAAATAAAATAAAATTCCTATATTTGGCTAAAAAAACTTGTTAAGAATACAAGTAGAAATATTGTAAATTTACCTCCCTCCCTTCCTCTCTTTCTTCCCTCCCTCCCTTCCCCCCTCCTTCTCCCTCCCCCCAGCCATATTTTCCTATGTCTTTCTGTTCTTTTCTCAGAGACAGCTTCATAAAGGCACAGTACACATAATCAAACACTTATTAGGACAAAGAGAAGAAATGCAGAGACAACTGATTCAAGGAATAATAAAAAAGAAAATGTTCAGCTTCATTAGCTGGGTTATCACAGTCAAGACCTGTGAGGTCTTATTCTGCAGAATATATTTTAATATCCAAAAGAAATATTTTCTCCCTTTAGTATTGTGCTGCACACTTATACCATTTTCTGAGCTGACTACTTTTAAAGAGCTGACAAGAAATAAAGAATATTTCAAAGCCTGTTGTTCTTCAGGGAAATGAAAACATCTGAATGCATGTGAAAATTTGGTGTTTTTTCTTAAAGAGAATGTGGTTGCTATTATTTATAAGAATTAATTTTAAACGTTGAAAAAATAAATTCTAATTCGTTAATCAGCAACATGATTTACTTTAAAAATACTAGTTTTTATGAATGCTGTAAAAGTAGCAGAGAATTGTATCAGAAAATAAAAAGTTATGAAATATATATCCTTAGATCCTTTACTGTCTCAGAGCTAACATGTTGTTTTAAAAGGGTGATATTCACATGGAACTTTAGGAGGAAATAGTAGTAAAATTACAGTTTTCATCTATAGAGATTATAAAGTAATATGAACTGTAAGTGTAAACGAATACATAATTTCAAGCAGAACAGACGTGAAAGTGAATGTCAGAATTTTCTTATAATTCTGTTTTCTTAAGGATGACATATGGCTCATCTAAAAAATTCTATTACTCTCTCCAAAAATGAGCTTACTTTGTTTTCAGGAGGTTTACTTCTTTTGGTGAAGTTTTGTCTAAATTTTAAAGTACAAAATAAGAAACATTTGCAAACAAAAATTTGAATTTTGCAGTACTGTAAACTATTATTTGGTTTTCCTTTCCTGTCTGTAAAATTGCTTTCTCATTCATATGGAACAGAATAGGAAAAAAATATAGAAATTTGCTCCTCCTCTGAAAGCTTGTTGTAAGCCAAAGACATAATTTGAATAACACTGATCATAAAAAAACATCGTGCCACCCAGTGTACCTGGCTTATAAACTGTTACCTACAGTTTAGCAAAATGATATCATGATCCTCTTTTGCTCCCTTGTCATAAGTTGTTGTAGTCTTCCAATAGTAGAGTCTTAGAGACTTCTATATTTATAGAAATATAATGGTTTGATGTCAGCTAGTCACTTTGATACTATCCCTCATGCAAACTGAAATTAATATTAATTTACAATTTGCATATGAGATAATACTGCTGGTGGTAACCCACTGATAAAAAGGAAAGGTCTTATCCCAAGAGTGAGTTCTGAAGTACCTTCCTCTCCCTCCTAAAATCTGCCCTCATGCTGTCCCTACCCAAAATAAAAGGAGACCCCAAAAATGGCACCAGGTGAAGCTACCTCTAAGTCCACCTACTTGGAGAGTTCACTACAAACTGCACTCCATGAAGGTAGTGTGGGAGGAGGGCAAGCAGAAGTGAGTACTAGAGGAAAAAGAAAAAGAAGTTATACAAGACTGACTATATGACTGTCAGAACAGCCTAGAAAAATGATTTTGAGATATCTTAACAGAAAGAGACATGTCATTTCTTATAATCTGGACATCAGTACAGATTAGGAGTTGACCTACTGGAGAGCAGTCCCACAGAGAGGGACCTTGGTGTCAGGGTGGACGACAAGATGACCATGAGACAGCAATGTGCCCTGGTGGCCAAGAAGGCTAATGGGATCCTGGGGTTCATTAAGAAGAGCGTCTCCAGCAGGTCGAGAGAGGTGATCGTCACCCTATACACAGCACTGGTGAGGCCACATCTGGAGTATTGTGTCCAGTTTTGGGATCCCTAGTACAAGAGGTATGTGGAGCTGCTGGAGAGAGTCCAGTGCAGGGCTACGAGGATGATCAGGGATCTGGAACATCTGTCCTATAAGGAAAGGCTGAGAGAGCTGGGCCTGTTCAGCCTGGAGGAGAGAAGGCTGAGGCGAGATCTGATCAGTGTCTATGAATAACTCAAAGGAGGGAGGGAGAAGGACGAAGTTGGCCTCTTCAGTAGTGGTCAGCGATAGGACTACAGGAAATGGCTACAAACTGAAGCATCGGAAGTTCCACAGAAACTTAAGGAAGCATTTCCTCACTGTGAGGGTGACAGAGCACTGGAACAGGCTGCCCAGAGAGGTTGTGGAGTCTCCTTCTTTGGAGGTCTTTAAAACCCGCTTGGATGCAGCCCTGTGCCACGTGCTCTGGGTGACCCTCTGTGTGCAGGGGGTTGCACTAGATGACCTCTGAGGTCCCTTCCAACCTTAAGCATTCTATGATTCTATTATTTTAGAAGAAAAAAATTAGCACAGAGTCTCATTGGGAACTCAATGTTCAAGGAAACATTGTTTATATTTCTGATATATCTAGAATGTAGAATGTTCTTAACAAAAATAACCTAGAGAGATGGAGTGAATTACAGCTGATTTGATAAAATACTATTTTTTACTTAAAGTCATAAATAAAGGATAGTATTGTAGTATAACAAAAGAAGGCAAGCACACATATCACTAGTATCTTATCAAAGGCAGATTGCCTATGACATGCCCCATCTCACTGTTATATCCAATACTTAATATTTGAAAATGACTTTAAAAGATTTTTTGAAATTTCTTATCTCTGAATTTCTGCAGTGATACTTTTAGCTATGAGCAATGCAGTATATCTCATTACAGATAAGGAATTTTCTTTGGCCTTCTAAGACATAGAAATAAAGGGTAATACTAAGTTCAAAAGATAGCAGAGGTATGAAAAAGAAAATGTTTTAGAGAAAGCAGTGGCTTATCAACTTAAAAAACAAACAAATCTCTAGATAATCTTTACAATAGTCTTTCTGAAAGTGTCTGTATTAGCTTATGCAGGGAAAATTTTCAAGTCTTTCTCAGTGACTGGGTATTAGCATGTGTATTACTATTTTTTTTTTCAAGCACTATACCATGTCAAAACTGTTTTATTTTTTTAAAGCAATGAAATGACCTACAAGGTGCATCTGCTACTTTTATTATTGGTTTGTGCCTATATTGGTTCATTTGATGTAGGTGATTTTGACGATGCTAGATAGCATATAAAATATTTTAAAAAAAGAAAAAAAGAACAAGAGATCGACTCCTTGTTCTGTTGAATATTTTTTTTTCTCTTGATGTCAATGTAAACAGGATTTATTCAGCTTGTATCATAACCATCCTCTAGCCTTTTCTTTGGAGAATAATTGGAGAATAGAAGAATAATTTTTAACACTATTTGATAAGAATGGGATGCTGTTTTTTGTCTGGTCTGTGAAGCAGAAACTGATATCAGAAGAATGTAACAATGGAAAAATTTCCACAGGGCTTAAATGCAGAGAAGGAATCAGGTTGGGTATTTTTTGGTAGCAAGGGAGCAATTTTGTTAGGCATTCAGAATCAATCTTTTTGCATGATAAAAAAAAGAGGAAAACAAATGGACAAAGAAAAGCAACCACAGACACAAAAACACAAGAAGGAGCAAATCCTGCTTTTCTATCTGGAATTAAGTGATCATCACTGGAAGTTATGCTTTGCAACATTTTCTAATTAGTACAAAAGCAAATACATGGCTTAGTGGAGCTGTAAATGGCAACATCATATAACATTCTCTAGAAGAATATTCATATATGTTATTAAACTGAAGTACCACTGCAGACAACAAGGAATGATGCTGAAGATGTTATTCCAACAAGCAGCTCTTTTTTTGGCTTGTTTTATGGTTGTTTTATGTATTATTCCATTAGGACAGAAGCCCTAAAAGTTATGACTAGGAACACCAGAATTATTTTTTTTTTGGAGTAAATAGATGCTATAGAAAAAATCTTGATGATGTCTGAACTCTGCAAAGAAAATTAATTAATTATCACTATTTTTCTTTTTTCTCTATAGTGCACCTTATCACATTTATTAGAATTCATGAGTTAACAGAGTTTAATAGAAAAAAAAAAAACACAATGAAAGATTAAATAAGAACAGTCAAAGATAGAAGTAGTTCATTTCTCATTGAGATTATCATCACTACAAAGTTTGGTGAGACAGTTTTAGATAGATTAATTAAATAATGTAAAATCAGTAACTGAATTTAGAATTGGTGAATACTTTTTCTACAGTCATTATGAGTATAGTGCTCCTATAAAATCCTATATTACATCCTACAAAATCTTATACTATTTTTTTCCATGCAGGCAGCATATGGGAAAAAATAATAAAAGAAAGTTAGTCCTTATGTCTGCTTTTAGGTATATAAATAAGTGATCTGACTGCAAGGGCTGCTGAGTATGGCAGTCCCCATGGTCATTGCCAATAACAATCATGGATACTCAGCACATTTTAAAATAGAGCCACTTGTTTAGATGCTTAGTTCCAAATGCCTCACTGTACTCAGCGAAGTTTAAAATTGATCTGCCCAGCTTCATCTATGCCTGGCAAGAAAAGTTTTCACACTTGGGAATCAAAAGCTACATAGGTCACTAATATTGCTATTAGCCAAATAAATCCTGTGAGTATTAGAAAGTTAATTAATTCATCCTGGAAATAGAGTATTATTTCCTTTTGGTCATTTTCTGCTCCTTTGTGTGAACACGTTTCATGGATCATGCTCCTTTCGTCACTATTATCATATTTGACCAGTCAATTTTCCTTGAAACTCATCAGGACAGAGAAATTCAAATATGTTTTTATGGTTTCAGCTTGTGATTTTTTTTGTGTATATTCTGAATAAAGATTTATTACTGAGGTTCTATATCAGCATTGGAAATAAAATTCAGCTGACCAGTTTGATTAGCTATCATTTGGCCAATTCCTAATGCTTTTCTATAGCTGTCCCTTAGCAATGATTCGGGTAACTGATTGTCTTGCTTATTAAGACAGAGATCTATGTAGATTTTTATGTGAACTTCAGAAATTGTGTAAAATCAAGAGAAACATCTTCCAGGAAAGATTTCCACATCTTCCTTCTCCTCTTGGTTTTGATTTGCATGACATATGCTCTCATATCTATCTATCTATATATGTATATATAAACATTTAAATATGTTAAGCTTTTCTCCTAGGTTTTGCACTAAAAAAAATATACAGAATCCATTAGCAACCAACTGCCCTAGTGATATTATTTTATATTAACTACAAAAAGGCATCCAAGAAGAACTTCTATTTGTAAAAAAAAAAACTTTAGAGTTTTTTTGAATAATTACAACAAAATGTTATAAAGTGGAGATGTCAACCCATTTTTTTTTTTTTCCTCCAAAGAAAGAAAATGGGCAAGAAATATTATGCCATGACACTTTGGAGCACAGGATAGATTTCCATAGATACCGCAGCTGCTCAGTAGATCAAATAATCTTAGTTTCTCCACCACTGACAGGTAAGATCATGGACATCTCTGCTTTGAGCTTAAAATGAAGTTGATCATGGTTTGTTTTATGGGTCTCACAAAGAAGTTCAGGTTTCTCAATTTTTGTATAATTGAAGCACTAATCCATCAGAACTACCTCTTTGCTTCATCCTAGTTGAAAGGTTTTTTTCAGCTTAAGCAGTTTGGACTGAATATATTTTCCTGGAGAATTTCCCACCAGGTCCATATCTTCATTTAATGTGGATGTCAGTGATCAAAGTAATGATATAGCTTCAATAAGTTGTAGGGCTGGGTTGCCTTGAAGTGGTCAGGATATATAGAACTCTTAAAAACAATCCACTTACTAATTACTATCTGAGCAGTTATATAAAATGCATAAAATTTGTCCTTGCTTAGATAATCCTTCTTTATAGAACATAAAATTAATGGTAAATATTCAAAATACAAGCAGTTATTTGCAACTTTCTTCTAACCAAGACTTTGGTGCACTATTTAGTAACTGCTACTAAATGAATATTTTGGATGAAGTATTTAATTATAGAAAAATTCTACAGTGATTACAAAGTGGTAAAATTACTGCTTCTTTTTTTTCTAGTTTTTGTTTTTCAGAACGATTTATGCTTTGGTTCAATGAGTCAGTATATAACTGGATATCTTAGTCTCCATTTTTTCTGGCCAACAGTTGACACATTACACTCTGCTAATACATGAAATGGAACAAAGAAAAAAGAGATTAAAGGACATGTCTAATGGAAATATTTAGGAGTATCATCCCCTAGAGATATCTCTCTCATTTAATTATTTTAATGTTAGTAGTGAGAAAAATGCCATTAAAAATTTCTCAATGTCCTAACACACAGTTTTAAAGGAGGATCTTCAGAAGCCTTCAGTGATCATGTAGATAAAAAAAGAGTCAAGCATCCAAGAAAGAATTTATTTGCATTCTTCACTGTTTTCCAATCAAACTATCAACAATCTTCAAAACACTCAGCAAGCCTGGTTATTTTCTTAAATCTATCACTACCATTAGGCTATTTTTGGAAGATGTGGAATGTGTAAAATTATGATAAAAATATAATACTTAGTACCATAAAGAGAAGATGTGGTTCACCACTTACACTTTAATAGAAATGTATTCAGTCCCTAATTCAAATCAGTTACGCGCATCCTTAAGTGAGAAGCCCAGTGGAATATAGTTAAGCAATATACCTCAGCATATGTTTAAGTGATTTACCAGCTGGAAGAATTCTTGGGCTTGCTCAAGCTTCTAATAAAATCTTACCGCATTCAAGCTAGTGCTATTTGAATCCAAGTATATTGTCTATTATAAAAAGCCAATCATAGAAAGTTAATATTTTCCCATAAATAATGCACTACCAATTTGGTAGCACAGGTTAAACAAGGGATGTATATTAATTGGAAATGTTTGCTGCTGCTACGAGAGATGAATAAAGATATCAATTCATCATTTGGTTTTGAATGGAATTACTTAAGCATTTTTTCCATCAGTTCTACGTTGGCAGCAATCTTCAGGGATTTCAGGGTTGCAGTGACGTGTTAATTAATCTTATTTATCTCACTGAGTATCAAAAAGAATAATGATTTTGACAGAAACAACTGTACAGAAGTAGAGGTTTTCATCTTTGGGGTAACTGTATAAAAGAGTAGTGTATAGTTCAGCTCCTCCAAAAGGAGAGGTAAACAACTTCCTTGCCTTTTAGAATAATCTTTGGAAAGAAGAAAGAGCTGATTCCTCTTTGTCAGTGTTTTTTATCTCTTAGAGCAGATTCTCTTAGAGATGCTAGAGATGCTTTCCGCCCAGCTCCCTCACTTAAAGTGTGCTCTATCCATTGAGCAGGTCTATAGGACCAATCATTGCAGGTTCACACTATGTTTTAGTCAAGGGGTGATGACTCAATCAAATACATCCCCTGCAACAGGTTAGTCTGAAAACATCTTATTTTCTACAGAGATTTGGTATAGGAATTAACTATTCCACATTTGCAAGACCAAAAGTCCTCCAGAGTACTTTCACCATCTGTAATTTTCCAGGGAACTGCTAAGATTAAAAGCAGAAGAGGGGTACTGCTGTAAGCAACTGAGCTCTTTTTTTTTTCCTAGGAAAGTAATCTTTGCTCTCCCAAACCTAGGTGACTATAAGGGTAATTTAGGTTCTTAAATTCCTTTTCTTTTGATCTATTGCCAAGCTTATATATATGGTGAGTGTAGGATTTGATTCAACTGTGTATTGATGCATAAATTGCAATCTTTTTTTCCTCCTTTGGAAATACTCCTGGGCTTAAAGTGAACCACATGCCCTCATGGGTATTGCAGTTTTTCAGAGACTGGCTATGGTAAAATATCTGTTCTCATCCCTTGTCCTCTCAACTTGCATTATTCTAATATATAATATTGTAATATCGAAATTCAGATTCAGCTCAACTAACTCCCTGGACATTTTTTTTTAATTTAATTTTCAGTGTCCACATAGTCATTTTCTAAACATATCACAGAGAACTCTGCCTAAGGCATGCTTTAACCGAACAGCCAATCTTTTTCATCAAGCAATGTTACTGAAAGGACAAGAAATGCAAAGCTGCAAAGCACTGAATAATTACAATCACAGGGGGAAGGCTGTTTTCACAGCTCCCTTAACCGTTGTTATCTTACCACGCATGTAGCCATTTAGATGTTAAGTTATACTTCATAAAAAACCTAGCAAAAATTATGATAACTGAAGAAAAAAAATAAAATCCTACCTTCTTTCATCCTACACTACAAACTTCTTTCATCAGCTACTGCAAAACAAGAGATACAGTTCATCAATGTGGGAGTAATGCTGAATAATCCTTATCCTTTGCTTCTTGTCCTCACTTGTCGACCTGGAAGCTAATGTCAGTTTTAAGGTCTCAGCATTATTAGCAGTTCAAATAATATACATTTTTTTTTTGGTAGCAAAAATGATGATTTATCTCTAGTTCTCTAAAATCTCAGGCTGCTTTTTGGGAGGGGGTAGTTTCTGACTGTTTTTCATGTTGCATATTTCAAACAATTTACAGCCTTGTTTATTTGCACAAGGTAGATGATGACAGAGGTGAAACAGCAACTTCTCACAGGGCCTGGGTGCATTACAGAAATTGCATGGCTTTATGTGAGATTCTAATGTGAATCACAGCATGTCTAGCTGAAATTCCTCAATTTCTACAGCAAACAACTAAAATATCATATTCTATACATCTTACACATATCAAAATATACCAAAATTTTACTCATTGAAAGTGGATGTATTTCTGGTGAGGTGAAATGCATGGTGAAGTGTCAGATAGAGGTATTTGTTAGGAATCTGATTTCAGATTTATGGGAAAATGGTTATTTAATCCTTTTATCAAAGTTCTTAAAACACATCCATCACCTTCTTCCACAATCCCCAGTTCTATGCATATGTTCTCTTCTTTAGAGATTGCTCACATTTCAGGGCAATATGATGCTGAATCCATCATTGACTGTGCACAGTAATTAATGCAGTTTAAATCAACTGTGAAGAAATACACAATACAAAGCAAACATGGATGCTCTTGCAACAGGCTCCCTGAGAAGCACATGGTTCGTTTCAGACGTACATACAAGGACATTCCTGCTTACAGAAGGTTAATGCTTCTCCTGAAGCCAACTTCTTTTTTTAACCAGGCAATCAGAAAGGTAATGGCTGAAGCAGAAGGACACACTACAGGTACATTATTCCCCCGAGGCTTTTCTTTTTTGCTGAACTTCTATGGCAGTTGCTTCAGATAGCCTTTAAGAGATTGTCTGGCTCTTCACTCTGGCCACCAGCCCTTCCAAAATTTTCCAGTAAATATATATGTTTGACTTACACATTTTATGGCTCAGAAACCTTTCTAATATGTTTGAGACCTGAATACTGCTATGTTGACTCCTATGCTGTGTTCAGGATATGTACTAGTACTTTATCTGCTCTTAACTGGTGTATTAATCCCTGAGGTCACTAAGAAATCTCCTCAAGGAACTGGCATAAATCTTAATGAGTCTTTATGTCTATTGCCACCTTTGTATCAAGCCAAATGTAAAATAAAGTGTCTTATACTGAAAGCCCAGCTACTGCCCTAAACTGTAGCTGCAAGTTTAGAAATGCTATTGAACTGGTGAGAGTGAGACATAATGCAGTTTGGATTTGCAGATGTAATGGTTTGGGTTTGTTTTGTCTTTTGTTTATATTTTTATTTATTTACATACCAGATGTTGCATTCTGCAAAGCAAGCTGGATTGAGCTTTGGAACATGAACAATAAAATGCATGGCACCTCTGGAAGTGAAATGCTGAAATATGCTTATTTAACTACGTTTTGATTTTCTTGGTCCCACTTTTTGTTAATTTTTTCCTGACTAAACTGATCTCTCAGAAACTGTATAAACTTATTAGATTTTTTTTCAGTCAGTGCTCACTGAGGCCAGGAGTTATGGCATAATCCTCAATTTCTTGATCTGAAAGCAATTCTCTTTGATTAAAGCAAGTCTTAGAGGAGGCAGGTTAGCTGTTCCTAAGTGAATTTAAAATAGACAAAAAAAAGACATAACATATTTGTAAACAGTGGAAGGCTTTGTGATTATTAGTTATATACTTCTATATAAATGATCTAAAAAGTGCACATAACCCCAGTATACTTAGACCATCCTCATCTACCTTCAGCTGGTCTACGCTATTTTTCACTATATAGGGGCTGAAGCTTGAATAATTCTTGAGTATTTATTAAGTTAGATTATATAGTATGACAGCTGATATACTATATCAGCTGATTATATAGTATGACAGCTGATTATTTTTTAACATGGATTATTTTAAAGGAATCAGATTCTTAAAATATGTGCCATTTCCACCACTAAAGGAGTCATAGCCTACAAGAGTTAAGTTTTCTGAAACACTTGATGGTAGTTTTCAACTACGGTGCAGAATACTTACTAAAGCATTATCTCATAATATCTATGACTAGAGCAAATCATGACTGACACAATTTTTATCCTGTCAACTTTATTAAAAAGAGGCAAGGTCGCACTGCCAACCTGACTGTATTGAATATATGTGTGATATTATTTCTAGTGACAGATGACTGTAGAAACAACCAAAAGAATAAAATAATATAAAATTCCTCTGCAGGAATCAAAACATATATGGCTTATATGTATTTTTTTTTTTTTTTGATTTTAAGTAGATACTGATTCTCCTCCTGAAATTCACTCAGATGGGCATTGATATAAAAATTAATAATAATAATAATAAATGCTAAGAGTTAATTGAATGTTGACCTGATTTTCTCAATTTAATGGAAGTCTATATTCCCCTGTTATGCCAGAAGAATGGAGCTGCCATTAGCACAGGATGAGATTTTTCTCACTAGCATAGAGCTCAGAGATTAGGTCAACAAAGGAGTTTTGTGACAAACTTCTTCGAAGATGTTGAGATAATGACAGTGATGGCCATTAAGAATTCTGAGAAAGGTTGGAGGAAATTTTAGCATTTGACATACTGTGATTTACATCTCTGTAAATCAAAGGATTTACAGAGAATAGCATTTTCCTGTTAGCAAATGTGCCACAGGTTAGTCAGATCAACACAACTCATTACCCACAACCACAGTGGGGTTTCTAGGTTATTGCTTCACCATTCACCCATATCGGGACCAAGAGAAGGAGAAGCTACTGCCAGCCAAAAGCCCTTGAGCAGAAGACTCATGGGGGAGCAAGTGCTGCATGCCAACTTTCATGAAAAGGGTGAAGGCAAGGATTATAGCATGAAGAGAAAATAAAGTCCCATGTGTTGCACTGAGATATGTTTTGGTTCTTATTCCAAAGAAGCTACATTTGGGTACAAGGAAGAAATTTAATAGTGAAGCAAATTGATAGTATAAGAGCACTTACAGTTTTCCATTATGTTCTTCTGTTCATACTTCTTTCTTTCCAAAAAGGAAACATCCATTTCATTCATTTCTAGCACAAACTTTCTACCATATTGATCTATCTGATTTAATTAGATTGTTCAAGCCGCATAATAAAACAAATCACATATTTCTAGATATAAGGCAGAGATGTGACATCCACTCCCTCTGCTGTCACGTATACAATGAACTTCTGTTGAAAGTACTTAAAATGTTAATGATATATGAGGATTACTAACCATTCAGCTCACCATAGTCCCATAACACTGCTATTAATTGAAGCTACTTTCATCATTTAACCAGCTTTTTTATTGTTGATCAATTGGTGGGAAACAACATTAAATAATTGTGATCTTTTTTAAGTTTTCAGTTTTGCTTTAGTGATGTTAAATAGTTTTTCGAAGAGTAATGCTGGCTGGGAAATGTATTTGAGATAACTATTTAGACAGACCGGTTAATATTCATGTATCTTGCTATCACAAACTAAGCAAGTCTTCCCCTTACTTGACCAAGGAGGTGGGGGAAATCAGTTGCTGCAAGGGAAATGTGGATGGACAAGAACAGTCAAAGATACAGGGATGGTTCTAGAGAGGTGGTGGTGGAGGTACTGGAGGGACACTACCATCAGGGCTGATGGACAGATGTATCTGGTTTTCGTAACACAGAGAAACTATATGGGGAGGTCATAATCAATGGCGGCCTTGGCCATGGTGACCATGAACAGTGGAGGTTTAGTTGCAAAGTTTGGTGAGGATCGGACAGCAGCAGAGTATAGATCCTAAATTGTAGGAAGTAAACTTCGGCATGTTCTTAGGAAAAAATAAGCTAAAGAACAGAGTACAATGCCAGGATAAGTGGTTGAGATTTTCAAGGGCCTAAACATGAGAGATGACATAACACTTTTTTACAGAACAGAAATTTTGAGGTACTACTTGCTTCAGATGAAGAAGCAAGTAATTAATTTTGACAAAGCAAAAAGAGCAACCAAGTAAACAAATTTGAAATCTGTATTTTTTTTTCAAAATATATTTATGTTAAACTGTATTTCTATAAAATGTTAGACACAAACATGGGAAATTAGAGGCAGCGAGCTCATTCCTTCATTCCTCCCTGCAGATGGAGATTCTTGCTTAACTTACTTTTTCCACAGCACATGGTGAGGAAAAGATCCTAATGGTATCTTATGTCTCTCAGTCAAAAAGAGCTTCAAGTGCATTAGAATAGGAATTAAATGGTTAAAGTGCTTATCTGCTTGAAAAAGAAGGGAATACATGTTATAAATCCATAATTGTCCCTGGTATTTTAAAAGAAAGATATAGGATGAAAGATATCAAAATGATTTACTTCTGGCTAGGCAAAATAAAACCTCAGACCAGACAAACCTCCTAGCAAAATGTTTCAGTTCAGGTCAAATGAAAATACTGTGTTTTTTAGTGAAATTAACAGTTTTACATAAGAAACTTCTTTTAAAATGAGATATATTTCCTATTGATATTATTAAGCTAACAGTTCCCAGTCAGTCTTTATTAGATATTAGTTTTATAGAAACTATAATTGAAATACTGTTAACTCCAGAAGGTCATGCTGAAAATCTCATGGGAAACGATAGAATATCATTTTGGTTTTATATGTAAAAAAAGAAATATATATACCTCTCAGGACAATATTCATTCTACTTACATTGAATTTACCCCAAATGATGACTGAAGATACTCTTATTTGAAATCACTGATCTACACAATTATGAAACGTTATTCCAGTTCATTCTTTTTCGTATTCAGTTTCTTTTTGTTTTTTAATTTGTGGTCCAGTCTTTCAGTAATGTTGGTGAAAACACATAGTTTAGAAATGGTTTATTCATTTAAGTCACTAAACATTCATAATTATCAATGTTCATGAATTGCTTAACTCAGAGGCTTAGAGGTTTATATTCATTCCTGTTTTTTAAAAGGTTGTAAAATTTCCATCCTTATCCAATATGTGCAATTTAAATGCCATCTCGTCTTTCCTTACTTAACCACAGCTCATACACTCCCAGATTTCTTCAGGTCTCTAAATCCAAATCAGATTTGGATTTTCTATCTTTTTATAAAAATCACAATATAACATTACAGATGTTCTTGAGCAGTTTGTCAGAACAGTACTCCAAAGAAGATATTGTTTTCATTCCTATTTTTAAATGCTGTCTCAGGGATCTGCATCTGCCTGCAGCCTGCAAGGGAAAGAGAAAACAGCAAGAAAATATCATGTACCAAAATTCTGCTGCCTTGAACAGAACAATTGGAAAGTAGGGCTCTGATGGGAAGAGATGCCACAGCTCTTGTTCTTGCGTAACATTCCTACAACTCTATGACGACTCTGATAATTATGAGCTTGTGACATGGACTCTCTCATTTTCAAGTGGATTAGCACTCCACTCCTGTTGCACTTGAAGGTCTTCCTGACAAAGAGACATAACAAACCATCAAGTGTAGCATATCATTTCCTCACCAAAGGCCCTGAAGCGTTTTAACTGAAATAAACAGAATTAAATGAAAGGGGTAACAAAAGGCCATATATTATCTCTACAGTATTGCTAGCAATTGAAAGATAGTGTTTAATATCAATATATATCACCTACCAAAACAAACTTTACCTCATTATTTGTATTTGCCAGTGCTCTGCTTATGATAAAGGGCTTTTTTTCTTTAAGAGGAATTGGAGAGGGAGGGAAGAGAGCTGTTTGCACATTTACATAAATTCATTATGTTCCTCAGGCTTAATAAAGTTATGTACACAAAGATTAGATGTAAATAATCTTAAAAATGCTGAAGAGTCTCATTCTGTTTACATATTGTTGTGGCAATATTTCTTCTGATCATAAAAAATGGAACAAAGTTGAATTTCGTCTTTGAAAACTTCTTGCAGAAAAAAGTATGACAAATAATATATATTTTTTTGGTCATTGTTCAACTTAATTTACAAAATTTTGTCTTAGAAAGAAATTAAACATGTTTACATTTCTTTTCAGGAGCTAAGAAGATAATTGAATTGCCTGATCGCTAAAAAGTTTAGGATACACCTAGTCCCACTTTGTATTAAAATCTGTTTCATTTCACTATATTCCCTCTAATCTGAAAAAAACAAACAAACAAAAAAACGGATAAGCTGCTTGTATTGTAATTATTATACATAAACTAATCTTTAACACAGTATAACTGAAAATGAATGTTTCTGCTATCAACAGCTCTTGGTCTAGGAAGGTACAAATAATTGTTCAAACCACTAAACCTTGTTGTGCTTCATTTTAAACAACTAAGAAACAACAACAAAAAATCTTAATTTGTCAGATTTTTGAATTTCATAGATGCCTCCTTTCTACTTAGCACAGATGCACTGCAATAGCAGCTTGCATCGATGATGACATATTAAACATCTCTGCAACATTTTCAGCATTTAATAAGATGACCAAATCTGTGCTCATTAAGGCTAAACAACTGACAGGAACTGATAGGACAAAGGACTACCTACAACGAAACTGATAAACCTCTTCCTGAAGCAGGCACTAAAGCTGAAATATTTTCCTCTTCTAAGGAATTGAAAAGCATTTCTTTTTTTATGAGACTCTCCAGTAGACATGCAAGTCACAGGAAGGATCAGCATCCCAGTGGAAGCATATGCCTTATAAATTCAAACTTAGACCTTAGCTTTAAGCACTTTGCCAGCCACTTTTCATTCTCCTGATGCCTCTTCTCTGCACATGCACAGATGCCAGACACTGACATGAAGACCTTTATATTTTCATCATTCTTCAGCAAGAGCCCTAGGGCAGAGTTATGTAAATTTTACTTAACCTGTCTTAATTGCAGTTGCGAAGTTGGAAATGTAATTTGATTGCCATTGTAACTGAACAGTCAACTGAGAATCAAAAATACTTTACTAAGAGAAAAGGTGAATGGGGGAAAGTTATTTCTGATGGATTTTTCTAAATTAAGTTTTCTTTCCTCAACACATGCATTCACAGAGAAATATGTAAATGAAACCAATTAGACGACAAGCATATCAACATTACCCTAATTTGAAAATGAAATTTGTTTGTAATGGCAACCTAAATTGGATGTAATTAGAGGAGCCTACACAGAAAAAAATGTACTCAGTGCTGCACTGATTTGCCCTCATCAACTGTACCAAATGTCTGGATAAGATAATCTGCTTATTCCCTGACAGGACCAAAAATGCATTTTCTGCATCTCTGTTCTTCCTACTGTCCTAAGGATTTCATTTTTCTTATAACAGCAGTTTACTTAGCGGTGTATTGGGGGGAAATGTAAGCATTGGTGTCCTCCATGAAGTCAAAAAAAAACAAAAACAAAAAAAACCACATTAGTTTGGTTTTAATGGCTGGAATGCAATGAAAAAAAAAAAAAAAAAGAGTGAATGAGAGGGAGCTTACACCTAGGACTCTGTTCCAGCATTTTAACTCTCCCTATTCAAAAGTCTAATTGTTTTTATCTAACTAAAAGCAGATCAAATTTCTATTTATTTTCTTTTTCTTATTTTTCTTCTTTCTCATTGTCAACCAATATATGAAATTGTAGAGTGAATTGTAGAATGGTTTGATACATGGGAACACTCTAAGTTTTCTACTCACTCTGTTAAAATAATTGAAGTAAGAGAAAAGAGAGAAAGCGTGAATCTCTATTTCTTCAATAATAAACAACAGACGACAGTCTTAAGATTTATAAATACAAGAGAACTCCTGTGAATAAAATCATATGAACAACTCAGTTCTGAAAGAGTGCTCAGCTTTTGCTAGATAACATAAAATCCAGTCATGAAATTCAAATCCTTCAGCAACACCTCTTGCAGAGTGCCATCAGTCATATAATTTGTAGCTTTTCTGTAAATTATTAGAACAGCTGGTGCATTGTAGGAACTATTGGCTATCAGAATATAATGCACTCAGTGCATTAGTTATTAGTTCTGTAATAATACTCATAGCTAATCCATAAACAGGGTATTCACATTTTATGGAATTAATAAAATACATGATTTTTTTGAGATGATTTCTCTGTTTTAAACTATCACATTTTCCAGCAGAGATTGGGAAATTCTCTTTGCTTCAACTCTCTTATCTTATATTCTATTGTACTTAATCTTTCTTTACTCTTGACCAGATAAAGTTCCATTTTTTTGTTCTTCCTTTAAAATAATAAAACATCTTTCAAGAAGAAGAAATGTCTTCCTTTCAAGTAAGAAATGTTACGAATTTCAAGAAAAATATTAAGCATAAAGCTCAAGATATTATTTTTCCTCCCCACTTCTGCTATTTTATGCAGTTTTAGTGGTGTCCATAACATGTTGTATTAAGAATTACAGTAATAGAAAACATGCTGTTTAAGTCAAAGTCCACATAAAAGTAAAGTCTTGGTTTCAAATAAGAGGAAATGGAAGAAAAGAATCTGGGGTTAACTCAACTCTTTGATCATTTCAGGAAGGATGAAGTTATTTAAGTAAGGTAAATGTCTTTAACAATCTTCTATGCAAATGATTCACTTTTTTATATGTTAAATATCTTTAAAATAAAACAAAGTTATGAGTTGGTATAACACTCCAAATTATGGCTTTTTTATATATTTTATCCATGTGTAGTTAAAAAAAAGGTAGAAAAAATTGACACTTATTATTTTCCCTTTTCCTCTAGAAACTGACTGAAAATCACTGAATCTAAGATGTGTCGCTAGTTAAGGTTTCAGCAAATTGTATTTTTATTAAAACTTTGAATTATTTCTAATGCATATGCTTACAAAGAGTCAAGCACTATCAAAATGTGGATAAAAAATATTTTGCCAGAAGCTTTTGTATACTTGATTTAGGGCTGAAATTCAAGGCCATATATCCTCATGACATTTTGCTATTTTTATATTAATTTCTACAGTTCCTGAGAAATGCTCACATTGGACTTATTCATAATCTGTAAAACTTGCTGGATGTCAAGAGAATTTTACGATATTTTAGCCTGTGTTAAATAGGTTCATCCTCTGACTCATCTTTCTCTTTTCTAGTTCATGAAAAAAGGAGGATTTCAGTTCTTCCTGAACTATATGTAGCATCGTCCTGCACGTTTGAAACATTCATGTAAGTAAAACAAATATATTACTCAGAAGGAACATATCTTAAGATCTAAAGATACAGTATTTTTTAATATCAGCTCTAGAGTATTTTCCAACATGATCTATTTTTTACAGATCGGGATTTTTGATGTAAGAAGCACAAGAAGGCAACTGAGAAATAAAAATATGTACTGAGGACTCAATATATATTAAATTGGGCTGCTGGAGAATTGTGAGAATTGTGCTCAATATTCTTAAATAAGCATGAATGTTTATTTCTTTACCTTTGAAAAACACAGTAAACTGAAAATAACTAAGACAATATGACACAATAACATATTTATACACTACTTTTTCAGATCAGAACTGTTGATATAACATATATACATATATGGACATATACATACATGTCTATATATATATGGACATATACATACATATTTACAGAAATATAAATTAGTATTAATATTAGCTTTTTTCTGAAAAGGCTTCATGCTTCTGAGCTCATTGTAGAAAAGTCAATATGGTTAAATAGGATCCTTTGACTATGAATATATGAACCTTTTCGCTCATTTAAAAAAAAAAAAAAAAAAAACACTCTGGTAGAGAAAGCAATTCTCCTGTAATTCAAATCCAGAACTTAAAAGTGCATTTTATTACTTTGTTCTGAGGACAGTTTTATAAAAAGACAACTTTTCTCAATGTTTTGATTACCTCTCCATTACATTTGCATTTACATTGATATTTAAAACATCCTCTGTTTTATTTTCTGGTTTCTGAGTTTAGGTGCTCTGTTGAATTTCATTATTATTCTAAATTAAGTTAATGATTTAATCAAGAACATGAAATTCATTTCAACTTCTCCTGATGTTCATTTTGTAATATAAGTGGTAGTACATCTCATTGAAACAGTTAATCGTAAGGGGTGTGTTCTGAGTGTTAGCTTTTTTTTTTTTAAAAAAAAAGGTAAATACAAATGTTTTACTGAGCTTTTCTACTTCATTCAGTTTGCATTAGATTTAATACATGTAGTATGCACTAAGTTCCTCCTTATCTATTATAAATTTGTTTCAGTGCTAGCTAAAAAACTATGTGCAATTGAGGTCAAAAATATCTTTTTAATAATAATATTAATAATAAAAACCTTGCAAAATTATCTTGAGAATATTTGTTTTGAAAATTAGATTTATATTACCAATCAAAAATTTGAGTTATTATATAACTTAGTGAGAATGGAAGAGTTTGTGTCTGTGCACGTGCAAATACATGCTGTTCTATTCCATTTGTTAATTGCATTTCAGAACTAATGAACTAATAACTAGGGTTTATTTCATTATTTTGATGTATGAATTATTACTAGCCTCTGCAATTTGCCTTGTCAGCTACATTATCATTTTAGAGCTGCCCTACAAAATGTGTAGACTGAACTTTCTTTTTGGGAAGCATTCCCATATTCTTTTAATATAAAACAGCCTAAAAGGTAAAAATGTAGTTCTCCTACCTGTGGCAGGATCTATGAAATTTCTTATAAGCATGAAATGCAAGTTTATCCTTTACATAAACTTGTGGAGTATCTTGATATCAAGGCTGTGCCCATGTGCGCATGCATTGCACTTGAATCCTTAATTCCCCAGAGGTGGGCCAGGAAATCTCCATCAGGAAACATGCAGAGTTGAGACAATGGACTGCTAGGAGAAAATGGATCTACCTGGAAGGAAAGGGTTTGTGTGATTGCTACAGGATTCTCCCAGAAGGGAATTTCAGAGGACTACAGAGATTGTAACAGGCCAATCAACATCCATAAATGTGCTGATTAACACTTTTGGTGGATTGACTGAGATTAGATATTTGTTAGCAGAATAAACAAACAAAAGAACATGTTGGCAGTCTCTTGTGTATACACAGGATATTTGCAACATGTTTTGCAGATGAAGATAACTAACAGCCTACATGATGGTGCTGAGGTAGTCACATAGGTCTACATCCATCTGCATTATAAAACCTATGAGGAATAGCACTTTGGGAAGTTACCTTTGAGACAGCTAAAGACATCATCTCAAGACTCTTGCACTCTGCCAGGAACCCAATAACCAAGATATTATTGTTATTGATATTATTATAAATGTTGAAACAAACACTACTCATGTATGAGTCTGTGCAACATAACTGATTGAAGGATAGGTTAACTTCTTATTATTACATGAAAATATTAATAAAGTATCTGTCTTAAAAAAAAACGTTTCTCACTGTGATGAGAAAGGATATCTGCTGTTTTTGGAAAAGCTTAGAAAGTAAAAACATTTGTTTTCTCAGACAACTAGTCTAAAGAGCCTAAAAGAATATATTGACAGTAACACCTGAGATTTGTTATCCAGGAAAAAAACATGCAATCAAGCTACCTTTGCACCAGTTTGTACCCACTCTAGTCTTTGTAATTCTACCTCTCTCTCTTTCTAATTTAAGTCAGAAACTCCTTAAAGTCATTCAGATTTTTATTTAGTTCATTAATGCCAGTTTGCTATTATGTTACACACTGGAGATCTGAATAATAGAAATGAAAGCAGAAGACAGGTAAAACAGCTTAAATTCCTGACACCAAATAAAGCTTCAGTTTAGTTTTCTTTTCTGGTTGAACAATAAATGTAAGCATCAGCTTCTCAATTGTATTTTTATAGGTCTTTATAATAGAAGCTGAAATAAAGCTGATTTTGCAGAACAATTTTGAATTCACAGAGTTTGCTAAATCTATTTTGCATATTGTGCAGAAAAATAAATATTGTGATGGTTCTTGATTGATTCTGCCTGGCAAAAAAAGAAGAGAAGAACACAGTAGAAGTCTAACTACCACTCAATGGCTGAAGCAGAGAACTTTTATTGTTTGCTATCCCTTCTAATACATAAACTGCATTCATCAAATGATCTAATGATATAGCAAGCCAAAAACAATTTCAAAAACAATTTCAAAATCTGTGAAACTGCTTGCATTATAAATTGTTGTGTATGAAATGTGACTAGGCAAAGTCATGGAAAAAATAAATTCCCACTGTGTATTGTTAAATATCATAGAAGCATTCCATAACAGGGAGTCCACTACAGCCTCGAAGGGATGTCAGTGTGACATCTCAACATTCTTGTCTTAACTTGACTTGCTCTAATATTTTCTTCCAAAAGCTTTCACTTTTGGAGGCTAGAATCTGAAAACAAGGCTAAAAAGTCCCTGATTAGTATAGTATTGCTTAAACTTAACCTCTTTCCTTCATTGCATGCTTCAAGAATGTTTAAAGGAGGTGGATCATTCTGTGCCCTGAGTAACTGAAATTATACAATGGTGAAAGGGAAGGAAGGACGGAAGGAAGGACGGAAGGAAGGACGGACGGACGGAAGGACGGACGGAAGGAAGGAAGGAAGGAAGGAAGGAAGGAAGGAAGGAAGGAAGGAAGGAAGGAAGGAAGGGACGGAA
>JAUBOD010000402.1:13352-27236 GCA_032353885.1 Nothura maculosa | reverse complement strand
ATCTTTAAACTCTTCTGAATAGATGCTGCTTCACATAAGTTTCTTCTGAGCCCCTTGCATATTACTGTCATATGACAGAAACAATAACTGCAGAAAGATGTTTATGCTAAGCAGGACATTTTCCAAGGCCTAAATGCATAAAATAAAACAAGCCATTCCAGTGACAATCCCTTGTAAAAATTATCTTTAATCCTTTTATAGTTCAGAGTTTCATTTATCTTTTTTGCCATTTTTCACAATAAGTTTTTTTTTTTAAAAAAAGAAAGAAAGAAGAATGTAAAAACACACACACATACACACAAAGATCCAGCATAATAGCTCCCTGATGAATTTATAAAATTAATTATCCTTTCTAATGCAGGGAGCTCTTTGATTAAACACATAGCTTTAAATCCAGTATACTGCATTAAATCAAACATCCATAGCATTTTAATTAACTCATAATTCAGGAGCTAATATAAAATAAATATGGATGATGCTAAAGAATTTATCATATTCTGATTATTGTAAAACACAACTTCTTTCATTTATTATAAATTACATGTTTTCCTTTTAATATTTATTTTGATATTGCCATGTGTGGAAATTGGGTATTTTTAAGCTTCTAAAGATGATAAACAAGTTGTGTCATAGAACAAGATTCCAGAACTATCTTTCCTGTAGTTGTTTTCAAATAAGATTTTGTCATTGTATTGTTTTAACTGGCAAATATAAAAACCACAAAAAGTCAAAATAGCTTGAATATATATAACCTTATATTTATATTTCCGGCATTCTGACCTTTTGATCTTAAGTTTTCACAAAAGAAAGGAATGAGACTAGCTCCTCTCTGTGAATGACTAACAAGTAACCGTATTATGGCAACAGAGTTTTGTGGATCATCCTTACCCTGGTGATCACTTTGGAACACTGATACAGCACAGGCCAGGGATGTTTCATGTATGGCAAATGGCCTTTAGAGAGTATAATTTGCCTAGCAGATATTAGGATATAATTGTTTATTTCAAAATCACAGTCTATAAAACTAAATAAATAAAGAAATAAGAAGTCTTAAGTCTTATCATTAAAAAAAATCCCTTTTCTCTGTACATATGAGGACCTGAAATACTGCAATTAGCAGAGACCTAAGTCTGAATACGTAATAACTAAGTCCAAACAATATATTTCTATTTCAAGAAGGATGAAATGGTGAAGAATTATCAGAATCAAATACTTTCAAGGTACTGTTTGAATTCTATATTCTAATTATTGATTTATATGTGGAATGGATGTTGTAATAGGAAAATGCAGATTAAAAAAGGCAGTTTCTGAAGTCCTCCCAGGATACTATTAAGTGATGACTCACCCCTCATTTGCCTGATTTCTATTTAATTAATCAAACTGCAGACAAAATCACAAAGACAGGATATTGCCGATGAATTTACTTTCATAAGAACCATCTTGTTTAAAAAGTAGAATTTTTATCTCCTCCTTTGTCAAAAAAAAGATGATTAACTTTACCAGTTGACATTTGCTTTTTGCATGAATCCTTGAGAATTACATATCTCAGCTGAATAAGGATTGTTAACAAATATAGTCGATCAAAATTCAATATTTATATTGCTTTACTCTGTTAAAATCAGCACCATTAAATGAAAAATCTGTTTAACTCTTTTGAAATTTTGCTGACTTCATATTTAGCTGTGTCTTTACCTACTTACACACATTTCAAAAGAAATGTCATAATCTGATCCCATCTTGTGAGGGTTGTTGCACATTAATTCAGAGTCTCATCTAGTTTCTTTCTTTCTTTTGTGAGGGTGAGGATAGGGAAAAAAATATCAACTATTAAAGCTAAATGGCAGATAAGGTTAGTTAACGTAGTAAACATAAAGAATATTATACCTAAAGTATTGTATGCATATACTTAATTTACAGTTTGACAACAAGTATTAGGTCTTCCATAATATGGAAAATACAAGAAGTGAAAAAATACCTAAACTTTGCTTTTCCTACATTCTCTGACAGCCAACTTTACAGTTTCTCAGGTATGCTCTGTACAACAGACATACAGCCAATAATTCTTTCCCCACATAAACATATGTTCCTTCAGGAAGAATTCCTCTATGGTACAGGTAGATCTGTTATGCCACTCAAATACAGAAACGTGACAATTTTACAAATGCTGAATCTGATGCACTACTGGGAAGAACAAAGCAGACATGAGCATAGATCAAGGTGAAGACACTGTAGCATGCATTTGAAAGGCAGTGAACAAAGCTGCTAGCTGAGTTTCGACATAAAAATAAGAAAGGCTTCTTCTGTCAAAGCTAGAATCAAGAGATTACATCTAAAAAGCTGTAAAATTACTCAGGAAAAGTAAGGAATTTAAGATCTCTGAAATAATATTATCCTTTCAAATATGTTTTGTGGAAGCCGTCTCATCCAGATCTGCTTCTCTTGTTTGATCTCATTTACCAAATAAAAATTTTCTTTACATCAGCCAATATTACATATAATTGAGTTACACATTTTGTTGTATTTGTGTTCTTCTGTCCGCAGGTTTGCTGCTCTTAATAGCTTAGACCTAATCTAAATCTTAGGGAAATCATGGTGATTTGACACACCTGAGAGAAGCAGAACTGGCCTTGCAGAGGCCATCAGGGCAGCATAGACCCATATGCAGCCTGAATGTGAGAGCTGAGCTTCTGCTCAGAACAAATCTTGCTTCCTCAGGAAATATAAATTTTCACTTAACTCTCACAAAATGTCAGACTTGATTATTTCTTATTTACACTGGCACTTACCACTGAACGTTTATCCCACACTGAAAAAAAGAATGTTTCCTACTGTGACAAGTCCACAATTTAAGATTAAATGGGAAAGAAGGCAAGTTTAACTGAAGAGTAATGAACAATAACAAGCTAAGCCTGATTCTCTAAAACATTCCCATCAGCCATTTTATTGTACATAGGCTTAGTATTAAATGGAATATATGTCTGTAGAATGAATAAACACATATGCATGAACGATAAATAATCTCTCATCATGTCGCTTCAAATCTTATCCTCAATCATTTCAGGTTCAAAAATTGCCATCAAATTTATCAATATATCTAAAAATGTCTTTTCTTACAATTTATTTCATTTTAAACAAGATTTGCATTACTTTCTTAAAAAATAACATAATGTATATAAAAATAAATAATATAAAAATGAAAATAAAATACAATTTTTATTTCATAGTTTTTTCAAGTTCTGATTTTTTCCTTGAAAACAATATTAAAAATGTTGTAAGCATATGTGAAATGTGAAATCATCTGCTTTTCTTTAAAATTACCTGATGGAGAAGATTTTCAATGCAAAAGGCGTAATAAGTTAAGGGGAGAGCACTTAGCAAAGCACAGAGACACAAATCACAAAGATAAGGGATAGCAGAGATAGACAAAGACCAGAAGTCTCCAGTCACTACTTGATGGGACAACAGGAACTGTGCTCAGAGTTGGAGATGACGAACTCGTCTTTCTTATTGATAAGAAGACATATCCGAGGATATGGAGGATATCCTCAAAGTCACCGTCAAAGGAGGACTTTTGAAAAATGATCAAGGAGGCCCCAACATGAACTGGACCACATGAGCCACAGCAGGACGAGACCCATGGTGCCTATTTGCTCACACATTGGCTGGTTAAAGACCCTGGGGTTTTTATTTTCCCATATCCTGGTGCATATGCATGTGATTCACCACATAAAATTGGCTCATGAGGAGTAGATCATATAGACTCTATACGAGGTACAAGAATCCAGGCAGTGTTGTCAGAAACTGCCTCATTTCTCTCTTCTACTTGATCTTGCCATGAGGAAAGTACTATAAATGCCCATAGGTCATGGATGGAGAGATCTCCTAGTCTCTATCTACACATGGCTGTGCTACAGTGCCCAGGCAGGAAGGATCTCCAGGACCTAGAATCCTCCAGACATGTAATTTCCCCGTAATTTTCTTTAACATAGATGTCAATTTTTATTTTTGAGAATATTTATTTTTCAAAATGATAAAAACAAAAAGTGGAGTGAACAAAGCAAATTTGTCTCTAGAATTGTTTGTTTGTTTGTTTGTTAGTTTTTGTTTTCCTGTGGCACATTATTCTAATAAGCTAGTTAATGACTGCTGATGCTGGGTTTACGTTTGAAAATACTGAGAGTTTCAGGAAAGTTCAGTTAAAAATGTTAATTCACTTTCAACTTTCTATCTTAATTGGAAATGGTAAACAGGGCTTATCTAGGATATCATGGAGAGGTAATTAGTAATATTTTGACATTCTTGCCGTATCATACAATAAGCAAGCTGAACACATCATAAGCTTTGTGTATTCACATGTATTCCAACTATGCAAAGCATTTAGCCATGCATAGAACTAGATTAGGTATGGTTCAGATTAACCGTTCTGTAACAGTATAATAACAAAAAACTAAGCTAGTGAAAGTGACTCTGAATAAATTATGAGCTAGTTTTGATTATATTTGGAATGATTCAGGTAGAACATATATTAATTTATGAAAATAAAGTATTATATCTCATATAGAGATAGCAGAAGTAGAAATATTTTGAGGTTTCTTATTAGTACCTCTAAAATTCAACTGATACCCCAGGATGAGGATCCATCTACTTCACCCAAAAAAGAGAAGGAAAGCAAAAAAGCTAGAGACACTTAACACTATCTAACCTCTGAGTAACTGTTTATGACTGAATACATCCTAAGCACACCTCTATATGTCTTATCTTTATATAACTGAAGTAATGTTGTTTGCTATTCTGTGTTTTGTGCAATATTGCTGGGAACATTCCTCTCCTGCTTTCTCCTGATGAACACATCATCCTTTTTCCAAATCTTTCTTCTCAGTTCTTCCCATAAAGAGACAGCTTCTAGCAGGGGAGATGAGATTAAAATGATATAGATATGACATGAGTCAAAATAAACTTGACAGCCAGAAAGAGCTTTGCTGTTAAAATTTATCAATAGACATAATAAGTATAGTGGCAGTGTATTAGTACAATCTCATAAAATGTGTTATGTTTTGATAATATAAAGGTTGGATAATCCTTCATGTCTTGAAGTACTGCAGTAGAGAAATAACTTTTCCCTCCTCCCTGCCATTTATCCTCACCTACATACCTGCTCAGGCATCTCACCAAAGTGCTGCTTTTGCATGAGTCTTCTTAGATTGATAGAAATGTATTTTATTGGGAAAATTGTATTGTACACAACAAGAGAGAAAATGTTCTCACAAGTATGAGAAGGAAAAACAAACGTTCCACATGGACTTTCTCTTCAAGTATTTTGTAAAATTTACAATATTTATATGCCTTACTAACATGTGCACTCTATGCTATCCTATCATTTCACTGATCTATAGGCATTAACTTTAGAGAATAAGAGGGAAAATTGAAATACTATTTGTATTACATCATGAGCTGCAAAGGTGCATACAAAACACTGTCTCTGTTCTCTTTCCAATCCTCTTGCAGACCTGTACTTTTGTTTATGATATATTAGATCAAATATTCACCTAGTTAATAGCACCATAGTTTTACCAAGTCAAAAGTAAAACAAACAGACAGTAGTCTACTGAATCAGCATGAGTAAGATTCTGGGTCAATTCAGAGATGATCTGAACTATGAGAATTTGATTTTGATCAAGTACATCCTCAGTTTTCCTCTCCATTTTGTTTTGTTTTTCTTTCTGATTTTTTCCATTATTTTTACTCCTGTATTACTGCATCTAGCCTAACCTGAGTGCTAGTTTCATGTTAATATATGCTTCACTACAAGGAATCTCCAATTCCTTGTAGTGAAGAGAGAACCTAACAGTGCATACTTTATTTTCAGGTTGAAAATAAAGTTGAAAGATATTGTTCTTCAGCCAAGCTTGTGGACCTAAGCTCATCTATGAGTCAGATATAGTGTTCATGGAAATTAATTTAAGATATATCTAGAAATTTAATGTATAATTGGGAAAATTCTTTTTTTTACTCTCCTGTCTCCCCCTGCCAGAGCTATAGTCCTTTGTCCTTGTGTTTAGTTCAAAACCTTTTATGTTATTTTCTGATAATATTCCATTTTGTTCAAAAGACTTTTTAACAGAACAATTGAAGTGTTTTAAAATGAAATCACTGTATTTGTATTATTCCAAACATCTAAAATGTCAGGTAAAGAATCCTGATTCTGCTTCCCAGAATGCTAACAAAGGTTAATCCCCTAATAAAGGTGTACAAGTATAAAGCCCATAATCTCTAGGTGATTGTATATCACCTAGATTATATATATATTCTGAAGTTGAAATGGTAAAAGTGACATCAGATAACTCAAAGCAAGATTTAGCACAGCGTACTATTTCTAGGGAAGTAGCAGAGTGGACATAGTTGAGCTGTTTCTAGAAGTAGCTGTAGCTACCTGTAAGTGCGTATCTTTCCTCCGAAGGATAATTAAGCAACCAAAAAAAGATATAAAATAAAAAGCCTCCAAAGTAATGAAAGAATACAAGAGAAATGAGATTACAGACTGAAGTTACAGACTAAAACTTCTCAAAACAATTCTATTCAGACATGGGGAAGGATAACTGATGTTATAAATTGTGTTGTAATTATATATTGAGTATAAATTGAAACACTATTTCATTTTGTCTACATCATTTTCTTCTTTTCATTACCATTTAGGTATATACAGAAGTTTTTTTTCTTATATATGCCACTTAAATATATATTCTTGTGTGTGTCTGAGAAATTTAACTAATTTAAATGAGCTGAAATTTGATTTCTAAATGCTAAACTTTTAAAAACCTACAGAAAACATACAAAAGAATTTAATTTCATACATTTCAGTGAGTATTTACTAATGGCCCCATATACACCTAAATACATATGTAAAATACAGTCTTTTAGAACGAATGCATGTTCAGGTAGAGTATCATCCAAAAATAGCAAGATTGCAGTGTTCCAGTTAAGAACAGGAGTTTTCATGAGAGACTGCATGTTTAAAGTTTCATTCAGAAGTTACGGAAACTGTTGAATTACCCACATAGACTTTAAGGAGCTTCAGTCAAGATCTGAAAAGCCCAATCAGAAATGAAGGATGGTAGAGGCACAGAATGAGTTAGAGAAGGTGAGGGCAGGAGGACACATAGCTGCTAACAGTAATAAGGAATGTTAACTGCAGATGACTACAGATAAATATTTTTCTGCTTGCATCTGAAAAGAAATGTAGGTTTAAAAACTTAATACATTTTTCTCTCATCATTAAATACACAAAAACATATATGTAAGCATACAGCTATGAAATATCTTGGGAAGATTAATAAAAACAAGAATAACTAAAACAAAAAAAAATGGTAAAATAACCAAATAACCCAATATAATTTAATCAATTTGATTCTGGTGCAAGACACTGAAAAGTACTTGAGAAAAAATGGGAAATATCCATAATATTAAATTTCACAGCATTTAAAATTAATAGCTAATAAACTACCTATGTTCTCAGAAAAGACTGGAGTTTCCATTGCTAGTAAATGATGCAAAATGCTACAAACTACTTTGCACTAGAGAATTCAGACATTAAATAAAGAGGAGTAGGATTCAGAAAAAGAGAAAACACAAAATTATGATACCATATTTGTTATAATACACCACCTGAAAAAAAAAATGTATGCAGTACAGGCACACTTCACATTCCCCCCAAAAATGCGAAAGTAATGCAGAAATGGTGCTTGTGGATGTGAACGCCTTAATTTTAAACTTCCACTCATCCATTTCGGAATTTCTTGTGTCCCCTAGCAGTGGATTTCCATGGGTAAACCCAGTAATTCAGAATACAAGGAGGATCTTCCTGGCCTCATTAAAACTGGCAGCCCAGTCAACATCCATAGCCACATAAGCAAAGGACTCAGGGTGAGGCACAAGCTTATCCCTTCCATAAGACCCAGATTCTAATGCTACTGTCTTATACACTTTATCAAAGCTTCAGAAATCCATGAATTTCAACTTAATTGCTTTGGAATTTAGGTCTTTTACCATGTAAGCAAAAGCAGTTGGTGTCTTTTTAAAACAGCTGAAGTAATTACTGTCATAAATGTGAAGTCACATAAGCTATACTTTTAATAATCTCTAGTTATATTACTATTTAATAATATCAATCCTACTGTTCTGGGAGGGACACATTGGCCTGTTTTATTATTTTTCCCATTGATGTTTCATTGAAAGTTTTATATAAAAGAATTAAATGCCATTTTTATATAGCATTTGTGGGCAATTCTAAGCATCTTAATTCTAATTGTGGGTCAATGCAGGTATAATTGAATTCATCTGAGGCTCTTATTGTGGTGATCATCATTTTGAAGATTAAGTTTATGTCTATGATAATGTCTAGAAACTTTTCTGGATATTGGAATGCTAATGATTGTCTATACTAATGCTTTTTTGAAGTGATTTCCTGGCAAAACTTAAACTTCTTCTAATCACTAAGTTTCTCCACAATTCCTAGGCTAGTAGGTTTTATTTGCCATTCTCCATAATGAGTTCACCATCATTAGCCACAATCTTCTTTTTCACCAGTTTGTGTTAGTTACCAGAAATGCTCATATGTTTATTTAGTTTACTAATAAACATTTGTCTTATGATTTCTAATACCTTGATGAAGACTGAAGTGTCGGGAGGAACATCTTGTATGTCTTTGTGTCTATTTTTTTTCTTTAGATAGGTTTTTTTAGTTACAAAAAAAAAGGTGGAAGTGATATGTCTTTCACAAGGTGGTTCCTTTATTATATCTTACAGGGCTGAGATGGGGAGAGGTTCTTGCAAAAAAAAAAAAAATGTACATTTATATAAAAATACATTCATTATTTTTATCTTTCCTACTGCATCAAGGGAACTGTTTATTCTCTGCTATACAAAATGTTTTGGTCAAAAGAGCTGGCAATATTTTTTTTTCTAAGGCAGGATGCAAGTAGTACTTTATACAGTCACCAGCTCTTTTACAGCTGTCTATGATTTATGGAGAAAAGGATCCTGTGATGAGAGATCTCATGAGATCTCTTCATGAGAGGTAAAAAGTTAGTAGAGAGGGACTGATTTTTTTTTTCAGTTTACAAACAGATAGATGATGCTAGTTCACCTTTGAAGTGAGTGAATCGTGAATTCATAATGTCAAGCTTCAGCCTGACAGAGAGGCAAACCTTTATTTTTCTGTGGTATTGAAGAAAACAAGTTTGAAACTTATTTGTAGTTATTATTAGACTCTGGTCTTTGATCTTATAAGACTCTGTGAGCACGGTGTGAGCAGGATATATTAAGCATCTTCTCAAGACCAAGTACGTAAGCAGAGAACTGACAAACAGCCCAGTCCAAAGATTCAGATTTTTCCACCACAAAGTAAGAGAGCAGAAAGAGGTTTCATAAGTCTTATGGCAGGAGAAAGTCTCACTTTGATTCATCCTTCTACTACTGACATTATATGACAGGTATAAATACAATGGAGAGAAAGAGGAAAAATGTCTCATAAACATGGAAAAAATATAATTCATTTAAAATTCAATCTCATTTCACAGAATGGCAATGCATTTTCCTCTCAGAACAGAGACACAAGACTCCTATATGCACATGTTATGTCATCTGTCATAGGTTTATACCTTGTCTTACAAAAAGCATGTTGTTCAAATGGTTATTTAAAAGAAAAAAAAAGAGAGAGAAAAATCAAAGTAGAATACTGTTTACCAGAAAAGAAGTTGCAAAGAGAGGCGCACATACTAATTGCATTATATATATCTTTTAATAATGAAATCTTGCAGTAATTAAATGCTGTAAGAAAAATGCCTCAAATAGCCATATGAGCAGATACATCATAAATCAGACTTGCAGGGAAAAAGTAGAAACAGATAGTACAAGCAGAAATTCCAAAGGCATACAGATGAGTAGCACTATGTTAATATATCTCATCTCTGGGATGATAAACTGTGCAGTCATAATTCTAAACCTTATGGGGCTTATATAGCATAGCTCACCAATTAGCATTCTAATGCTGTCTGAGCATCATAGCTAGTAAAATCCTACAATGAATCTGGCTAATAAGTGGGGTGAGCAAAAACAAAAAGATTTTATGCAAAATAGTTAAGATATTTTAAGGATACCACTAAGGAAACACTGAACAGCTTTGGACATATAATAAAATAAACAAACAAATAAATGAAGCTGCTTCTGGATTTAAGCTGTTTAATATACATTTAGTGTCATAGACAAATAAAGACATGATTTTTAGAAAGGTCAAGTCTCAAAATACGGTAAGGACTTTGGAAAAATCAGAGCATGTTTAGATTACAAGATGATGTCTAAGAACGATAATCAGTCTTAAATTATGAAAAATGCTTTCTTTAATTAAAGTAATAGACAGCAGGAACTCCTTTACATCAACAGTTTTATAAGAAAATAAATATTACAGTCAAGCTCAGTTCTGACGAAAGAGCCAAAGATAATTTTACTTGTGGGTATAGTTGGGAGAGAATACACTTTAGATAGAAGAATCTGAGAGACTTAACTATCAGAAGCAACACTTTCTTCCAAAGAAGATCTTTAAAGTGATCTTACCTTATGGATATGTCTTTTCTAAAGGGAAATCTGAATAGCACTATGAAAAAATATATTCATTTTAGGGGTTTGGATTTGCTGGAGTTACTACTTTTGTAAAAATATTTCCAAGTCAAAAGCAAGAAAAGGATAACTAGCTTGTGATCAAACTGAACTTTAAAATAGCAGCCTTCAAATAAAGATTAAGTATTCTTTGATGTAATGTAAGATGTAGTAAGTTCTGTGAAGCAGCGGTTAATGGTTAACTCAAAGATATAATGGGACATAAAATATATCTAAGTAGCAGACTAAGTGTATTTTTACTGAAGAAGGTGGATAGGCAATGGAGATGTTAAAGAAAAAAAAAGATCTCTTTCTAATTAAAAAGCAAGACAACTAAAAGAAGACTCAAATTTACAACTCCTTTTCATTTTTGTCCTTTTTCATCATTTTTTGATGATGTAATTAAATTGATGAGAAAATTACTGAGTAATAATAATTACTTTACCTACAATAAAATTGTGATTTTTGAATGAAAATTTCAGTCAGTATTTTCCAAACACTGATATCATTGGAATTTATTATTCCTGTATCTGACTCGCCTTTTTTCCTATGTCCTTGCTTATTTATGGCTTGCTGTCTCAGAAAAAGACCTCTGTCCTTCTGTTGATACCTACATTTCCATTTCAAATAGGAATTTCTTGTCCTCACAGAGAGATGTTGGAGGATTTTGGCATCACTGTGGTAGATTCTACGGGCCTTCAAAAGTAAGACATTTTTGGAGCACACTTCTAGTCCACTCACAGCTTAAAACCTTAATAGAGCAAAATAAGGAAAGGTGGGGTCCAATAAAATCTTATTGGCTCATCCCTTTACCAAGGTAATCTTTAAATATCAATGGTATATATAAATACAAATATCAGATTCAATACTTTGGTCAATCCATTTTTATAGCGAGGAAATGGGTCCAGTGTGAGAAACAGAGACCTGAAATTCACAAAGGTATTGATAGCGGATGACAACAGAAGTAGCAAAATTACAAATTGTGGTCTCTCAGGTTGTAGCTCAAAGATTTTTCTTGAGAGAGAAGGCTCCTGAGCTTGTAATAGATAATATCTTACAGACACGTACTATGCTGCATTCATCTCTTACAAAGAAATTCAAGCAGGCGTTGTGTGTCACCTTGAAAGATCTGGTTATCAGGCTATGTAATTCACTGCTTTGCTCTCCCTGTTTTCCTTAGCCACAAGACAACCCCCAATAAATTATGATTAATGTTGGTAGTGACAGAAGTAATCTCAAAAATATCTCCTGAATATGTTCTTTGAGGCAGGTTTGATGCTCGTGTGCAGAAGATGGAGTTTTTTTTCTGTCTGGGTCTGAACCTTCCAGTAATTGCAAAAGACACTAGAGAATAAGATTGACTAATACTGATGATATTCTCTATTACAGTAGACAACAGTTTAGAATCAACCTTAGGAAAAATGTCTTTCATGTTACCCTCTGACACTTGCTTAGCTCAGTTAATTCCAGTGTTTTATTTAGCTCCATTAGCTTTAAAAGAAAATGAAAACCCTGAGGGACAATATGGCTCCCAGGATTGATAAAGGATTCATGAGTCTCTTTTGCCTTTTAGTCACTGACTACTCCCAACTTCTGAAAATAGAACCTGTACATAAATAAATAACTCCATTAACTTTTTTTTTCTTCTGTCTCTCTCAGGGAATCATGTATAATAAATTTATATTTTCCTGAGCTTATGTCTTGTCTGATAGCATTCACTAACTATTGCAATTCATTCTTGTTATATAGCCAAGATGGCATCCAGAAGTAACCCTACACCCATAGTCATGTCAGATAAATGTGACTGGTCCAATAGTTCTCATTTTTGTTCTGTTCCATTGACGTATTTTTAGATGTATTTTAATTTAATGTGTTTTATCACTTTAAAAGAAATACTTCTAGTCCATTGTCCCTAGGTCATTCCCAGCAGCACTGTCACAGCAATAGGAAAGATCAAAAGACATATGTATTGAACATAAACGATTTCATTTTTTAATTAATCATTGGTGGCTTTTTTTTTTGTGGCTTATTTCTGTTCCAGATAGATGACAGTAAGAATTACAAACCAATGCCTTTTTGACGATCCATGGAATAAAACAATAACAAAAGAACAGTATATATTCTGCTGAGAAAGAAGCATACTAGTTGTGACATTCGACAGTGAATCCTACTCATGGTAGTCTTTTCTTACTTTTAGCTTAGATTATCCTCTCACCATATCCCTGCTTATTGCATTTTTTTTTTGTTTGTTTCGTTATGCATAGCCAACATTTGGATGGCCATTTTGGAGTTCAGATAATCAAATTTACTTACATTTTTTACTTTCACATGCCCTGACTGGTACTCATAGCATATGGATAATAAAAATGCATTTGCTACAGATCTTTTGAATATAGTGACTTGATGTGGTAGGCTCTGAGGTACTACTAGAGATGCTTCCTGGGAACGAAAGTCTACTTGAAACATGATTCATGTTATCATATTAAACCTCCAAATACCTTAAGTTTCTTTAACTGCTAATGAATTGGGTTTCTTCCTGGTAAAATATAACTTCCTTTTCTTTCCCTCTTAAAGTGTTTCTGCAATTCATTTTCTTTCTTGACTTGCTAATATTCTTTGGCTAAAGTTCCTAGCCTTCGAATAGGCTTCATGAACAGACTTCTTCACAAATTTCACTCTTGCAGGAAGATAATATGATTATTTTTTCTAGGTTGCTTTTCTCTCCTTTGTCATCAACAAAATGACACTACACTTTGTTCAGCCACCACCAAGCTTCAGCTTAATGCTATATTGCCTAAGAGACCTATGAGAGTGGAAACAAAAGTGATCCAAGTTATTAAAGGAGGAGAAAGATACAACATTTCAATAAAAACAAGATATAAAAAGAGCATAACTAGATCACTTCAATTTCTTCTCTCCCTCAGTCCTCTACTAAAAGACATACACACAATAACAGCATCTGCTGTCTTGATGGCCTAGAATGCAGTACCAACATCAACTATGTGATTTTATAAACTTCATGGCATTTCACAGAATCACAGAATCTACAAGGTTGGAAGGGACCTCTAAGAAGAGATCATCTGGTCCAACCTTCCCGCTCCAGCGGGCACACCTAGAGCAGGTGCCACAGGGCGGCATCCAGGCGGGTTTTGAAGAACTCCAGAGAAGGAGAATCCACAACCTCCCTGGGCAGCCTGTTCCACTGCTCTGTCACCCTCACAGTAAAGAAGTTCC
>JAUBOD010000402.1:0-13252 GCA_032353885.1 Nothura maculosa | reverse complement strand
ATAATTTTGGGAACTTTTACATTACAAGTATTTCTTTAAGTGAGTGTAATTGTATATCCTGCTAATGACCATATATCCCAAAGCAATAAACATGATGAAAATCCATTATATTTTTTATTTCCAAAAACAGAAATATTCCTCTGTTTGGACAGTTCATCATGATTTGTTAAGCTAATTACTTCCCCTCCCTGTGAAAATTTTAAATAGCATTTAGATGTACTTATTTTTATATTATTTCTATATTCTACAATAATGCATTTTCTTTAAAGAGAAAACATTTAAAGAAGGTCATTAAATGCAAAACTGATCATAAACACATTACACAAAAGAACTTAATGTTTTCAGCAAACTTCCAGGCAATTTATGAACAAAATATATGTATAAAATATTTTAACCTAGCAAAATCTCTTTAAAAACTTTTATATGTTAAACTACATACCATGCCATGTAGAAGAAAATAATACTACTAAAATAATCATCAGAAAGAAAAATATGTGACTCTTTATGTCATTTTAGCTTCCCCTTGTAGTTTTGCTTGAATTAAAAAAAAATATATAATTTTCTCCCACAGTCATGACAGTGATGCAACACTCTTCTAAATTAATTATCTCTGTTATCTCTGTCCATAAAATTTGAGAACACTGTTCTGATGACATACAGTGTTTCATTCTGTTTTCTCTAGGTCTATGATTTCTCCTTCTGATAGTCACTTGCAAATTATTTCAATTAATTTGTGAAAACACAGGACATACCACCAAATTCCTTGATTATTAAACTTAGAATGAAAAAGAATGTGTGAACTTTCAAAGGAGAACATGTAGATATTTTTTAGAAAAGCCTG
This sequence comes from Nothura maculosa, assembly GCA_032353885.1. Classification (NCBI taxonomy): domain Eukaryota; kingdom Metazoa; phylum Chordata; class Aves; order Tinamiformes; family Tinamidae; genus Nothura; species Nothura maculosa. The sequence continues at coordinate 12,411 of JAUBOD010000402.1, read as the reverse complement.
AATTGTTTTAATGATTTTGACATTTATAATATTTACTTTTAATTATCAAGGGTTGCCTGGACTTGAGATGAACAAGATGAGGTCAAAGGCAATTTGGCATTACTCATAGTATAGATCTTCACCTGTAAAAATATACTGCAAAGTTTTAGTACATCTGTGCATCTGCATGGCAAAGGATGCCTTTTTGAAAGAAAAATGAACTGTGGTTGGAATTATATGTAAAAAACAAGCTCAGACTGAACCTTTAGCTGTTAGACTGAACTTCAGTATCTCAAGATTTCTTTCAATTATTTTGTTCACAAAAAACAGCAAAATAAGCAATCTTAACAGAGAAAGAATCAGGTATAAGATTGGAGTATTGCCAAACAAATAATTAAATAGAGGTTATATTTTCTGTAACATTCTGTCCTACATATTAATGGAAAAGAAATTACAGTATGGTTTGTTAGGTCTGTCATAGTGCAGATAAGCAGCATTTACAAATACACTACTGCTTATAAAGGCATCAGTCATTAATAAATGTGATCATTGAGAGAAGAGTCAGCTTTTAATGTCTACCTGCAGAAAATAACCATATTTCATATACACAGAGGAATATATTAAGAATTAAACAGTGAATTAGAGGAATATATTAAGAATTAAACAATGATGATTTCACTAGGCAGGTGAAATCATCATTGTTTTTTTCCACTAGAATCTGAATGGTTTAAATTGGAAGGTTTGGGCTTCAACACTAAAATTTTCCCAACACTTCTGGAAATAAAAATATGTGAACTTAAAGGCTATCTATCCTGTGTCATGGACCATTACATCCAGAGCTGAACCTCCAAGACAGTGTTTGTAGAATATTGTATGCACAGCCAATCAAAGTCAGGCAACTCCTAACATCTTCACCTCGTCCAGTAAAAAGAATTCAATAACCATCCACTGTCCAACAGTAAGATGTAAGCTTTTATCAACTCTGAATGCAGAAATGATATTAACTCCATCATCTAGCAGAAGATAATAGCAACACCTTATGGAGCTTGGCTTTCTGCAGGCTTGTTTCAGAGTAGAAACTTGCTATGCAAGACAGAAAAAAAAAAAAAGATAAGAAATCACAGCCTTCTACAGCTTGACTTTGAATGCTTGGGAGAAGACAAGTAGTACTACATAAAGTTATGACTATAAAAGCCAAGCACATAGCAAATCAATATCTGCAGAAATGAAGCAAGGGCCGCTTGTGGAGTGAAGCTTTTGCACATGCCAGATTCCTTCACAAAAGGATATATCTAGTGGTTAGCATATTGATGCGGTGAATTGGAACAGAGAACCTACAACTGGTGATACATTTATCACAGGCAAACCTTACAACTCTCTCTTTCCTCTTCTTGCGGGCAACTTACACTCAGTAGGTATGGCACAGCACAGTAATATGCAGGAAAATATTTAAACAAAAAAAAGTATATGCTTTTAAATATCTCCATGAAAATGTACTGTCTCACACACACTGAACTCAATCATTTTCTCTGTTTCTGATAATGAATTAATAACATTAGGGGTAAAAATCTTTTTTTTTTTTTTTTTTTTTTTAACTTTTATATTTTTCAGCCGACTCTCAAACCTGCAATATGGCACTTATGGACAGATTTGATTTTCAGTAGTTGCAGCTTGACCTGTGCTCCTGAGTATTTAATTAATTGATTAATTTATTTTAAGACAACAGGAGACAATAAATATTTAAAGACTGCAATATATTTCTTACTTGAGCTTAGGAGCTAAAAGTAAAAATATTTAACAACTTTTTTATATAATTCTGATAATATATCTGTGTTTTATTTGTTCCATCATATTCATCTCTATTCTATTAAACAAATTAATATTCATGTCCTGTGGCTTAAAGCAAATCTCTAGACTTAAAGAGGGTTCGGCAGCTAATTTTATTGTATGCAATATTCTTGACTATAAAGACATTTGATATAAATTGCCTCAATTAAAAAACTACAACAAAAATCTATTAGATTTTTCTTTTTATATTAAAGCTTCTCAAGAAGACATTATTAATGCTTTAGTACTCTAAATAATTTGATATTTGTTCTTTGTGCATTTCTTGAATGCACAAAGACGTGCATGTGGGCTTAACATTTTAAAATAAAGGAAGAATAGGGGACAATAAAACCTATGCAAAATTTATTAAGAAACTGTAAGATTTTCTCTATGCAAATAAATAGTAAAGATCTACTTTAAAAAATAAATACTGTATACAGAGGTTTTTTGTATCACATGCATATATTTATTCATAGCAAATAGATAATAAATATATATCTTCATAATTCTTGTCAGAGTTTGTAATTTTTACAGTGAATATTCATGTGTAGTGATTGTATCATGCTTTAGAAACCCTAGGGTTAAATTACCATGTGTGATGAGAGAGATCTTTCGATACCAATGCACTCACCTAATGGTTTGAAATAAAGAGGATCTTTTTGTTTGTTTAATCAACTATCCTTTTCTCAAATATATATTTGTAATTTTGAAGGAAAATGTTTCTACTATCCAGCTCCAACTATGATTGTGATTGAAGTCCTACAAGAAAGCTTATGTAAGTATGAAAGCTTACTTCTTACAGTGACAAGACATCATTGATTGGAGTTTTTATCGTCTGTTACTGAAAATGCTGAATAAAGCTATTTGGGCTCTAAGGTCTTTGACTTGATGTTGTTTAATTAACCTCTCCAGAACACATTATTCTCTGTCTTAGTTCTTCTGCATACTACACTTAGTTGCGACCGTTCCTCTCAAGAATATTCAGCTTGTTCCTTTACAAAGGACTTCCTAACACCTCAACAACAATTGAGATTCTTAGTAATGAGGCATATATCTACTTATCATCTGCCCTCTTACCTCTGTTCTGGGGAGTTATAGACTTCATTTCATCAACATCATCATAATTTTTTGACTATTACATGCCGCGTTCCAGGACACTGCCCAGATTTGTAAAGCCATGATAAGAGATGATTAAAAAACACTGGACTGCTTACTTATTTCAAAATTATTTTTCATGACAGACTTCCAGAACACCATATGTGAGGAAAGAGCTATCCAAACTCTCCTGGGAAGCACTGTTCATGAGAAGACTCCTCCAAATCAACAGTAACATTACCAGTTCCAAATTGTGCAGAAAAATTATATGAAAAATTATTATGAAATTTATATGTCTATATTGTGTGTGCTTGCCCAAACAACTTTGTTGTTTGGAGATACAGAATGTTTATTGAATATCAGAGTACACGGATTTAAAGATGCAGAGTGAGTCAGCCCAAATTTGTCCAACAGAGCCAATGATGTCTCAAGAACAATTCATCACATGCTAAGATAAACACTTTCATCTACTCATATGAATTGCCTTACACAGTTCATTGACTGTATTGACTATATCTCTGTTAATTGTAATGAAGCTTAGATGAATGGCTCCCATCCAGACACCTAAACTCTATATTCACTGAGATGAAAGCCACAATTTGTGGGTTTCTATACCAGACAGTATTTCTATACTTGACTGATACTGTGAAAAAAGAAGAAAACAAACTTATCTTTTGAATATAAAGTATTTGGTTTTATTCTTTGTATCAGAATGAGATATATATGTTTTCTTATCACAGATAAAAAACAGAGTGTGAATTGTTAGCATTCCATTGAAGTTCCCAGTCAAGAGAATTACTGTGATATGCTTCTATTTGTAACATCTATTCAACAAGTCAAAAAATTAACCCAAAGAAGGTTGAGGGAAAAAATGTAAAAATAATTTTGCTATTTTCTTGTTGTTATTGTTTGTTTTCTTTCATTTTAATTTGATGAATCATTTTTTCTCTTAAATTATATTTAGCTGAAAAGTTCCTAATTTACCTTTCCTTATTGACTGATCTTCCATTTCATAGAATCATAGAATCATAGAAAGCTTAAGGTTGGAAGGGACCTCAGAGGTCATCTAGTCCAATCCCCCTGCACATGCAGGGTCACCTAGAGCACATGGCTCAGGGTTGCGTCCAAGCGGGTTTTAAAGATCTCCAAAGGAGACTCCACAACCTCTCTGGGCAGCCTGTTCCAGGACTCTGTCACCCTCACTGTCAAGAAATGCTTCTTTAAGTTCCTGTGGAACTTTTAGTGCCACTGCTTGTGGCCGTTTCCTCTAGTCAAACTGCTGTCCACCACTGAAAAGGGGCCAGCCCTCTCCTCCTCACTGCCTCCCTTGAGGTATTTGTAGACACTGAGCAGGTTTCCCCTCAACTTTCTCTTCTCCAGGCTGAACAGGCCCAGCTCCCTCAGCCTTTGTTCATGGGGCAGATGTTCCAGGCCCCTGATCATCCTGGTAGCCCTGCACTGGACTCTCTCCAGCAGCTCCACATCCCTCTTGTCCTGGGGAGCCCAGAACTGGACACAGTACTCCAGGTGTGGCCTTACCAGGGCTGCATAGAGGAGGATGATCATCTTGCTCCACCTACTGGAGACGCTCTTCTTAATGCACTCCAGGATCCCATTGCTGCCTCATGGTCAACTTGTCGTCCACCATGACACCCAGGTCCTCTCTGCGGGACTGCTCTCCAGAAAGTCAGTACCCAGCCTGTACTGGTAGCTGAGGTTATTTCTCCCCAAGTGCTGGACCTTGTGCTTGTCGTTGTTGAATTTCATTAGGTTCTCACCACCCAGTGGTCCAGTCTGTTCAGATCACTCTGGATGGCAGCACAGCCCTCACGTGTATCAGCTACTCCTCCCAGTTTGCTATTATCATCAAACTTTTTGAGGGAGCACTTCATCTCTTCATCCAGGTCATTAATGAATAAGTTGAACAGGACTGGACCAAGGACTGGCCCCAGGGGTCCATCACTAACTACAAGCCTCCAACTGGACTTTGCACCACTGCCTACCACTCTCTGCACCCTGCCATCCAGCCAATTCCTAATCCATCTCACTGTCTGCTCATCTATTTCAATCAATTCATCCATATTTTCATCAATTCATCATTGTCATAATCCTGAGTAGATCATTTCTGTTCTCATCATAGTTCATTTTTTTTTGGTTCATAACCCTTTTATACATAGGAAATCCAGACAAAAAAAAAAATAAAAAAGAGGATCTTTATGCATGTACACTAACTGTGGAGCTGTTGTTCTGCTACTGTTTTCTAAAACAAATAAATGCATATCTGCTGGCTGTGTAGATTTCTGTATAGGGTGCTATATAAAATAGAATAAAATAATTATTACTATCATTTTATGGAATAAATACATTTCATTTTCATTTTTAATGGTGCTATGATTATCTTATTATATACACATTTTTAATCTTATAGTGCATCTACTAGATAACATTCTGATTGAATTGATAAGCTACAGAACTTTTATTAATGTATGCTAATGCTTTTTCACTCTTTTCTGTAGTAGAAACAAGTCTTGTTTTATTACAATTTCATTCCTATTTGGAATTGAAATACAGTCATTTAAATAAATAGAAAAGAAGAAGGAAGAGAAGTTGATGTTATTACCAGTGAGTACAGCCTAAGAAGCTATGAGAGGAAAATTTATTTAGACTTTGGGTCATCTATAGATAAATCGCCTGAATATGAAACAGGTCAATGTGTTTAAAAATGACATATTAATATTTTCCTAAGGAAAAATGTTCGCAGTCATGCTTCAGTAAATTAAGAATATGTCCATTCTAAGTTTCAATTAATACTGATTTTTAACACATTCTCAGTTATTTATCTCTTTATTCCAATATTCATTTAGTTTCTTTTGTATTATATATTTTTCTAATGTATGGATGAGGTTTAATAACTGTTATTTCATTTTGTTAGAAACTAGAAGGCAAAAACCCACTGCCAATTACAAAACTGAAGTCTCAGGCTAAGGAAAACATATTCTCATGTGCTATTTTGAATATATTATTATTCTAACTCCGATGTAGTTTCTTAAATATAAGTAATTTGTCTAATTTAACCTAAAGTGCAGCTATGTTATGAAGGTACTTTGGTAGGGATATTATAGATAAATAGGAGTGAGTATTAAGTTTCACTCATCATATATCGTAAAAGAAAATACATCATTCAATACAGTCAGCAACATGAAAACAAAACAAAACAAAAAGTTGAGTACTAAAGCCCTCCATCATTCACCAGGAAGAACTTGTATCTATCCACACAAAGAAACACATTGTAGTCTTGTGGTCTCATTTAAAAATTTATATTACTGATTCTTAACAGTTTTACCACAATCTATCTCTGGATGTTCTTTCTTTTATTTGACATACCAAAATGAAGATAACAATAGTAAAAAGTCCTTGTTAAGGAAAATATATATATTATATACCTATACAATGCATATACCTATAAAAGGCAACTTATTAGAAGAAAAACATTTTTCACAGGAATGCTGTGGAGGAAATTAGAAATGCAATTAATTTTCCACAATAATTCACTACCTTACCAATGAGCACAATTTCTCCTTATGCTTAACCATGAATATAAAATATATTTGACACCATAAATGCATTTGGGTTCATGACTTTCCCCAGTGAAATATATTCCGTGTTTGGGAAGACAGGCAAATGACCCTTTGGCAACTGATAGATGAGATGTTCACAGCAGAGAACACATCTGGCATATCCCGACCAAGTTAAAGAATTGTCTATGTGGTATCTGGCTGTTTCCATTTCGGTTTCTTCCTATGTTAGAAGAGAAAAACTTAATCCATACAGCCATACAGCTTGCAGAACTTTGGACTTTAATCATTTCAGCTTTTCTCTCATCTTACTCTCAAAAGAATTTGGACTTGTTATTTATTTATTTTTATTTTCTGTGAAACAAACCATGAAAACAGCAGAAATATAACTCAGCTGAATGGTAATGATAACTGGCTTGATATTTGACTTCTGTTCAGATGCAACTTGATATCAGTACTTTCAAAGTCAATATGAATTGCTTCATTTTTCAGCTAATTTAATTTCTATAACTAAAGAAAAAAAAGTTAGTTTTGTATATATTCATTTTTGGATATATATTATAAGAAAAAACTGAGACAATATATTCTTTCAGTTTATTTTAAACATTTTAAATCTATGGTCAGAAGAGAAATTTCCTGGCTAACAAGCTTCATATCTTCAATATGTCTGGCTTACATTTTCAGCCCAAGAAAGAAGGGAACTTTGCAATTGCCTTGTTCATTTGTCTATATTCTTCATTCTGGGATTCAACATACAAAAATTAGTCTTACAACTCTTCACCTCTTCAAAACACAAGACAAATCTGAGCTTTTATATGCTAAGGAGGCATTCCTATAGGGGTAATAAATTGTTTTGCTTTGTTTGACCCCCATTCCTCCTTCTTTTTTAGATAAAGATTTGGCATGTGGTTAAATGAGGAAATTAAATTACATGTACATTTTTTATAGATCATCCTGATATTTAGGCATTCTTAATATTCTTAACCTTCATCCTCACAGTTTTTATCTTCAATTATAATTCTTATAGTTTTTTTTCTGTCATTTAACACCTAATAAGATGTCACTGCTTATTACATGGCTAGCTCTAGCCCTCTTCCGTATGCAGCACTCTCGATTGCAGAGAGAGAAAAAAAGTAAACAAAAATAAAATAAAAAAAAAGGCAAAGAGGCACCCCAAATCCCCTAGGTGCCAAGGAATGGAAGTCATCATGAGTGATCCTAGGTAATTGCTAAATGACCTACAGAGAAGACAGAACAGAATAGTGGTGGGGAAAAAAAAAAAGAAAAAAAAAGAAAAGCTTTCATACACAGGAACAAGAGTACATCAAGAGTACATCATCTCCAATATTTTAATCTACTCCTCTTGCTTTCCCTTGGGTCTTGCTTGATAAACTTTGGATACAAAATCCTCTTTCTGAGCTGAAACACAGATCTTCCTTCTGTGAGGCTGTGATCCTTTTTTCCCCCATGGATTTCATACACATCTTTCTCTACCCATTTCCTAAGAAGCATTATGCCTCAGGCTAAAATATTTCACTTGGTTTTGTATTTTAAATCTATGCTAGATATATTTTCAAAAGTAATTACTGAATGTTATTTCTTAGCTTTTTACTGTAAATCAGATATATTTGTATTACTCAGATTTAAACTCTGAATAATCTTCAAAGACTTTTATTTCCTAATAAAGACCTTTTCTGTACAAAATATTTGCTGTTTATTCAGAACCTTCCTCCCATTCCACTACCCCACCCTGAAGATACAGATATCCACATAGCAACACACACACACACACACAAACACAGATAGTAACCAAAAACCTAATTTGGCTAAGAAATTACAACCTTTCGGATGAGATGACAAGGATTCTTTTCAGAGTAACCCTGTAAATATAATCAGACATTTGTCTTCTAAACATTATTCCCACAGACACAAGTGTTTCAAACACAGATTAGCTTTATATTAAATTTTCTAAAACTGATTTATTGAGGTAATGAAAATAATTTAGACAGGCACATGGAAGATGCATGTTAAAATAAACACATTTAAAACTCCAGTATCCTAAAAATATTGTAAAAACATTAGTGTACTAGGCAGATATTTTAGAAAGGCATAACATTGCTATTATGGAAAGAGAGTTGAGATATTTATTTAAACAGACTGTGTACCTCATGAGTAGCTAAAGAGCAAAATAGATAAAGAGTAGCTGAAGAGCAAAATAGCTAAAGCAAATATGGTTTTGTGGAACTCAGCGAGAACAAGAAATTTATTTCTAAACAGGGTTCCCAGGGCTTTGTGAAAAGGTTGTGATGGGGATCTGAGGCCCTCAGTTTGTCCAATTCCACATAAAACTTGAACTGATAAGCCAAGGTAGGAGACACATTGCACAACTGAATCCAAGACAATAGCAAAGAGACATAGCTGCAGAGAATTGACAATTACTCAGTGATGTGAATTATACATCAGCTAAAAGTTCATGGTTGATTTGACAGTGTGGCTATGGTTCTGTACCATGTAGGACTTTTTTTTTTATTTTTAAAAAAGGCAAATATACCTGTTTTCTCTAACTTGATTATTTCCATTAGTTCTTCCAGCTCATTGGAAGAAGTTACTCAGAAAGAATTCATTTACTCTGAAATTGTTAGATGCCTGAAAAAATACTTTGGAAGCAATTGCATTACCAAGTTTGCTGCTGTGAATTCTGCTGCACGAGTTAGATAATAAGCCACAGCATGCAGATCAAAGTCTCAGCAATATCTCATTTTTGTTTATCTTCATCAAAGTCTTTCAAAAAGAAAAAAAAAAAAACAGAACAAACAACAACAAGAAAAAATGCCTGAGTCTGAGTTATGTATACAAATGGTAGTGATCTTCAAAGTTTGTCTAATTTCCTTAAATTCTTAAACTGTTCAAAACAATGACACATGAAAGTATAATACTTTCCTTACAAGTTACACAATATAATTTATGTTAGTGGGAGGCTACACTTTTCCACTAAATGCTCTCAGACAATGTGTACAATCTCCTTAATTATCTGATTATATTTTACAGAACTATGGCACTACAGTATAAGTAATTTAATTACCTGTGGCTGCAGGGTGCTACAGAGGACTTATAGGCAGGAAATGAAATTGTTTCATGCTCCTTAACTAACACAAAGGACCTATATGATTTTAACCCTGACTGAGAGGCTGATAACTTACAGTGGATAACTTACAGGGATGTCTTAAATTCATCTCTGTCACCTAGAGCTATTTTTCAAAAGAGATACTAAAATTAACTTTAAAAAAACTTTATGGCCTGTGTAATTCTGAAATAAGCAAAAATAAAGAGAAAATAGTGAAGTAATGATTATTCTGTGTGTGTTGTAGCAAATCTCTAGTAGATGAGAAAAATAAAACATGTCATATAGTGTTTTCTGAGACCTACATCCCAAAATGATTACACTTAAAATTGAATATAAGGCCAAGACTATCACAATTTCTGCATCTCCTTTCCATCATTGACTTTACACAAAACTCAGAGTTACAAACTTTTTGTTTATGTGTTTGTGTGTGGCATTCAAACAATTTCAGTCCAGGCAAAAGTGAAAATGGCATATTTTCTTCAAATATCAGGACTACAACAAGCTAGGCCTCTGCAATTAATTACTGCAAGTCAATCCTTGCAGTATCTTTTAAGTTAAATACAGAACTGTTTCCTTTAGAAATTGGCTAAAGTCCAGGATAAATAATATGTAAGGCTGAATCATCCTCAGTAGTTCTCTTCCTCTGTTGTGCAATTAAGTTAATATGGGAACCTCAGTGAACTTATAAAAGGTACATTCAATTTCCTTGTATTTTGCCAAAGTAATGACTGTTTTTAACAGATTTTCTCTGCTAAAATGTTTCAAAAATCATTTGTACTAAACCAAAAAGAGTCTAAATTAGTGTTTACCGATTTCCTGACAATATTTACTTAATACATAAATTGTTCCTTCCATTATCAACTGCAGAGGCTTTTGCTGGTCAGAATACAAAACATCCCTTAATTGCATATAAGTTCCTTTTTAAAACAATACATTTGGATTTGGAAAAAAAAAATTCTTTTGTACAGAGAATAATGCAAACCAGAAGGATAAGAAAATAATTGCACAGACTGAGTGACTTTATAAATGTAAATAATAGCCTCCTGAAAAACTGTTTTTTTCATTATTGTTTAGGTTGATTTTTAATGGAAAAGTTTTATTCTGCATTTGTTAGAACAAATTCTTCAATCAAAAGGGTTATTTCAAACAATTCTCAACATATATGTCAAAGATTAGAAACTCCTAAAAAGCAAAAACAAATGGAAAATATGTATTTTCTAAAGGCAAGTTTGACTAAAAGGAGTTAAAATAATGAAGAAGGGAAAAGAAAGATTGAAGGATTTGTTTGTTTCGGGTTTGTTTTTTTTTCAGAGAGAGAACGCTGTAGCTTGAAAATGTTCTCAATGGAATGCAATTGGTTCTGCTAAATCGATAACTGCTAAATTAGGATGATGCCAGAATCGCACGTCATTCTGGACTGTCAACATAGAGCTAGTACCTTAGAAACCACTAAGTCTCCTAAGGTTGGAAGCTAATTACCATTGGATCTAATAAGTCGAGTGTGTAAGGATCATCTGATAGTGCTAGGATTTTTCTATTATCATGATGAAAATGAAAATAAAAGAATGACAAATGCCCCACTAGAGAAGATAATACATTCCATGGAAAGAATTCAGTTGTTCTGAATGAAAAATAACTTTTTTTCTTTTCCAAACAATTTATCAGAAGGCTACAAATTGATGAAAAATATAAAGATGGGAACTATGATTAAAACAAGAGTCATCTAACCTAAACCTCTATCTGACATCTTGGACCATCTACATAAGAAAATGATGATGAACTGTCCCTGATATTTTTATCATATTTTTGAAATCTATAGCATAGTTTTTTCTTTACCTGAAGATTATGAGAAAACACTGTCAATATCAGTAATGAATCATTCCCTTATCTACTTCTTTTGAAATTAGGATCCCTTTTGTCATGAGGAATATCCTGTGACAGTGCCTTTCAGAAATGAATTATACTTTCTGTGTGTCCATTGTTTTTTTTTTTCTTTCTGAGCAGTAATTTGTTGTTGCTTCATTACTATTCATAAGCAATAAATATAGCTTTTGTATATTTATTTGTGGGGTTTTTGATAATGTCATAGATCTGCCATTTCTTCTTAGTCATTTCTCTTTAAGGTTGAAGCATTCTAATCAATTTGACCTCTCTGTGCACAAGCATGTTTTCATACCTCTAATAATTCTAGGAAGCATTTCTGTTCTCTTTATAGTTCTACTATAAACTTCTTGAAATGTTGGGATGAGAACAGCATACAATATCCAAAACATGATCACAGATTTATGGATCTTCCTAATGATATGTTATATTCACTATGTTCTTTCTAATAATGTCTCATTATAGTACAGATAACTTTTTGACAGCTGCAGAGTATTGAGCTGATATCTTCAGAGAAGTGTTGCAATGACTCTGACATATTTGCTGACCTGTAACATTTTATTTAAAATTTATGTATGTAGCGATGGCTTTTTTTTCATCTTGTGCCCTATGTTATACTTATTTAATATTATATTGAATATAATATTGAAGATAACCTGTGCTGGTATCCTCTAATAGTGCAATATCACAAGATAACAGTGGCTATAAATTTATTTAAATTTTAAGCTAATATTTCATATTAATATGATAACTAACAATAAACGTTTGCAATCCTGAATGACTTGGCACCAGGCACCAGGCACCATCAAGAATCTTTTTCTTACCTTTCCTCTCTTTTCCTTCCTTCCTCCCTTCCTCCCTTCCCTTCCCTTCCCTTCCCTTCCCTTCCCTTCCCTTCCCTTCCCTTCCCTTCCCTTCCCTTCCCTTCCC